>OX401408.1:13271594-13871594 GCA_947846245.1 Cerastoderma edule | reverse complement strand
GAATATAAAAAAAATATGTACAGTCTATATCTGCCATTATCTGGTAGAGCATGAGAATATATAAAAAATATGTACAGTCTATATCTGCCATTATCTTGTAGAGTGTGTGAATATATATAAAAATATGTACAGTCTTTATCTGCCATTATCTGGTAGAGCGTGTGAATATATAAAAATATGTACAGTCTACACCTGCCATTATCTGGTAGAGTGTGTGAATATATAAAAACATGTACAGTCTACACCTGCCATTATCTGGTAGTGTGAATATATAAAAATATGTACAGTCTACACCTGCCATTATCTGGTAGAGTGTGTGAATATATAAAAATATGTACAGTATACACCTGCCATTATCTGGTAGAGCTCAAAACCATTGCAACCCTTTTGAATTGAAATATATCATTAATTCACTGTATACAGGCTCTCAAAACTTAAATACTATCTTGTTTTGCTTCAAATGGCTCTTCTCCAGTGTGTATCATACAACAGTAGAGCTGTTGTACAGTTTTAAAGTTATTAGGTTTTAAATTACAATACCTTAACATCTGTGAACAAGCAGCTTGAATACTATTATTCGTTTTCATCTTCTTTGCTACCAAAGAGTGACTATGGTATTGTTTACCAACATTCCCTGTCTGTTGACCTGCCTGATTAGCATAAATTACACGCTATGCTGAGTATGTAAAAATAGCCTTGAGGTGGTCTGTAGTGTTTGACCACGTGGTTTATAAGGCAGACACGGTTACCACGAGAGCATGGAAGCTGTTATACATTTGGTTGTGTATAAGTGTTATTTTGATGTTATACGGTTATACTTTACTCATACCTCAATTCAATCTGTTGAATATCATCAAGATCAATAAAGTAGTGAACAACAGTCCATCAATACATATAACTTTATTTTGTTTGGGTATGTTTGCAATTGAATAAAAAAGATCAATCGTGACAGACTTTGTTGAATGGTCTCGACTGTGTTCGGAAGACTGTCGAGTATTAAATATACCGCGTCATTGTTATTCATGCATTGAGGGCAACAGACGGGGAATGTTGGTGAAAAATATGGTTGGGTCAGTCCTCATTTGGCAAAAGTAGCAGTAAAAGGGTAATTACATTAGTTCTTGATGCTGCAAATTACTTTTAACAGAAAAAATGAAAAAAAAAACCTAGGTGGTTTGCCAGAATAATGTTTCCATTTCATTTTTAGATTTTATGTGTGTTGCCATGGAAACCACCCTGTTATGATAGTGACTGTGAGATCACTCCTAAAATGGCCGCCATCTGCGATGGACTGATTTTAAATTTGGATAGCTTCTCAACTTACTGTGATGAGTCTTGTACTGCCAAGCCAATGGTTTCGTACAATAAACTATTGCTGGGTAAATATCATACATTGTTAACCTTTAAAATCAGTAATTTTTTAAAAATAGAATTTTGTGTTGTCTGCTTTCCAAATCCTTAAATATCTGATTAATTTTGATGAGGAAAGATTCTCAGAGATGCAAACAGGTAAGATCACAGGCCAGCCATCATTACTTTGGCGATGGCCTGGATCCAAAATATTTGCATAAGCACAAAGTCGGTTCCAGCACTATAAGGGTTAATTGCAATCCTGTCAGTTTGTTCATAAATTTGCATGGGTCGAAACTTCTATACCAAGGCGGTCTACAGGAGCATTGACTTGTACAATCTATTGGTTGAATTTTTTCCTACACAAGTTCAACTGGACTTTAAGATGTCATGTTGTCAATTCTTCAATATTATAAGATTAGGTGTATGAATTTCCTCATGGGAGATAAAGCAAATAAGTAATGACATCCTTCCTTCTAAAATCTGTTGACCAATTTCTGTGGGAATGTAAGATTTCATATGCTTGCTGTCACAAGGACCGCCCAGGCTATACACTTAATGGTCCTACAGGCAAAACTAGTGGTCAAGACCTAAGGACTTGAATGAATATATCTAACCGCTCTTCAAATTTAAAACATTTTCAGCTTTAAAACTTTTGACCAGTCTTGAATTCACAAAGTTCTCAGCTTTAAAATACTTTAAGAAAAGGTTTGTCCAAAGTTTTGGAGTTGTGGCCCTTGAATTATAAAAAAATGTACGTTTTGACTTTGTGTGTTTGTGTAGTCTCAAAGTTTTAAAGTTCACAAACTGTTTTGTGTTAATCAACCTTTTGCCCCTAAGAATTTCAGACTTACAAAAAATGGATATTTTTGACTTGTCAACCCTCTACCTTAAAAAAGTTCTCATCCAATCTTTACCAAACATTATCACTTTATTTGCTGCCAGGATAGTTTGTTCAAGTTCGATACCCAGTAAGATCACCTCAAGAGTTTAATACCCAGTAAGATCATCTCAAGAGTTCAATACCCAGTAAGATTACCTCAAGAGTTCAATACCCAGTAAGATCACCTCAAGAGTTCAATACCCAGTAAGATCACCTCAAGAGTTCAATACCCAGTAAGATCACCTCAAGAGTTCAATACCCAGTAAGATTACCTCAAGAGTTCAATACCCAGTAAGATCACCTCAAGAGTTCAATACCCAGTAAGATCACCTCAAGAGTTCAATACCCAGTAAGATCACCTCAAGAGTTCAATACCCAGTAAGATCACCTCAAGAGTTCAATACCCAGTAAGATCACCTCAAGAGTTCAATACCCAGTAAGATTACCTCAAGAGTTCAATACCCAGTAAGATCACCTCAAGAGTTCAATACCCAGTAAGATCACCTCAAGAGTTCAATACCTAGTAAGATCACCTCAAGAGTTCAATACCCAGTAAGATAACCTCAAGAGTTCAATACCCAGTAAGATCACCTCAAGAACTTGATTGATAAGCGTACACTTTGGGCTTCTCCTCTCTCTTATTAAAAAAGTTCATACCTAATCTATATTCTACCTTGTGAAAAATGGTGTGGCCATAGTATTTGCTCTAGTTTAATATACCGCAAGATTGCTGAAAGAGTTTTAGTTATGGCCCTTGGATGACAAAATATGGACATGTATCACACAAAATCAACTGGAAGGCATGCGTTTCTTTTCTCAACATCAAGCTCTAGTTTCCTTTAACATCTTTTCCCAGCATTGGAGGATTATATTTCGATGGGTTTTAACGAGTCCCAGATGCTTATCAGTATCGCTTGGCATGGATACAGGTATACCTGTTCGAGCAGCGACGTCTTGGACAGCTCAGTAAGTACCTGTTAGAGGCCTCCATGGCATAGTGGTTAGAGTACAGAACATTAAAATACAAAGCCCTTTACTTTATCTGCGTAGGTTCAAATCCCAGAGTGGGCATCTGGCATTATTTTGAGTCGGGCATCACAATGTAACTTGAATTATGTTGATGTGATGTTTAACCCATATAAAATAAAAGATAGTTCTTCTTACTGCATAGGTCCAAAGGAAGAGTGTCTCTGCTTTGTTTGTATGAAAGATTGCAGGATTGAAAAGTCAACATATATGATGTGCAGATTACTTTTATAATTAGTTTGAAAAGTCAATATATTCCACGTGCAGATTACCTTTGTAGTTAGTTTGAAAAGTCAATATATTCCATGTGCAGATTACCTTTGTAATTAGTTTGAAAAGTCAATATATTCCATGTGCAGATTACCTTTGTAATTAGTTTGAAAAGTCAATATATTCCATGTGCAGATTACCTTTGTAATTAGTTTGAAAAGTCAATATATTCCATGTGCAGATTACCTTTGTAATTAGCAATCATAACAACAAGAAATATTGCAAGGTAAAAATACATGTGAATTCACTGTTTAAACACTTTAACCCTTTACCAAACGCAAATTTTTCGACTATCCCAAATTGAAAGAGTTGGCAGACGGCATTTTGAAATGTGATGAAATTGAACACTAATCTTCTGATTGGGCAGAAAACATTGTTGGAAAAGGAGAAATTGCCTGTCAAGAGCAATATCCCCTTTTCCCACAATGTTTTCCAGGGTTATTGTTTGTTAATGAGTTAAAGAATTTAAAACAATGTAAATTTGCTTCCAATGACTATTCTTCAGTGGGTATCATATAACAGTATAGCTGCTTTGCAGTTTTATAGTAATTCAATTTTAACTTCTAAATTTCCTCACATCTGTGAACAAGGATGTTTAAACCCTTTGCTTGAGGTTTCTTAGGAATGTATGAAGGGAATTATCAATGCATACCTGACCAGATTGCGATGGACCATATCATAGATCTAAGAAAAACTCTATGCCACACTGGGTAATGCGGATAGCAAAAAATTGAATAATAGAGGAATTAATGTCTTTTTGTCAGGATGGTTTCTTCCTAATAATCACAAATAAATTTTTTATGGTGTGTGATTTATATCTGTTTCTTTGAATTGGGACCAGTCCAATAATTTGATAAGGGATATTGGTTGAGTGATGGTGGAATTAACATCAGATGTACCATGTCTGAATATGTTTTGCTTCATTTCACATTTGTGACAGTTTCCTAAGTTGTAAAATTTTAAACATTTAATGTTTGTATTTGTTTTTATGTTTCATTCTAGGTAAGAATACCAATCTGTCATCTGAAAACTGTAAGCGATGGCAACAAAGAAGTTTGCAGTTATAAAGAATCAAGGTCGAAGGTCAACCTTGGCCAATTGATAAATGATCACCCGGAACTTGCCCATCCCAATAAAACCTACAGTGTCGCTGACCAAGCTGCTTGGTTTACCTCAAAGGTTTGTAAACACCCCCTTTACATATGACATATATATTTATAGCCCACCACAAAGGTTTGTTATGGCCATTTTTAAACCTATGCTTATCACTAGGGCTGGGCGGGTACTCGAGTACCCGTGTACGGGCTGGGTACAGGCCACTACCTGGGTAGCAAATCACTACCCGTTACCCGCCGGTATTTTTACCTGGGTTATAAATCCACATGAAATGTTGGTCCGAATGATCCAGATGTAGATATTTCATGTGACACAGTTACAGCTTGGATCATCCGAGTTACATGAAAAGTGTGAATATGTTTTCATTCACGAGTGAATCAGATGTTTCTAAATCCCAAACTAGCAATCAATTATCCTAAAACGATGTCTCAACATGTGTACAAATATGGTACACGCACTCTATATTGTCCAAGTTAAAGGCTTCTCGTCAGCTATTAAAACTATCAACATTTTTTGTTCTGATCATTGCAGTTAGTCATAAGGGCCTAGAACGGTCCATTACTCACTATTCCGTGAGGTATAGACGCTTACACAAGTGGTAGTGCTGTCAATCGTGTTTCCCCATTGTTTGGGGATGATTACGTAACGTCTGATCCACTTGTCAATGAGTGACAATGATCTGATCTTGTGTTAACATTAACAAACATATGCATGCGCATCAATGCCCACGTTCTATCAAACGTCTCACTACCAAGACCAACGTAAAGAGTTTAGATAACCACAACTGGACATCATATTTCTAAAGTTTGAAAATGCGACAGGTTCTTGGGCATATCAGATTTAAATCTAATAGAGAATAATATCAGGTTCGGGTACTCGAGTGAGTACCAGTGGGTAACATCATCTCGGCTACCCGGGTAGTAAATTGCTACCTGTACCAGCTCTACTTATCACTGTAATGTGTAATGGGTCTCTTTAGGAGTAAAGCCATCATGGGTCAACCATCCAGGTTCTTACCACAAAGTGTGTTGCTTAACTTTGATAGAAAAGAAAAAAGAGAGAGAAAAGCCAACCACTCCTCCGCATCGCCAATAAAAGCCGGCTTCTACAGCAAGACTGTAGAAGTAGTATTTATACATAAACCCTCATAAACTGTGTCACATCACATTTATAAGGAAGTAGTCATATTCCTATGTGTGCACAACTACATGTAAAATGCATAAGTGGCTGAGTTTGAATGCATGTTTGCAACCTATATATACATGTATATATATATTGATTGTTTACATGTATGTCAACCATCATACCTATTAGTATGGTGGATCTAAAAGAACCAAACAATGACAACGTTTGACCACTTTGTTTCGGATGACTTTGGAAAACATTGTGGGAAAAGGAATAATTGCTCTTAACGAGCATTTTCTCCTATTCCCACATTGTTTTCTACTTTATCAGAAGACTACTTTCCAATTTTATCACGTTTTGAAATTTCCTCTGCAAACTCTTTGTATTTGGGGCAGTCGAAAATTTATTGTTTGGTAAAGGGTTAACTTGACATACTTTATACTGTCTATTTATCTAACATTGCAATTTTCTTTTTGAAAACATAATTGTAGCTTTTTGCATATAATTCAATACAATTTGGTTAAATTCTATTGTATTTTATATTACCAATGTTTTGACATTAAAGTGACTTATAGGCTCAGCGTGGCAGGGTATTATTAATATTGTCAATATGTAATTGTATATTTATATGTGCATAACACAATGTTACTATAATTAGATTTTACTTACTTATAGTTTAAACTGAAGTTCGTACTCTGTACCCCGGAGACTCAAAACAAATTTCAGTTGTGTGGGGGTATGTGGCAGGACTTACTATTTTCTAGGTAAAGTTTAATGAATAAGTGGGCCGGACTTAGCTAGCTAGCTTAGACGTTAGAGAAATCGCACAATATGGGGAGGTCCTGGGTTTGAGCCCTGGTATGGCTGCATGTTTTTTCCACCTAGGTTACTTGTGCATGGAGAATTACTTTAAAACAACACAAAAGAAGTTGCATGTCTTACGAACAATGTCCGCAACGAAGCATAGCTAGAAAAAATCCACTTTGGATTTATTGTCCCCTGTGGGGGTTCAATCCCGGTTCTCCCGGGTGACAGTCCAAGACATAACCACTGAGCTAAAGAGTGGGCACAGTAATGCAGAGGTTACATCTTGTCCTGATTGATTGTTGCTATGCTGTAGAGAGTGAGGCGGCTATGTAACACATGAAAGCCACAACTGCCCAAATCAATTCTAAACTAGCATTTACCTTGTCCACATGGCCCCTCACATTTTGGGCTCAAATCCCGGAACCGATATTTTGATTTTCATGACAGATAGACTCAAGGCTAACTTACCCAGATTGGCCCGCCCTTTTGTTAACCCATGACCAAACAATAAGGACATTTGGCCAGTTTGTTGCTGTAGACATTGGAAAACATTGTGGGAAAAGGAGAAATTGCTCTTAATGAGCAATTTCTCATTTTCCTACAATATTTTCTGCCCTATCAACTTTGTTGCAGACGACTTTAGAAAACATTGTGGGAAAAGGAGAAATTGCTCGTAACGTATTTTCTGCCCTATCAGAAGATTATTTTTCAATTTCGTCACATTTTAAAATGTCGTCTGCAAATTCTTTCAATTCAGTCGAAAGTTTGGCTTTTGGTAAAGGGTTAAGCATGTTTGAGCTTGGGGTCTTCCTCTGTTAATAGTGAAATGTTGATGTGAAGAAAGAAACCCAATCTTAACCTTTTACAAAACACCAAATTTTCGACTATACCAAATTGAAAGAGTTTGCAGTTGACTTTGCAAAATGTGATGAAATTGAAAATAAAAATTACGAAAGGGCAGAAAACATTGTTGGAAAAGGAGAAAATGCTCGTAAAGAGCAACTTCCCCTTTTCACAATATTTTACAGAGTCGTCTGCAGTAAAGTGGTCAAATATCATAATTGATTGGTAATGGGTTAAACATGTGACAAAGAACAAGTTGCAAATCTTAGATAGTTTACTCTTTTGTCTTGTTACAGAATGCGGACAATAACAGTGAGCTTGTGTGGTATGAAGACGTTTTGAGTCTGCAGAAGAAATATCATGTTGTACAGATGTTTGCTCTTAGGGGTAAGCAGCCATTATTTCTTCAAATGGGTAATTGACCTGTCCAAATTGAATGCAACAGCAGACGGCAAAAACCAAATGTCATTAACCTTTCTTTCTGTTACAAATTACATGATAGGTTGGCCTTGGTCAATATTTTATTGATATGTAATGAAAGGCAGACTTCAAATTTCAAAGTTCAGGGGTGGCAGAATTAATTGGCTTAATGGACAAGTGAATTTTTAATGAAATTTACTAAATAACCTGTAACGTTCGTTGAACATTTATGCAAATGAGGAACCTAATGCATTGTTTGAGAAAACATGCAGGTAAATATATAGACATCACAGCCGCTCAGTGTACGACAGTGTTTTTCACTGATCGGATGTGTTTGTGTCTTTGAGAGGTTCATTTGCTCGGTTCGTTACAATGGTGGCAGCGGTGGGATTAAGACTTTTCCTTCTATCGGAGTTGCCTTCCCCACGTGTCTCCCAAGGGCCAAGACTCGGGACGAGTCTTCTCGGAAGTGGGAGTTATGTGGCGTTCTTTGAACATTTATGCAAATGAGAAACCTAATGCATTGCTTGTGAGAACATGCAGGTATATATATATAGACAACACAACCGCTCAGTGTATGACAGTGTTTTTCACTGATCGGATGTGTTTGTGTCTTTGAGAGGTTCATTTGCTCGGTTCGTTACAAACCATTATGTGGACAAGTGCAGAAAAGGATTTGGCATTTACAGACAAATTAATCAAATTCAGATTACGCCAGCCTTGATGTGGTATTCTATAACAATTTTTTAAAAAGAAACCGTTGGGATAAAAGAAGAAATTGATCATCATGACCAGTTTCTTCTTTTTTCACCATTGTCTCTAAAGCCATCTGCTGCAGGTGTGATAAAGGCGGTGTGCTTACGAAGGAGGGGGCTTAACCCTTTACCAAACATAAAGACATTTGCTGCAGGTGTGATAAAGGCGGTGTGCTTACGAAGGAGGGGCTTAACCCTTTACCAAACATAAAGACATTTGCTGCAGGTGAGATAAAGGCGGTGTGCTTACGAAGGAGGGGCTTAACCCTTTACCAAACATAAAGACATTTGCTGCAGGTGTGATAAAGGCGGTGTGCTTACGAAGGAGGGGCTTAACCCTTTACCAAACATAAAGACATTTGCTGCAGGTGAGATAAAGGCGGTGTGCTAACGAAGGAGGGGCTTAACCCTTTACCAAACATAAAGACATTTGCTGCAGGTGTGATAAAGGCGGTGTGCTTACGAAGGAGGGGCTTAACCCTTTACCAAACATAAAGACATTTTACTAGTTTGTTGCAGAGGACTCTGGAAAACGTTGTGGGAAAGGAAGAAATTGCTTGTAACGAGCAATTTCTCCTTTTCCCATAATGTATTCTACCGTATCAGAAGATTATTTTCCAATCTCATCACATTTTGAAATGTCGTCTGCAAACTCGTTCAATTTGGGTCAGTCAAAAATTTGGCAATTGGTAAAGGGTTAAACCCAGTGATCTATCTGCTTAGTTTGCAGCAATTTGTCAGTCATTGTATCAACCCTTTCCCAAACAACAAATTTTCGACTAAGAGAGTCCAGTAGTTTCGCGTATTTTAAAAAACTGATAAAAACATACCTATTTGTCCAACTGTATAGTGGTCAGTAAAACACCAATATGTGTCAAAGATTTCTACTACATCGATGAACAATCATACTGATGATACTTTTAAGCCCATTGTATGTTTTAACAATGTACTTGCTTATTTTTTAGGTTTTATACTTAAGAATATCTGGTTTTAATGTTACATTTTATGTATCTTAGGTCATGCCTTTCTTTTTATGCATACGTACATGTATGTGCTTTCATTATCTTGTAAAGCACTTTTGAACATATATCTTATTATGATAAGAGTGCTATATAGATGATATATAATAATGATAATAATAATAATAATAATAATAATAATAATGATGACAATAATAATTGTGACAGATTTTTGATTTTCATGAAAGGCAGTTTCCGATTTCAACATAAATGCAATACTGTTGATGTGATGTAAAACCCTCTAACAATAAAGGAGAACTTTCAGCGTTGACCAGAGTAAGAGTATGTGAAAGCGTGTGTTTTTGATGCCCTGGCACTTTTGCGGAGGACTTAATATTGTCTTGCGTTTAACCTTTGTCATGATGGTCTCCATTTGCAGGGTTGGTAGTTTACACGGCAGAAGATCTTTCTCACACACATTTCCACACAAGTGGGCACCACGGCATGGATGAGTTCATGTGGTCCTGGCTGGTACACGAAGTACTGATGGAGAATAACGAGCCAGCAGACCCTATTACTCAAATCAATTATACCGGTATGTTGTTTCCTTAACCCTTATAGTGCTGGAACCCACTTCATGTTTATGCTAACAGGTTATATCCAGGCCTGCCGCCAATCTACTTGGCGGCTGGCCTGTGATCTATCCTGTTTGCTACTCTGAGGATCTTTCCTCAACAAAATTAAGCAGATATTAAAGGTTTTGGAAAGCAAACCCCACAAAAATCTATTGTTAGAAAATTACCCAGCATTCAACGGGCTAATAAAGCATTTCTAAAGGGGCCTCCTTGGTCTAGTTGCGAGAGTTTAGATCTTGAAATCACATGGCCTCTCTCTGGGTTGGGTACAGATTCCAGTGAGGGTATTTGGATTTTCATGATAGGTTATTGCTTGGCTGACTTACGGAAATCCAATAGTTGTTCTTGACTAGTCCAGCCCCTATGCACTATCAAGATTGGGATCTTCCACCATCATTTTGAGCCAGGAATCCCACGAAAACCAAAATACTGTTGATGCTAGCATTACTTTTGCATGTCATTTATTTTTAAGGTTTAAGTATGACCTTTTCTAGTATTATAGATATTTGATGTAAACTGAAATGAAATGTGTATGTTTTTACTTGTATAATTGCTTATTGTCGATATAAGTATGCTGTATATACTCAATACTAGTCTTACTTGTTTACAGTCCAACTTGTGTTAAGCAACCATCCTTTTAAGCAGCCAACCTGCCTTAAACAACCACTTTAGAAAATCCTATTGTTGGATTTTGTAATACATCAATTTGTGTTAAGCAGCCAACCTGTCTTAAACAGCCAATTTTCTCAGTTCCATAGGCTGGCCTCTTAACACAAGTTTGACTGTATTTCTGGGGCAGGTTGAGTCATGAATTAAATGTTCCCATGTTTTTCGTACAGGCACTATGGTTGGTGTTGCTGTGGGGATGTTTCTGTTTGGAGTATTAGCAGGGACGATCATAGGGTGTATAGTTTTTAGACACGGCTGCGTGTGTAACAGACGATATCGACAATTCGGTGCAGACGCCCGAGCACAGGAATACCATGATGATCTGTAGACATGTTAAAGGTCATATGTACAGGTTGGGTTTATTTCATAGAATTAAAATATGAAGTAAAAGAATCACATTGAAATTATTTGCAACATTTTAGCATAACGAATTACGTCATAAATCACCGTCATAGCGCACCGATTAATAAAAGTTCGTATGACTTACTTCCCTTTGCTGTGACGTCACTCGTGATCCACTGAATGCGCCATGTAAAGGGCGTGAAGAGCGATCGCTGGTTAGAATTGGTGTTTTTCTTCAAATAAACGATCCTAAAGTCATTGTCTGGATTGACAGCGCATTTTCTTTATTGAATATGATTCATTTTATAAGAATATCAATTTGAAAAAGATAAATTAATAACTTAACCCGTGAATTTGCATGGATTTGTCATTGCGTAAACCTGTTCATATGAAAGGAATGACTTGAACTTTGGACGATTTTCCTTGAAATAAATGATTCTTAAGTCATTGTTTGGATTGACAGTGAATTTTCTATACTGGATATTTTTCATATTATAAGAATAGCCATTTGAAAAAAATGAATTAGTGACTTAACGCGTGAATTTACAAGGATATGTCAATGCGGTTATATGAAAGGAACGGCTTGAAAGTGGGACGATTTTCCTCGAAATAGCAATCCATAAGTCAATGTTTGGATTGACAGTGCATTTTCTTTATTGAATATGTTTCATATTATAAGAATATTCTTCTGAAAAAAAGAGTAAGTGACATAACGCGTAAATTTGAAAGGATTTGTAAATGTTTTCATATGTAAGAATCGGCTTGAAATTTTGACGATATTTGTGAAAACAGCTATTTTTATTAATATTTGTTGAAAAAAAACCACGAGTACTTTTTCGTCAATGATCGTGTATTAGCATAAAGGTTTTAATTGAGTAGTAAACAAAGACATAGATCTGAATAAACGAATTGTCTTAAAACCGTACATCGTATAACTATTAACTGTCAAATTCACCCTGCATTGTCTTATCAATACATGAAATGAAACGGGAGAAGATCATAAATTGCGAACAAACAAACCGTATTATAACCCAACTTACTTGTGATACGAAGGTTATCCTTTAATTCACATTTTCACCACACATCAACTTACTTGTGATACGAAGGTTATCATTTAACTCACATTTTCACCACACATCCAACTTTCAAAACTAAACACTGGCAAATTCAAGAGTAATTGTTAAAATCATCCGGCAACTTTCCAGTAACTCCATCCCCAGTAAGAGGTCTATGATTTCGAAATTGATTCCGATGTCGTCTTTCTAGATCAACTGTTTTGACTTAAGAATTGTTCTTCATATTCACTTTACATTTATGTTCGTTTTCTCTCGTGTAAGTAGTCTTGACATATTGATCATTTACTTTTCGGAAAGGTTTAATAATTAACAGCTAAAACAAAAAAGTCGTCATATTTTATTTTACTAACAACCTTAAATAAACATATTTGAATTTATTTTTTATGATTTTGTAATTTAAATATCAATTTGACAAAACTTGATTTTGATGTTAAAACGTTTTTTTGTTGAAAACATAGAGTTAATACCGTTTTGGTGAATACTGATTGTCATATACTTATTGAAGTGTCAAACTATTCTAATAGAAAAGACAACATGTTCACTTCTTTGAATATCATAACGAAAAAGTATCCGACGTAAGTCACATTGAGAGATAAATATGTACTGACACCTTATCAATCCAAACATCCTGTGAGAGTTTGGTCTTAATTGGTTATATCTTAACAATGGATTTTTTAGATAAATTTAATTGCCGCGCATTGAAAGTGTGAGATTTGCCGCTTGTTATTTCATGTCTCGAATAGCAGAACGTGTCAGACCTGTTAATTAACAACAGAGATATTTAAGAGATTAACGCCAGAGGCTATCTTTCGCCTAAACAATAAAGGGCTTGAGACTTGAAACATACTGTGCAAATGTGGCAGATTGGTGTTAATTTGCATCACGACCCTTAATCCTTGTAATGTCCGATGTTTGTTGATTGACCCTTTGTATGTGAGGTAAACTGACAATAATCAATTAAATTGTAAACAAAGAGATTATGTTCAAATGTGTAAATTATATATTTAGTGATCTTATTACTAAATTATCAATATAAATTTGTAATAATAATGTTTGAACACCTGAATTTTAGTGTGACATACGTCATTTAAACCAATATCACCAATGGCAAAAAAATGAGGTGTGTGATTTAAATAATTCCAAAAAGCAGACGCTTAAGTTAAGATCGAACCCATTATCATTTGCGTTGATGAGTCCAGAGAAAGTTTGCGGATATCAAATATTCATTATTTTGAATTTTCATTCAAAGACATCGGCAGATAAAAGAAACTTGCTTGTTTTAATCGGTTTGTTATCATAGCAATCAACGTACATTTTTTATTTTGTCTCATTTATGTACAATGGCAACGTTTCTACGATTATGTTAAAACATAAAACAAGTTTTGCAAATAAGAACAAGATGCATTTAAGCGTTTAAAACCCAAAGACATGACAATACAATAACTTATGATGTTGGATGAAATTAACATATTCTTGCAACCCTTTGAATTCTTACGTAATATAATCGTAAAGCAGCCTAATTAAGTATTCCTGACTAAGTATGTGGCATAGTTTAACTGTTCCAAACAAAACTAGCTTGGCGAGTAAGAGAGTCATTCAAGGAAATTAACTTTAAAAAAAGGTGTAATCAACGTGATTTATCCTTTTCTTGAATTCATCTACATTTACACAGTGCACATTCTATATAAAGATCTAGCAAGACTACACGAGGCTCTAACACCCCAAACTTACAGTCAGGAATTGTTTTAATCACGAACATCAATTCAGGGAAATATAACGGTTACTCAATAAGTAGAATGAATTTGAAGCGTCTTCACCTGTATAAATTACTTTGAATTGAGTCCGATCATTTAAAGATCATTAAAATCAATTCTCTGAAAACGCCTAACAATGCGTAAACTTGCCGTCTTCGAAGTGAAAGTAACACAGCCTACTGTTCTTGTTTGGGGAATATATCTTTTGCTTATTTGTAAAGTAAACACGGTCCAGTTTACTTATCGAAACTTTTTGCAGCTTTTATGTTCGTCGGAAAACGGGAGAAACTCGCATCCCTGCTACCAAAAGCAGAATAACACCAGAAGACCTGTCAAAATACCATATTCAATATCCAATTTACGTTTCCCAAAACACAATTCAACGCTTAAAATGTCCGAAATTTGTGCAAAAACACCGTCGTTACTGAGAACTAGATTCTTCTTACTGATAGTTCATATGACTTTGAAGCACAAATGACGTCACAACAAGGGAGATAAGTCATTCACAAAAATCGATAAAGGTGAATTAAAGTAGTCAAAAACAACATTTTTCGCTTCTGTACGAGAAAAAATTCATTACCTCCGTCATAACGAAACCATAACCTTATTCAAAAACCATAATTAAAGAAAATTTTGTTTATCGAGAAATATGACCTTTAAGGGGGGAATCTCAGAGGTTATTGTAAAACCTTTTCCTGACTCCTGCTTAAACCATTACCAAACAATAAAGACATTTCACCAGTTTGTTGCAGAGGACTCTGGAAAACATTGAGGGAAAAGGAGAAATTGCTCATATTGAGCAATTTCTCCTTTTCCCACAATGTTTTCTACCTTATTAGGAGATTATTTTTCAATTTCCTCACATTTTGAAATGTCGTCTGCAAACTCTTTCAATTTGGGACAGTGGAAAATTTGTTGTTTGGTAAAGGTTTTAAGGAACTTGTCCACAAATGAGACAAAATGCAAGTCAAAATGACATGTCATTGAAACAATACAGCTTTTGTGTTGCCGTATAATGATTAATGATAAATAGCTTCCAAACGCAAAATTTATCAAGAGTGTGTATCAGACAAGACAGTTTATCTAAGTATGTATAGACTGTATGTGATAGATTTCGAAACTGTTGAAAGGCTTTTGGATCTGAATACATACATGTAATTGTTTGTTGTATACAAACTTAATCCACTTCTAGTGGCTAGTATTAAATAAGTCTAATACAACAATACAGCTGCTGTACAGTTTTGATGTAATATCAATTGATATTCAAGTTTCCTCACATCTGTGATTAAGCAACTTAAAATGTATAACCTTATAGCAAAGATTCAGTACAAGACTAATGCTACTTTTTTTTTTATAAATTGAAGGAACTAGTATGGTTTTACTATGAACCTTGGTAAATGGTCTACAGGACCCTAGTAAATGATCCACAGAACCCTGATTAATGGTCTACAGAACTGGTTAATGGTCAAAAGGACCCTAGTAAATGGTCTACAGAACCCTGGTTAATGGTCCACAGGACAATGGTTAATGGTCCACAGGACCCTGGTTAATGGTTTACAGGACCCTGGTTAATGGTCTACAGAATCCGTGTTAATGGTCTAAAGGACCCTGATTAATGGTCTACAGGACCCTAGTAAATGATCCACAGAACCCTGATTAATGGTCTACAGAACTGGTTAATGGTCAAAAGGACCCTAGTAGATGGTCTACAGAACCCTGGTTAATGGTCCACAGGACCCTGGTTAATGGTCCATAGGACCCTGGTTAATGGTCTACAGGACCCTGGTTAATGGTCTACAGAATCCTGGTAAATGGTCTACAGGACCCTAGTAATATGTAAATGATCCACAGTACACTAGTTAATGGTCTACAGGACCCTGATTTATGGTCTACAGGACCCTAGTAAATTATCCACAGAACCCTGGTTAATGGTCTACAACCCTTGGTTAATGGTCTACAGAAACCTGGTTAATGGTCTACAGGACCCTGGTAAATGGTCTACAGGACCTTGGTTAATGGTCTACAGGACCATAGTAAATGATCCACAGAGCCCTGGTTAATGGTCTTACAAAACCCTGGTTAATGGTCTACAGGACCCTAGTACAATGTAAATGAGCCACAGTTCACTGGTTAATGGTCTACAGGACCCTGATTAATGGTCTACAGGACCCTAGTAAATGATCCACAGAACCCTGGTTAATGGTCTACAAAACCCTGGTTAATGGTCTACAGAATCCTGGTTAATGGTCTACAGGACCCTGGTAAATGGTCTACAGGACCCTGGTTAATGGTCTACAGGACCATAGTAAATGATCCGCAGAACCCTGGTTAATGGTCTACAAAACCCTGGTTAATGGTCTACAGAATCCTGGTTAATGGTCTACAGAACCCTGGTAAATGATCCACAGAACCCTGCTTAATGGTCTACAGAAACCTGGTTAATGGTCTACAGAACTCTGGTTAATGGTCTACAGGACCCTAGTAAATGGTCAACAGAACCTTGGTTAATCGTCAACAGAACATTGGTTAATGATCCAAAGGACCCTAGTTAATGGTCTACAGAACATTGGTTCATGGTCTACAGGACCCTAGTTAATAGTCCACAGCACCCTACTTAATGGTCCACAGTACATTTGTTAATGGTCCACATGACCCTAGTTAATGGTCAACAGAACATGTGTTAATGGTCTACAGGACCCTGGTTAATGATCCACAGAACCCTGGTTTATGGTGTACAGAACCCTTTTCAATAGCCTGCAGAACCTTGGTAAATTCATGGTCCACAGATACTTGGTTTAATGGTCCACATGGTTGACTGTTTCTTCCACTTTGGCAATCCTATTCTTGGTTTTCAGTTGTCCCTTCCAATTTAAACCAGTCACATGACCTTTATAAGGGAACTGGTTTACGTGTATAACCGTATAATTGTATAAAAGTTGTGTGCCTTCATGCAGTACATTATCGTTCATTGTATCAATGATTCTTTACATTGTATAAATATACCATTAACTACCTGTACAGTATTTCTTTTGCTTATTTACTAAAAATGAACAGCTCCTTTGTATACACCTTTTTTATTTGTTTTTATGTTAACATGATTATTGTTTAAAAAAGGATTGACGTGTTGTTATATTTGGCATTTACATGAATATATTTGACATCTTTTTAATTATATATTTGCTTTTGCTTTATTATCATTTTAAAACCCTTTGACTAATACCAACTTATTTCAAACCATATGATGTTCCAAAAAATAGGAAGTAAGTTCAGTCGATAAGATATACTACTTGAAAAACATCTAGATATTCAAGGTCTGTGTTTAATGGCGGAAACACAACTACACAAAAAGTAATGACGTAACAGAAATCCCGCGTAAAACTCACTAAATGATTGGCCGACAAATATAACTAATTACCACCAATAGGGATCAGGCGGCGCTTATAATCATGTGACATTAAATAAGGATCTATGACGTTACAATCATTGCTTACTTAATCAAAGTACTGAAAGAGCAGTAATACAAATAGATCCATTTCTGAAACATCTCCCCCTTTTAGTGGTAACTTTACAAACATTTCAGCTTGACTAGAATATCAAAGTCTATGGTTTAACTGAACATGTTAATCATAACATTTTCAAATAAGCTATTTACATCAACTGAACTTCAGAGAGGTCTCTGGATTTAGAGATAACTCGAAGTTGTGCACAAGCACCTTAACTCCAATGGTGCACATGCACTTTAACTAAACTAAAATCTAGGTGATGAAGTCCTCCAGTTTCTTTGCTTGATGACTGACCGTCCACTCCGAGTTACAACTTGTGAAGGCTTGCTTGTGCTGTCATGGCACGATTCTGTTGTGGATTCCTTATTTGGCACAAGAGTGTCACTGTGGCCGTATGATCTAGCGCGCATACTGTGATCATGATCTCGCACTGGATTTTCACTTTCGGCACTTCCCTGACAAGACATCGGGTTTTCACGATGCCTGTTAACACTTTCGCGATAAACATTAGCATGTTCGCGATCAACTTTGGCACTTTCACGAACGCAAAGATATGGCACCGGTGAATCACGGTGTCCTTGTTCCTCAGGTTCATACTGTATGCGCGATTTCGTGTTGCCGTTCTGACCCGTTTCATCGCGATTTATCAGCTGCCCGCGTCCTGTGAACTGTAGATGTCTGCGATTTATCCTGTATCGGCCTGCTCCGGTCTGAACAACATACGATCTGCGGTCTGCATCCCTCTCAACGACTCTGCCAGTGGTAGTCCATGATTTGTCGGAGTTTGTCTTTATTCTCACCTGATCGCCTGGTGTGAGTGGTGGTAATGGTGTTGACCCTTTGTCAAAGTTCATTCTGGCCCTTTCTTAGTACTTAGCGTCTTTCAAGCGCACATCTTCTCTCTCAAGCCAGTCTGGTGTCAACGTAGAAGGTAGAGAAGGTAATAATGTTCTGATTTTTCTTCCCAACATCATCTCTGCAGGACTTACATCAGTTGCCTCAATGGGAGTAGCACGGTATTCCATCAATGCTGCGAATACTTCATCTTGTGGTAGAATCTTCTTTGCTATCTTGACGGTACTCT
Source organism: Cerastoderma edule (assembly GCA_947846245.1). Taxonomy (NCBI): domain Eukaryota; kingdom Metazoa; phylum Mollusca; class Bivalvia; order Cardiida; family Cardiidae; genus Cerastoderma; species Cerastoderma edule. The sequence goes on along the minus strand of OX401408.1, from coordinate 13,852,977 downwards.
CCGCTTCCCCGTTTGACTGTGGGTAATGCGGACTGGAAAATGTCTGTCGGAAACCATACTTTTCCGCAAATGAATGAAATGTTTCTGATTTGAACTGCGGACCATTGTCCGATACACACTCTTCTGGAATTCCCCATCTTGCAAAGATGATCTTCATTTTACCTATTACCTGGTCACTTGTTAAGTTTGAAGGTAAGCTATTTCAATGAATCTTGAATAGTAGTCTGTAACTATCAGGTAATGTTTCCTGTCTAACTCACACAAGTCTGCAGCAACATTTTGCCAAGGCCTACTAGATAATGGACTCATAATGACTGGTTCTTTCTGCTGTGATGGTCTGTTCTGTTGACAAAAGTCACAGGTTTCTACCTTGGTTTTAATGTTGCTTGAGCTTCATGAATACTTTCTAGTATGTCCCCTTTAAGTTTTTCTGGGATAACTTTCCAGTCACGATATAATAAAAGTCCCGCATACACAGAAAGTTCATTACGGGATGCATACATGTCTCGTAGATCTGGAGGTACAGAGTTCATATATTCTGGCCACACACCTTTCAGTGTGTAGTCAATAGCCTCTTGTAGCAGTTGATCACTCTCTGTTGCTACTCTGATCTGCTCCAGTCGAACATCTGCTATCGGTCTCAGCATATCAACCGAGTCTGCATAGCACTCAATTTCCTCCATGAAGTCGAATTCTTCTTTCGCAATAGGACTTCTTGACAGCGTATCTGGAACAACAATGTTTTTGCCTGGTACATGCTCTGCTTTTGCACTATACCCTCTGAGTTTCATCAGCATCCGCTGGCATCGGAGTGGTGTGTTGTTCAAGTCTTGTGAATTTATCAACAGCACTAGTGGTTTGTGATCTGTTAGAAGTCTAAATGATTCGAGACCCACTAAATATCTCGAGAACTTTTCGCATGCCCACAGTGCCGCAAGACACTCTTTCTCTATTTGTGTGTAATTTTCTTCTGCGGATGTTAATTTCCGTGAATAGAATGCAACTGGCTTCAGCTTGCCATTGTCCTCAGTGAACAGAGCTCCTCCTAAACCGTAACTACTAGCATCTGCACTAACTATGATGGGTTTTGTCTTATCATAGAATGTCAAACATGGAGCTTCCGTTATCAGTTTCTTCACTTCAGCAAACGCTTCATCCTGGGCCACGCCCCACGTCCATGCATTGGACTGCTTCAACAAGTCTGTCATTGGCTTAATGACACATGCTAGTCTTGGAACAAACCGACCTAGATAGTTTATCATCCCAATTACGTGTCTGAGCTCTTGGATATTTGTGGGAGCTGCCATATCCTGAATGGCTGCGATCCTATCTACACTTGGTTGAATTCCAAACTTTGAAATTGTGTGGCCAAAGTACTTTATCTTGGATTTTCTAAACTCACATTTGCCGGAATTGAGCTTTAGACCCGACTCGTGGATACGTTTCAATGCTGCTTTCAAGTGTTCATCATGTTCATTGTCATTTTTGCCATGAACCAAGATATCATCTGTTATCACTTTGACTCCTTTCAATCCGCACAGCATTTCTGTCATTTTCCTTTGGAAAATTTCGGGAGCTGAGGTGATCCCAAATGGGACTCGACGGAACGAGTACCTACCAAATGGAGTTATGAACGTTGTCAGTTCCTGGCTCTCATCATCTAGTGGTATCTGGTAAAGTCCGCTTGAGGCATCCAGTTTGGAAAACTCTGTTGCCCCTTCCAAATCTGGCGCGATGTCATCTAGATTTGGCAGCATGAAGTGTTCACGTTTCACAGAATCATTCAAACACTTCAAGTCTACGCAAATAAGAACATTGCCGTTAGGTTTCACTACAGGTACCATCGGCGCACACCAGTCTGTGGGTTTTGTCACTTTTTCAATTATACCCTCTGTTTCAAGTCTGTTGAGTTCTGCTTCCACTTTATCGAGTAATGGGAATGGAATTCTGCGTGCTGTTGTCAAGCAGTATTGCTCTGCATCTTCTTTCAACGTAATTTTTACTGGTTCACACTTGACAAGTCCGAATGAGCCAAAGATCCCTTGATCAACCTCAATGCCATCTATTCTCTGTATCAATTTCATCTGTTCTGCAACAGCTCTACCTAGGAGGTTATTTCCAGTGTTTCCTTTAATCACACATATTGGAAAGGCATACCAGGATCCCTTAACTTTTGTCTCTGCACGAAACATTCCTACACACTCTAGCTTTCCACCAGGTCCCATAAGTGGCATGTGTGCCGGCATCAAATCTGCTGACCGACTGAGACTACGCTAAGTATCATAAGTTATGACAGAAGTGTCCGCTCCAGAGTCAATCTTGAAAGTCACCGACTTACCATGTATTTTCAAGTTCACTGTCCATGGTGGTGAATAATCTGAACATGTGGTAACTGCTCCAAGGAAAGCAGTGTCCCTGCTTTCATGCACCTCATTCACGTTCTTTTTCTTCGAATCCCGGACATTTGCCCCCCCCCCCCGGACATTTGCCCCCCCCCGACATTTGCCCCCTTTTTGGTATAGGGCGGACATTTGCCCCCTCGCTCTAATGAAGAGGGCGGACATTTGCCCCCTCACTTTTTTTTTTAACTTGCTTGACCAAATTGTGTTCCGTTGTATTAAAATATATATTTAAATTGAAATACCATTTTCATCAGACTATCATGTCAATTTGGCTCTATTACTCCGATTGCACCTGGTCAATTTTGCTCATCCAACCGTGAAAGGGTAATGGGTGTATAACAATTGATGACGCGCGAGGAAGGGATGACGCGCGAGGAAGGGTATATCCCATATTAACACCTTTGCACTTGGTCAATCATGTTTATCCACCATCGGAATATGAAATGTTTGAATGGGACAGTAAAATAATCGAAATGATAAAATGATCGGTAGGGGGAAATTTTCCAATATTATTTGTATTATGGTAAGGGTCTTATACATAAGAAAGCAACAAGTGTATTGAATATAAACATTTACTTTTATTTTTCAAAATGGTCAAATATGAATATGTTTAACGCAGACGGATGCTGCACGGGGCGTCCACCTGGTTTAAATCAATTAAGGTATTACCTACATCTTCAATCTTCTTTAATCTTATTACCGATCAAAGAAAATCACACTTATCCGATTTGTTAATCAAGACAAACCAAAAAAAACAAGAGAACCAATTTAACTTAAAATAGCCAAATTAACGTCGAATCATCTTATGAACGTATACCGCCTTTTCTCTGGTGGATGATCATAATTGACCAAGTGCAATCGGCATAATTAAGCCAAATTAACGTCGAATCATCTTATGAACGTATACCGCCTTTTCACTGGTGGATGATCAAATTGACAAGTTATAATAGTATTTCAATTTCAAGTTAAAAAAAAGTGAGGGGGCAAATGTCCGCCCTCTTCATTAGAGCGAGGGGGCAAATGTCCGCCCTATACCAAAAAGGGGGCAAATGTCCGGGTGGGCAAATGTCCGGGGGGCAAATGTCCGGGGGGGCAAATATCCGTATACCTTTTCTTCCAGCAGCAGACAGCAAAATGATTGAAACCCTGGCAGTTTCTACACGTTTTCCCTTTTGCAAAGCATTTCCATTTGCATGATGTAGATTGCACTTGTTGCAACGATTTCCACTACTGGACTGGGTACTAGACGATCTAGAGTCATGAGAATGTTTATATTTTGTACCAGAACTGTGAAATTTGTTGCCTGTTAGTGGTTTGCTATGGGGCTTCCCCTTGTGAACTGCATCAATGGACGTTTTGTTAGTGACTTGATCTTTCATCTGGGACTTTACGAGTTCATTCTGTCTTGACATTTCAACAGCTTTTTCAAGCGTCAGATCGGACTTTAATTGCCATTTCTCAGACAGTTCCTTGTCAGTTATACCAATGACTAACCTGTCTCTTATTTCTTTATTCTTGTTGGCAAAGTCACAGTGCTCTGCAATCTCGTACAAATTCCAAACGAACCCTTCCACGCTTTCGCCCTCTTTTTGCACTCTCAGATGAAACTTTGCGCGTTCATGAATAACATTCCTCTTAGGCACAAAATATTCCTCAAACTTCTGTAACACTGTATCGAAATCCGTGTTGTCCTCGTCTTCGCCGTACTCGAATGTCTTTATCACGTGTTCAGCTTCTTTTCCCATGGCGTACACCAACACGCTGATCTGCACTTCGCCTTCGTCCTTGCTCAGTTTCGAAGCCATCATGAACCGTTCAAAACGTTGTTTCCAGTCAGGCCACTCCGCTGGGTTATGGAAGTTGAAACTTTCCGGAGGATTTAGGCGAAACATCTCGAGTTTTCCCTGTATTTCTTCTTTAAATTACGGCGTTCGTCAGACTTCTGACACCATGTTTAATGGCGGAAACACAACTACACAAAAAGTAATGACGTAACAGAAATCCCGCGTAAAACTCACTAAATGATTGGCCGACAAATATAACTAATTACCACCAATAGGGATCAGGTGGCGCTTATAACCATGTGACATTAAATAAGGATCTATGACGTTACAATCATTGCTTACTTAATCAAAGTACTGAAAGAGCAGTAATACAAATAGATCCATTTCTGAAACAGTCTGGTTCAGCCAATATGCTTTCCAACAATATCCCTTATAGTGCTGGAACTGACGTAAAGTAAATTGACAGCTTGCCTTTGAACTAACCTTTTCGCTACTCCAAGTTTCATTCCTCAACGAATTTAAGCAGATATTTGTAAAAAAGAAAATTAAATCAGTGCAACGAAGAAGATATGTCTACAATACTTCTTAGAAAACGCTGGAAATGGATCGGTCATGTAACGAGACGAGAATTCATACAGCTATATGACCAAAATAGCTCTTCACCGGACACCAGATGGAAAAAGAAAACGAGAAAGACCTAAGAATATATGGAAACGGACTGTAGAATGAGAATTTAAATGTTTCAACCAAACCTGGGGAACAACTAAAAGAAATGCAAAAAAAACAGACAGGTGCGGAAATGCTTCACTTGTAACGATTCAAGCCTATGTCAAAAAGTTTAACACATTACCTGAGCCGGACAGATCTTAAATTCAAACCTTAAATTTGGATATCAAAGACCAGACAAGTCTACACAGATGAGCAAGAATCGAAACTTGTGGCATATCTTAAATGTTCATCGGTAATTTACTTTGGACTATGTCCGAGAGAAGTAATGTTATAAGCCTACGAATGTGCCAAAGACTTTGGCATGAATATGTCAATGTCGTGGTCAGAAAAAGAAAGTGCAGGAGATGACTGGTTCTCTTTGTTCCTCAAGTGCCACTCCGACCTCGTCCTTAGGACATCAGAGGCAACAAGTATCGCTAGAGCAACATCATTCAATAGGGCTTAAGTGTCTGAGTTTTGTCAGAAGTGATGGACAAACACAAGTTTGGTGCATGTAGCATTTGGAACATAAATGAAACGGGAGTCATGACAATGGTAAAACCGAAAAAAGTCATTGCGGGTACTGGTGTTAAGCAACTAGGGTCTTTGACATCGTCTGGGAGAGGACAGATACCCAAACAATCACTGTTCATATTTACCTCATTTATATGCAAAAGGGGATGAGTCTAATGTTATAATTCAGAATACAAAGTATTGCAGACATGTTCTGGTTTAAGTTAAAAGTATTTAAACAAAGCGATTTATACATGTATGTGTTACTTTGCCTCCCTACAGATTATTTCTGTGAAATATAATACCATAATACTAGTTCTGGACAGTTAGCCTAACTTGTCCGGATGGCCAGACTTGTCCCTTTGCGGGGTAAGTTTGGCCATCATGACCGGATCTCTTTTACGAAATATTACCGTTAAGGACGTTCTCGGTAGGTTTTTCTGCGCACTTCATCTGCGCAGCCAAGGGAGATAATATTATGTTACTGAAGAGGTACTTGCATAGTAGTCGGATAAACGTTTTATTCGAATGAAGTTTACTGTATGCAATTATTTTCAAAGAATTATCATATCATCCAAAAAACTATAAATTGTCATGAACGATATTACACATTTCTCATGCATATTAAGCCCCCAGCTTTTTTTTTCAAGTTTGAAGTTATATCAGTCGGTTTTATTAATCTTTTTCAAATACGGTTACCATAGAAACTGTCATTTTACAGAAAAACTAACTCGTCAACATAAACCTTTTTTGGCATTTTGTTTTTCAAGGTTAAATTTTACGTCACACACTGAAAATTAAGAAAATTCTATGAAAGGAATTTTTAGATATCTTCAATTTTATGTAATATAGATATCAATTTGCGTTGTTTTTTGCCGAATACAAAAATTTGAAAAACTGATTTGGATTACAAAAAATGTTCAGATTGTAATAATTTAAAGTAACATCCCTGTGGGCACCAAATTTGTGAAAATAGCACTTTGAAAAATAGATGTTAAAATGTGCAGACTTTATATCGTCATGATCCTGTGGTTTTTGCTATGTTTCAACATATTCTATCACAGTTTTTAACTCATAATACCCAGTTTTGCAGTTTTTCCGAGCGCTAGTATTCTTTTAATCAAATTAAACGACTTTTAAGATTTCACATTTAGATCTGTTTTTGAAAACGAAAGTGAAGTGACGTCATTCTCGCGGGAAACAATATGGCGTCATCTCTAATATACACACAAACACGGTTTGCCAAAAATAGCAACTTTTTTAAGGTGAATGTCATTTTGAAACGAGGCTTGCGAGTAAACAAACCGATTCCGACGTACTACACAGTATCAAAATGATCTGTGTCTCCTAGATACATCGTTTGGACACCTTTCGGTGCCGAGATTTCCATGAATTTTGATGTCCTGTCTCAAGAGGGTTTCAAGTTTAAGCATTTGGCAGCGCTTTATATATTTTTTTATCTGTGTGAATACTAACCCATTACCCCCATTTTACCACACGTTACCGCACCTCTCACAAATAACTTTAAAACCCACAGCGGCAAAATGCAGAATAACTCCATTTGTGACAATGGTTTATAACTTATATCAGACGGAAAATGTTGCTTCTTAAATATTAATTGCTCTTGCATATGAAGTTAAATAATTCACAAATCCCCATATGGGAAAACGGGTTAATCAAAGATAGTAGTATCATTTTTGATATGAAATTAGTACATAATTGAAGGAATAAAAGAGTGGCAGATTTAAAAAAAAAAAAGTTTTGTTCGTGTTTATGATACATTGTACATAAGAAGATGACCGTAGAAATTATTTTTAAAAATTGAGAAAATGCTCACAAAGATTCTATCAAATACCACAAACAAGTCGGATTTTCATATGTTTTTAATTTTTGTCTGTAATTACTAGTTAGATCTGCCCGAAATCAAATTAGAAGGAAAGAGTTAATGAAAGTTGTCACCTCTTTCCATTTTTTTCTTTATTGCTCCTTGGTCATATAAGTATTTAGTCCTTATTACATAGGCTATTTCCAATTCACCATATACCAGTTCACCATATTTGTTTTACATCGATTGTGAAGGAAGCTTAAAGCTCTTTCAAAGCCACTCTCGATGACTGCTTCTGGATACTAAACCAGTAATCGCGCTGGTTTTGTTCGCTAGTCCCGGAATTTTCACCTCGCCTAATAGGGATTCGAACCCTGGTACAATAGCCCTACGCTCTGCCACTGCACCAATGTCGGCCACATTTCGAATTAAAAAGGACAGAATGAACTAATATGGGGAATACACCTGATTGGAACTGTCTTTTGATGATTCTGAAAGACCTCAGTTGCCTTATTATAAGTCAATCAGCTGAAGAAAATGAGCAACCTACTCATCATCTTTATTGAATCATTTATTTGCCTGTGCCATGCCATAAAGCTCTAAATAATCCAGAAGCATGTGTAGGTAATTGGTTTGTCAGAAACACTTCCATTGAATATATATGATAGCAGAAAGCATCTGAGTTTGGAGAAAATGCTTTGAAAAAATCGGCAATGTTGTGATGTCTGTAAACAAACCAGGCTGGTGCTTGGATGAAGTCGGTATTTCGGGTTTCATTTGAAAAGTCCAGAAAACTCAATTGTTGCCCAAGGGATTGGTAGTTGTTTTATACTAGTAGAGTTTTAGTAAAAGTTCGTACATTATAAATAATATTTATATATTTATTAAATATACATGCAGGATTCTTTTTGAACAAACAAATGTAAAGCCACATGAGAGTCAGTGGAAATTCTTTCTTTGTAAGAACAAAATTTGATGAAGCTAATGGACTGTGTGGTAAACTAAAATTCGGTGAACATGTTTTAAGAAGTAAGAAGCTATTTTGGACTAAATGTGGCCCTAAATGCACGACCCGTCGTCTTATAAATATTCAGTAGTGAAAACTACAACGTGTCACGGTACAATAATTAATGCAACATGTACAACGTTATTTTGGATGATTGATAAGGAAAAAGATCTGTTTTATGATAGAAAAATTATCAAATGTTATAACTGTCTATATCATATCTTTATTTTTTGGGGTGTTATAGAAGAAATCTTTCGGAGAACAACCCCTTTACGCAATGCAATTACAGTGGGCGTTTTTCACGTGACTATTTGTTAACTCGCAAAACAAGATGGCTGCGAAACCGTGTTTGTGTGTATTTCAGAGGTGTTTTTATTGCATAAATCCGATGTGTTCAGATTGTAGGCTAAGTGTAAATTTACACCTCGCGCAGGATTACTTCCCTTTACTGTTTTGCTGTACAAATATCCTTCTTACAGATAACTCGGATGATCCAAGCTGTAACTGCGTGACAGCTTGGAGGCGCCCTGCGATAAAAACGCGTCAGCATTCCCCTTCTGTGTGTGAGGGGTCCAATCGGCGTGGAGGAAAAATATGGGCACCAATCAGAAAGAAGTAGGGATTAATCAATAAGATTGCTTATTGCTTCCATTTCCGGTGATTTACAGAAAAAACAAAGAAGTAGACAAAACTAGGCCGTTTGGGTCATCGATTGTCAAGAAGTCTTTCTCCAGTCTATTTCTTTGAATCTAATTCTTAGCTTCTTGAAACCGTAATTGACCTTACGACACAGAGCAGTTAACCACGCCCACCAAAAGCAGGGGAGGTCACTCTATTTTTCTCTGACATTCCGAGTAGAATGTAGCCTGGGGTCCTAGTCCGAATGATCCAGACGTAGATATGTCACGCAGTTTCAGCTTGGATCATCCGAGTTACCTGGGGTCCTGGCCCGTTCGTATACCGCGAACTAGGGCCAGGTGTCAGAGAAAGTTTACCGAACACAATAGTGTTCGGTTATGCCGAGATATTCCGAATGAAACAACATCGACTGCGCATGCGCATCGATTAAAAGTCTGCAAGCTTATTCATGGGAAACTGTACCTATTTAGACACCCTACTTAGCGTTGGATCCTTTTGAGATGAAATAGTGACTCCGGTTTTTATTGTATTTTAAAGCGTTGTGTTTTGTTATGGAACACAAATGCAGTACACCGCGCAAATCACCCAAACAGGGTTGTGTTTGTGACACAAGTATTGAAAAGTCAAGCTCTTTGCGTCGTGTTTTACCATATAACAAATCCGGAGTAGACCAAAGTAAACTTTATGGTGGAATGTCTGTAATAGATGGTGTCGTGTGCTTAAATTTGTTATAGAAAAGTACTTAATATTGACAAGATAGTTACAGAATTAAGGAAGGCGTGTCAATCTTCCAAAGTTAGAGTTAAACGTGGTTTTAAAAGACGAGATATGACGAGACAAGAATATATCTGGAAAATCGTTTGATAAGCAATATATGTTAGAATAGTATTAATTCTGATATCAAATTCTTGAGATCTAAATGTGTCCAAATCAGTTTATTCTTAGTTCATGCGTTTCCCCCCTTTTTGATGACTTCGTCAACTACACTGTAACAGGTTCTTATGTTAAATCAGACGTTCAAACAACACTAAATAAGCCTATTGCGATAATGTTTAATACTAATTATAATTGATTTTGTAGGCTTCATATGATTTTGTCAAAACGAAAAATAAAGGTGCTTAATATGTCGAGAAGCTTGGCTTTTGATTATAATTTGGAAAAGAAAAATCACGTTCTTTTTTTCCCTTGTTTGTTATCTAACTTATAACTGCATAAAGGGAATAAATACAGATGCCGTTGATATACTAAAACTCTTGTCGGTGGGATTCTTATCTTTATTGCCTGTTAATTGAATTCGTGATTGTTTAACCAGAGATACGTGAAACCCTTTACCCCTGCCTTTTATGTGTCGTTGGATTTGATTAAAAAGAACATGTTATGGGAAAGATAGAAGAAAATCCCAATTTTTTCACATTTTTATGTGGTCTTTCTTTCTTCAAAATCTCCTATTAACACTTCACAAGCCTCAAATTTAAGCATCGAAGGATTTAAGATGATATGTAATATTGATTGGTGGAGATATTTGTTTCCAATTTGTTTCCATTCAATATGTTTTGTGTGTGATTTAAAACTCATTTGAATATATAAACAATAGTTTTGGTAGAATTCATTCAGAGATAACTACTAAAGTAAAAAGTTTGATTCTTTTACAAAAGATATCAATTTAATCTGATATTTTGAATCCCATATTTACATTTAAGTGCAATTAATTTATAAAAAATGGAGTATTGTATGAAAATTGTAAAAGGTAAAGGCTACCCAGGCTGTATAAGGGTTGGAAAAGGGTAAAAATGATAAGGGTAAAAAAGGGTAAATGCACAATTCAAACGCCATCTTTTCATAATAAGGCGAGTGGCAATCCGTTAGCCAATCAGAAGAGACAATTCATTCTCTGACACCTGGCCCTAATGCGGGTTAGCATGGGCCAGGACCCCAGGCTAAGTAGAATGTAGCCTGGAGTCCTGGCCCATGCTAACCCGCATTAGGCATTAGGTATACGAACGGGCCAGGCTCCACCAGGCTAAGTAGAATGTAGAATACCGTCAGTGCACAAACTAGATCCCTGTCTGACGATTTCGAATAATCTTATTTGAAATCGGAGATATTCTAACAAAATAAACACCTGCCTTTGTTGCTGGATGCTACGTACATACATAGGCGTAGGAGCCGGGGGGGCCAGGGGGGGCCCGGCCCCCCCAATATCCAGACTGGGGGGCCAGAGTATACTTTGGCCCCCCCCAATATTCACAATGGAAGATGAAGATTTGTGGAAAGAAAAAATGAAAGAAATGGAATTTAACAGCAAAGTTAATATAAAAGTGTATTTTGTGCTTTATTTAATACCAATTCGCCTTTTGTTACGAACAATAACCAAAACATTTTGACGTCATCATCGCAAATGGCAATCTGAATACATCGGGTTTATCCAATGAAATCTCAGCTCACGGAAAGTAGTTTCGACTAATGAAAACAGTGATGCAAAACGTACTCTAAGCAGTCAGACTTTATATTGTATTTAAATATAAAGTCATTTTTTGATCGGAATTGTAGACGAAGTCGTGGCTGTGACAGCATGGTGGCTGTCACATTTAGTTAGTGTCAGTACAATATGCTTTCTGCGTCAGATCGAGTCTTGGCCTACCCTATTTTCTTTTTCTTTTGGTTATTTTGTCTTTACTAAGATACACATTATCATACGCTTTCTTTTAATTCATTCAATGATATTGAATTTGTAGACGCATGATTAGTCATGAGAAAGTTTAGGAACATTTATTCTTAGACCGGTCCTAATCTGAAGTTGGCCCCCCCAATGTTGAAAACGCTCCTACGCCTATGACATAGCGTGACAATTTGTAAATAAGATGTTAAATTTGTGAGCGTTAGCATATACATAGTTAATAAGCTCTGTTATATGTGTCTTTGGCGTTAAAGGAGTGATTTACCCCAGCGGTGTGGGGTCCGATCGGCACCAAATACGATCGGTTCATAGTCCCACCAGACTCGGGTCTGATCGACATTGGTCCGTTCGGCACTGGTTCGACCGGACCTTCAAGGTGACCGTATTACATGCTACTTCAAAACAGTTATTATGCAATATTTGATCGTTACGAACAAAATGACCTCATATTTTTGTTTAACGTTTTAAATTTTGATTCTTCTAAAAAAGCGTATCTTGAATTATTCAAAATGCAGACCTACTAATTTAATCATGTTACAAATGGTATAATAGTGCTAGTCATGTTGCGATTCTGATGTAAGAACATGCTGATTGCATCACCCTATTTTGTAGCCATTTAAGATGATAAAAAAAGCCATTTGAACATAACATTTTGAATGCTACTCACTCGATTATTCTAACATTTGCTACTTGATTACGAACTGAGGTTCATTTTACCAAACGCAACATTTTCATCTGTCCCAAATGTAAAGAGTTTGCAGGCCAAATTTCAATGAAAATGATGAAACCTCCTTTGATAGGGCAGAAAACATTGTCGGTAAATGAAAAGTTCCTCGTTAAGAGCATTTTCTCCTTTTCTCACAATATTGTTCATAGTTGTCTGTAACAAAGTGGTCAAATGTGGTTTTTGTTTGATAAAGGGTTAACAAACTTCGATTAATACAAGGATTAAGGGTTGTTAGCTAAATAACATCAATCTGACACAATTGCACTTTATGGTCAAGTCACAAATCCTTTATTGTTTAGCCGATCGGCGGTCTTTGTGATCAACCATTAACCACCAAGGGTGTGTTTTACAACATATCAAAGCAATCATGTCTCCTCAAATTCTTTATTGTATCCGGATTAAGTTGCAACAAGGTTCTATGTGTTTGTCTTTTGTAATGGCTTTAAAATTTGGATATGATACATCGATCATTACAGGTAGGCGGATTGATGAGTTATAACAAAAAAAGTAAATTATTTGATAAAGTGCTCTAATGGTCCATTTAAGAACAAAATTTATTAATTAAAATCCATTTTGAAGAATTTGTATATATCTTACTGGAAACCATGTCCTCTGACATCATTAACGATCAATATTGTCAAGTATTTCTAGATTACATTTGATTTATAATCCAATGCAACTATTGACATTTGTCACTATGTGTTTATTCTGTTTTTAAAAACATCGAATTTTCGTTTTCAAACGAAGATTAAAGAAAAAAAAATTAACTTTATTCTGGAAGAACAAAATTAAAATAAAACAATATTTCATATTTCTTTCCTTTACATCGTATACATTAACGGTATGCATAAATTTACTAATTGCGTGTTTTTCTCAGACATTTCATGTGACAGATTTCAAAAACGGGATTAACTCTACTTCACCCACAAGTCTCTCCTTATTTACAATGTCTCTATTGTAAGTACTTTAACAATATCTCTTAACCATTTTAAACAATATTGACGAAGAAATATCAAAGTACAATAGTGCTATGTGTTGACGGAGTCGCACAGCTTGTTGGAGAAAATGGCGGATAGCGACCGAAGTGGTCGCTGATTGGTCAGTTCAGCTGTCAATCAAAGTCTGTCGTAAGGTTAATTGTTCACTGAAATGCCATTTTTAATTTTGTTGAACTTGGATAGCCACTTAAACATTTTTAATTAAAATTCATTTATTTTCAGCACATATTTCAAGATTTGAACAGGGACTGGGAAGCTTTTTCTTGGTTTGATCAATACGAATGTCCTAATAATTTCCGTCATTACCACCATTCATAAGTGGCAAATTGAAAATTTAAGTAGGTTTAAAAGTGGCGAAACATTCATAACATTTATGAGTACATACACTTGCATCAGTTGTGATATGGCACCTAAAACGGTCTCAATTTGAACGCGTATATTCTTATGTTAATATCTATACTTATGAAATGATACATTGGGTTATGGTTGTAGTAAATATTTTGAATTGTTTTGTTTTTTAATATTTTTTTCTAAATGTTTTACTGGTCCAATTAAACAAACAAATAGTTCATTAACCAATCTATTCATAATCAAAATAGAATCGGTTTGTCCGACTCATTCCATGCATGAAAGCATTGGGCAATACCTTTTCCCGTACCATTTTAATTTTCAAAAAATATTGAATCCAAAGGTAAGGTTTCAAGCTGCAATAACGACCGATCTAACATCATCAGTTTTGTAAGCTTTCAACATTTAGTTACCCTTCAGTTTCCCAGATAAGGTCGTTACCATTCTAGAATTCAAACTGCAATTAAACACACAAACTAATCGATTAGGTAAAATACAAACTATTAACTATATCAAGAAAGTAATCGATATTGTACTGATAAAAAAGGATTTGGTTTTGACGACTACCATTTCGCTGCAAACATAGATGATATTCAGAAGAAACTTGCTCTTAAATCTGTAAATTTGATTAATATCAATGTACTTTAGAAATAAAAATCTATGTCAAATGCGTATTCTTTGAGGACAAAACTATGATGCTATTAACAGGATAAAGGGTAAGGCACGTGTTGTGTGATGGAGAGCTAAATCATTCTGGACCACAATCACTATAACCGAGAGTTTCAGGTGGGTTTCACTTATAGTTTTGTTTCCTTATTGTCAAGCACATCTTATTATTGTCATTCGAAATAGATGAATATATCCAGTTGTACACCGACTGAACATTTCTGTCCTGTAGTTTGCATGATTTCTGTTAGACTGGTGACAAATACTTTTGGGTCCCTCACATTTTTACCCTATCATTTCTGGCAGAGTAGTAGGTCATTCTTTTACTATTGATTATTGCCTTGTCAAACATTACTTTGATAGGATTGTCCTTTTTTCATACCAATCATCTGCCTTAGAAACACACCTGACCAAAATTTGGATAAAGATTGAACTGTGCAAGATAACGGGGGAAGATTCATGGGAGAAACCTGAGAGCCTTTGTATTGCAAAAAGTTCATTAATGTCTATTGCATATCTTGTTGTTTCTGTTGAACTTGTCTTTGTCTTGATTTTCTGTGTTTGAACACAAATGAAGTACATGTTTATTCAGAATTCATTTCCTAAATTGCTTTTTATTTCTACTTTCAGGACTGTGTGGAATTCCAGATTTCTACAACAAAATTCACTTAACTTGATGGGCCAAGTCTGAAAGAAAGAACTGTGATGCTATGCTTGTATTGGATTTTCCAGACATCACCTGTTATTAACTGATAACTAAACAATGACAATGTCATAAGAATTTTGTGCAAACACCTCTAGAAAAAAATTTGTTGAGAAAGAATAAGTTTTTTTCAAAATAAGCCAATTTTTTCCTTTTTCCTTAATGACTTCCACACTTCCAGCAAATTAACACCTTGCTTTCTGAATATTTCTGCTTAAAATGTATCAAAACAGCATACATCATTATTTCATACCATTTGATATCAGCAGAAAACTCTTGAAAATGTTATTGGAAGGGAAAATTCTTAAACTAGGCAATTTCTCTTTCCAAAAATATTATTCCTATTCATATAGTCTACTCTATTAATTTGGGATGGTCAACAATGTGTTGCGTTGAAATTGGAATGATTTCATTTCCACACATTCATAACCTTATAGTAGTTTGCCTCTGTAGTTTGTCTTAAAGATTTGAAAGAAAAAGAGTGAATAAGGAAAATTTGCTTGACATAAGTAATAACCCCTTCTTTCACAGTGTTTCAAATTCTTGCCATTTAGAAGAAAATAGCAAGTTGGTGTGATTGACCCATGAAGTATGTTGTGAATGGTTATATATGATTATGATATGAAAACTAATGTTTTTCTCAAGATATCAGGTAGAGAATAGAGATCATCATGGCAAAAGGATTTATTGCTCATATTGAACAGTTGAATAATTTTTTTGTCACAGTGATATCAGAATCATTTGCAAGGCATAGCAGGGTATTGTTAAGTCGTGGTGTAAGTTATTCTATAAATCACAATCTTTACTGGAAATACAGAGTAATTTCTCAATAATCAAGGTCATTTATTTATCTTTTTTCTATTTTTTTTTATAATTATTGAGGATTTTCCTCTTTTCTCAAGCAGGAACTTTTCAAAGTTATGATTATTAAGTTTATTGTTTGCATTTAATCTTTTTTTCATAAACAGTTATATTTTGTTTTTGATTTTGAAATTAAAATATCAAAATTATCGGGAATCTTGAGTTCTTGTTGACGTGTTGACTCCTTTGTGTATATGCGGTGGTTGTTTCAGTAGGTCAAAAGTAGTTCCGGCAATGTTGATCATGTGATTCGTCACGTGACGCATTGACCTGATATCACTTATTTATATCAGGCAGGCGATATCAGTCAGTGGATGGGCTATTTGCTAGATAAATAAATATATTCTACCAAACGAAAAGGAGCCGATATTATATTCCCGCCAGACTTTACCTGTAATTTGAACTCCGCCCCTTTCTACAGATTTCCCGACATGCACTACCTCGAAAAATCGATATCCGCTTGACGCGCTTTTATATCGAACGCATCCAGACGTAGAGTAACTCGGATGATCCAAGCTGTAACTGCGTGACAGCTTGGAGGCGCCCTGCGATAAAAACGCGTCAGTATTCCCCCTCTGTGTGTGAGGGGTCCAATCGGCGACGAGAAAAAATATGGGCACCAATCAGAAAGAAGGTAGGATTGACCAATAAGATTGCTTATTGCTTCCATTTCCGGTAGTTTACAGAAAAAACAAAAACACTAACATTTGTAGACATATGATTGACGGGAAAAAATGAATTCGTTTTAAACCAAAGCAGAGTCATTTGATGAAATCCATTGTCGAAGGAAAAGACACTTAAGTTTCAATTTTGATAAAATATCTCTTATATAAAATAGGGTCATCTGTACCCGCAGACGACTCTGGAAAACATTGTGGGAAAAGGAGAAATTGCTCATGATGAGCAATTTCTCATTTTCCCGCATTTTTTTCTGCCCAATTAGAAGATTGTTTTTCAATTTCATCACTTTTTAAAATGTCGTCTACGAACTCTTTCAATTTGGGACAGTCTGAATTTGGTGTTTTGGAAAGAGTTTAAACAATGTCGTTGGTGTTGAAGGGATTTGCTTCGCCACACTTAGTTCGAAATCAATCCTTTGTGGTTATTTGTGTTGGTAAAAAGATAGTCACATCTTTTTATATGTGCGCTAAATCACTGTTGATTTTGATGTTCCATTAAAAAAATAGCCCATTTACCAATCTAGTGATAATCAAAATCGGTCTGTCCGACTCATTCCATGCATGAAAGCATTGGGCAATACCCTTTCCCGTAGGCCTACCATTTTAGTTTTCAAAAATATTGAGATTTCAACATTTAGTTACCCTTCTGTTCCCCAGTCAAGGTCGATACCATTCTAAAATTCAAACTGCAATAAAACACACAAACTATTCGATTAGGTAAAATGCAAACTTTTACTATATCAAGAAAGTAATCGATAGTGTATTGGCAAAAAGGATTTGGTTTTGACGATTACTATTTCGCTGCAAACATAAATGATATTCAGAAGAAACTTGCTCTTATATCTGTAAATTTGATTATAGTAATATACTTAAAAAATAAAATTTTATGTCAAATGCGTATACTTTGCAGTCAAAACTATGCTGCTATTAACAAGATAAAGGGTAAGGCACGTGTTGTGTGATGTACGGCGGTGTCTGGATTAGTATCTGTGTGTGACGCGCGTCGCTCCCGTCTGGTCTAATAAAACTAGGCGTTTGATATTTAGACCAACGGCCCGAAAGATGTACTATTCGATACTCCCCCTTTATAACATGCCCCGAAGTTGTTTATATAGCGTAGCTTTTTTTTGCTTTAGGAATCATTTGTTTAAAAGACATAGCTGTTATCTATATCTCTGTTTTCCATTCTGCAAATAATATACTTTGAAATAGTTTCTAGATTTATGATTGAGATTAGACCCATAATGCCGATTTCTATAATCAAGAAAATATCGAATTGAGAGCCTATTTTCCCATAGAATCGGCCATCAGAAATAATAGGCTAAAGGCTTCTATTGTGGCAAAAGTTTCCATAAAAAAATTCTCTGATGGTTTGAGTGTTGTCTAGATTTTCGCTTAGAGTCACAAATATCTTCACTCAATGAATGAATATCTACGTATTCAATTGAAATCAACTGTTGCAATACTTTGGCAATTGACAAAATTTACATGAGGGAAAGGGAATCTCGGTTTTAATGAAAATAGATCTATTCTACCAAACGAAAAGGAACCAATATTATATTCCCGCCAGAATGTACCTGTCATTTTAACTCCGCCCCTTTCTACAGATTTCCCAACATGCACTACCTCGAAAAATCGATATCCGCTTGACGCGCTTTTACATCGAATGCATCCAGACGGAGAGTGAAATATCTACGTCTGGATCATTCGGACTAGACGTAGAGTGAAATATCTACGTCTGGATCATTCGGACTATCTTACAGAATGAAAAGGGAGATCACTACATAGGAGAATAGTCAGAGTGATGTTTCATTGTATTCTGCCATTCAATGGTATTTGATCGATATAGGTCCAACGGAACCCCTGCGAAGTTTACTGTACTACACCATTACTCGATCTGGCATAGAATATCGATTGTGGTTTTTCTTTTCGTTTCTCAGAAACAATTTCTTAGACAAGTTGTATTAACATCTGGACCTTCTTATAAAGCCGTCATTCTATATTGATTGTTGGGTCCGCCCAACTTCTAGCCCATAATATAAGTATGAAAACAATGACGTATTCACTGTCACATCGAGTAAAATAGCTGTTAAAAATGGCAAGAATACATTGTGAAAATGATTAGCATTCACTTTAAACATGGCAAGGGTACATTTTGAAAATGGCTAGCATTCAGTTTTAACATGAAAATAGTACATCATGAAAATGGTAAGCATTCACTGTTAACATGACACGAGTACATTGTGAAAATTGCTAGCATTCACTTTAAATGTGGCAAGAGTACATTGTAAAAATGGCTAGCATTCCCTTTTAACATGGGGGAAAGCATACATTGTGAAAATTGCTAGCATTCACTTTAAACATGGCAAGAGTACATTTTGTAAATGGCTAGCATTCCCTTTAAACATGGCATGAGTACATTTTGAAAATGACTAGCATTCCCTCTAAACATGGCAAGAGTACATATTGAAAATGGCTAGCATTCCCTTTAAACATTGGGGCAAGAATACATTGTGAAAATGGCTAGCATTCACTTTAAACATGGCAAGAGTACGTCGTTAAAATGGTTAGCATTCACTTTAAACATGGGGGCAAGAATACTTTGTGAAAGTGGCTTGTATTCACGTTAAACATGGCAAGAGTACGACGTAAAAATGGTTAGCATTCCCTTTAAACATGGGGGCAAGAATAAATTGTGAAAATGGTTAGCATAGCATTTACTTTAAATAAGGGGGCAATAATACATTGTGAAAATAGCTTGCATTCACTTTAAACACGGGGGCAAGAATACATAGTGAAAATGGCTAGCATTCCCTGTTAACATGGTAAGAGTAAATCGTGAATATGGCTAGCATTCCCTTTAACATGGAGGACAATAATACATTGTGAAAATGGTTAGCGTAGCATTTACTTTAAATAAGGGGGCAAGAATACATTGTGAAAATGGCTAACATTCACTTTAAACAGGGGGGCAAGAATACATCGTAAAAATGGCTAGCATTCACTTTAAACTTGGCAATAGTACACCATGAAAATGGCCAACATTCCCTTTAAACATGGCAAAAGTACACCGTGAAAATGGCTGGAATGCATTGTAACAATAGCCTGAACATATTGTGAAAATGGCTAAAATATGTTGAGAATATGGCTAGAATACATTGAAAATGGCTAGCATTCACTTTAAACATTGGGCAAGAATACATTGTGAAAATGGCTAGCATTCAGTTTTAAAAACATTGCAATAGTACATCATGAAAAGTGCTAAGATTTCCTTTAAACATTGCAAGAGTACATCATGAAAATGGCTAGCATTCCCATTAAACATGGCAAGAGTACATCGTGAAAATGGCTTGACTACATTGTAATAATGGTCAGAACATATTGTGAAAAAGGGCTAGAATATATTAAGAATATGGCTATAATACATGATGAAAATTGCTAGCATTTACTTTAAACATGACAAGAGAACATCGTGAAAATGGCTAGAATATTTTGAGCACATGGCAAGAATACATTGCGAATATGACTAAAATGTATTGTGAACATGACAAGAATGTATTGTGAACATAACTTAAGTACATTGTTAGAACGACTAGAAAACATTGTAAACATGGCCAAAATACATTGTAAACATGACTAAAGTACAGTGTGACATTGACTAGAATATTTGGTGAACATGGCTAGAAAACATTGTGAACATGACTGGAGTACATATTGTGAACATGACTATAATATATTGTCTGGGTGGGCCAGTGGTTAAGGTGTTCGAATTGTTATATATATTACGCATGGTCATGATTTCGAGCCCCATCAGTATTCCTGGCACTATGGAAGTGTCCGTTGGTAAGGCACTTAACAGAACCCTAGCATAGCAATGGTAAATAACATGAAAGTCATAATATTAATTAAAAATGTTAAGACTGTGTTAAACCACATCAAAAATACTCTTTAAATCAAATTGTATTCTTGAAGGCATATGATCAGACTTGCATTCACTGGCATAATACTAGACATGTATGCACAGAAATAAGATAAGACTTGTATGCACTGGCATTAGATCAGAATTGTATGCGTTGTCATATGATCAAACGTGTATGTGCAGGCATAAGCCCACCCTTGTATGCGCTGGCATAAGGTCAGACGTGTATGCGCTTGCATATGCTCACACTTGTGAGCGCAGGCATAAGTTGAGTAATGTATGCAAAGGTATAAGATCAGACTAGTATGCGCTGGCATAAGTTCAGACTTGTATGCGATGGAAATAAATATGTGCAGCCAGACATAAGACTATACATTTATGCGAAGGCTTAAGACAGACTAGTATGGACAGGCATAAGATCAGAATTGTATGCTCAGACATGAGACTACACATGTATACGCCGGTATTAGATCAGACTTGTCTGTGGAGACATGTGCATAGGCGTAGGAGCAGGGGGGCCAGGGGGCCCCCCCCCCAATATCCAGACTGGGGGGGCCAGAGTATACTTTGGCCCCCCCAATATTCACAGTGGCAAATGAAGATATTTGTATAGAAAAATGAAAGAAACGAAATTTAACAGCAGAATAAAAATAAATGTGTATTTTTGTGCTCTATGTAATACCAATTCGCCTTTTGTTACGAACAATAACCAAAATCTTTTTGACGTCATCATCGCAAATGGCAATCTGAACACATCGGGTTTATCCAATGAAAACTCAGCTCACTAAAATACCCGGGTAGTTTTGATCGACGGAAACAGTGGTGTAAAACATGTTCTTTAAAAGGTGTCAAACTCTATATTTCCTTTAATTGTTAGGTAAAGCTTAGTTGGATCCGTGGCTGTGACAATCTGGTCGCTGCCACTTTTTATTTAGTTCAATACAATTGATTTCCGCGTGAGATCGAGACCTGGCATATCCTTTTTTTTTTTTTCTTTTTATTAAAGATACATGTTTTCATACGCTTTCTTTTAATTCTTATAATGTTATTGAATTTGTACATGCATGAATAGTCATGAAAAAGTTTAGGAACATTTATTCTTAGACCGGTCCTCATCTGAAGTTGGCCCCCCAATGTTGAAAACGCTCCTACGCCTATGATGTAATAAAACTTGTATGCGCAAGCATTAGACCAGACGTGTATGCACAGAAATAAGATCAGAATAGTATACACAGGCATAAAACCACCGGCATAAAACCAGAATTGTGTGAACCGTATTTTCTCAGTCTCTTCCAGAGTATTTTTATCGATCGTGAGGGACCTACGATAACTCTGGAAGGAATATTCGTATTTCATCTAAAATGTTCGGATTAGCCCCGGGGGGGGGGGGGGGTGGTCATTACCATTTTCGGAAAACGGTTTTCAGAAAATTCCCGGGACTGGCATGTTACCTAGCTATGTAGAAATTCTACGGTTTGCTCTTAAACCGCGGATTGCCATGGAGTGTACTTGCATGATCAACTTAGCCTCTAGATCCCACTTTCTTGGTTGGCGTTTGTAAGAGTGTGGGTTTAATTGGGGGATTTTGATTGAGATTGCGGGACTGCACTTTTATAGTAGAGAACTGACCCGATACTGACGACGACCCGATACTGGAGAACAATCTCTCTCTGTCTCTGTCTCTCTG
This sequence comes from Cerastoderma edule, assembly GCA_947846245.1. NCBI lineage: Eukaryota > Metazoa > Mollusca > Bivalvia > Cardiida > Cardiidae > Cerastoderma > Cerastoderma edule. The sequence goes on along the minus strand of OX401408.1, from coordinate 13,830,834 downwards.
TCCCTCTGTCTCTGTCTCCCTCTGTCTCTGTCTCTCTCTGTCTCTCTCTCTCTCTCTCTCTGTCTCTCTCTCTCTCTCTCTGTGTGTGTGTGTGTGTGTCTCTCTCTCTTTCTCTCTCCCCCTCCCTCTCTCTCTCTCTCATGTCTGTCTGTCTGTCTGTCTCTCTCCCTCTCCCGCCCTCCCTCCCTCCGTTGTTATGTTTACATACAGTATACATATTTTAACTGCATTTAATATCCTCTAGTTAAATGAATAATGTTAGATGCTTACATTCTTATAAACGTTCCACAAAGCTGTATGACTGGGCTATATAACGTAGATGTAACGCCATACATTCTATAGACCGTTCATTAATTAACCCAATTTCCAAATGGGAATTTTAGACAGTTCTATGCCTACATTGAAATTTTAGCAACATCATGCAAAACAAGATACGGCAAAACATGTAGGCCCCTATCTTCCTTATGATGATGGGAAGACACAAAACTGCGAAAAAGAGCAAATTGCTTCATATGGGCAATTAATCCTTTTGTCACAATAGCTTCTACGAGATTTAATAATGTTCGTGTTCTTGTTATTTGTCACATTGACTTCGGAATTATTCATTAGCAGGCTTCACAAAGTGATAAACATTATGGAGTCAAAAGTTACTACATGTATATAGTAATACACGTCCGCTACATTTTGATAATTATATCAACACTTTTCTCTGTATTGCAGTTTCAGTTTCGTAGGCATTTGTTTCGAATAGAAATTTCCCAAAAGTAAGTATCGCCATGGAGTAAGAGGTTTACTTATATGTATACGTTCTCTTTCATTTGATCTATCAGTATGTCTCTGTATATGGTAGTTTCAGTTTCGTTAGGGTTGGTATCAAAGTGGAAATTTCTTCACTTTCCTTTCGTTTCGCACAATTCCTCATGCTTGTTGTAGGCCGACCAACCTTTGTGAAATACTGCAAACGTGACACGTCTTGAATCTTTACTGCTGATGCTATAAAACATTCGGAACACCTCGGCCATTTCTTAAATTAAAGGTCAAATTTCCCGATAAACAAAATTTTCTTTAATTATGGTGTTTGTATTAGGTTATTGTTTCGTTATGACGGAGGTAATGATTTTTTTCTCATATAGAAGCGAAAAATGTTGTTTTTGACTACTTTTATTCACCTTTATCGATTTTTGTGAATGACTTATCTCCCTTGTTGTGACGTCATTTGTGCTTCAAAGTCATATGAACTAACAGTAAGAAGAATCTAGTTCTCAGTAACGACGGTGTTTTTGCACAAATTTCGGACATTTTAAGTGTTGAATTGTGTTTGGGAAACATAAATTGGATATTTAATATGGTATTTTGACAGGTATTCTGGTGTTATTCTGCTTTTGGTCGCAGGGATGCGAGTTTCTCCCGTTTCCGACGAACATAAAAGCTGCAAAAAGTTTCGATAAGTTAACTGGACCGTGTTTAATTTACAAATAAGCAAATGATATATTCCCCAAACAAGAACAGTAGGCTGTGTTACTTTCACTTCGAAGACGGCAAGTTTACGCATTGTTAGGCGTTTCCAAAAAAATGATTTTAATGATCTTTAAATGATCGGACTCAATTCAAAGTAATTTATACGGGTGAAGACGCTTCAAATTCTACTTATTGAGTAACCGTTATATTTTCCTTATTTGAAACACACCAACAATATTCACTTTACCTTGATGTATTGGTTTCAAGACTGTCAATTTAAACCAGACAAAGCTAATCTCACTTTCAAACACCAATCAAGCGATAAAGCATACAATCATGCATCTTGTTCTTATTTGCAAAACTTGCTTTATGTTTTAACATAATCGTAGAAACGTTGCCATTGTACATAAATGAGACAAAATGAAAAATGTACGTTGATTGCTATGATAACAAACCGATTAAAACAAGCAAGGTTCTTTTATCTGCCGTTGTCTTTGAATGAAAATTCAAAATAATGAATATTTGATATCCGCAAACGGTCTCTGAACTCATCAACGCAAATGAAAATGGGTTCGATCTTAACTTAAGCGTCTGCTTTTCGGAATTATTTAAATCACACATCTTATTTTTTTGCCATTGGTAATATTGGTTTAAATGACGTATGTCACACTGAAATGCAGGTGTTCAAACATGATTATTACAAATTTATATTGATAATTTAGTAATAAGATCACTAAATATATAATTTACACATTTGAACATAATCTCTTTGTTTACAATTTAATTGATTATTGTCAGTTTATCTCACATACAAAGGGTCAATCAGCAGACATCGGACATTACAAGGATTAAGGGTCGTGATGCAAATTAACACCAATCTGCCACATTTGCACAGTATGTTTCAAGTCTCAAGTCCTTTATTGTTTAGGCGAAAGATAGCCTCTGGCGTTAATCTCTTAAATATCTCTGTTGTTAATTAACAGGTCTGACACGTTCTGCTATTCCAGACATGAAATAACAAGCGGCAAATCTCACACTTTCAATGCGCGGCAATTAAATTTATCTTAAAAATCCATTGTTATGATATAACCAATTAAGACCAAACTCTCACAGGATGTTTGGATTGATAAGGTGTCAGGACATATTTATCTCTCAATGTGACTTACGTGTGATACTTTGTCGTTATGATATTCAAAGAAGTGAACATGTTGTCTTTTCTATTAAAATAGTTTGACACTTCAATAAGTATATGATAATCAGTATTCACCAAAACGGTATTAACTCTATGTTTTTAACAAAAAACGTTTTAACATCAATTTCAAGTTTTGTCAAATTGATATTTAAATTCCAAAATCATAAAAAATAAATTCAAATATGTTTATTTAAGGTTGTTAGTAAAATAAACTATGACGATTTTTTTGTTTTAGCTGTTAATTATTAAACCTGTCCGAAAATTAAATGCTCAATATGTCAAGGCTACTTACACGAGAGAAAACGAACATAAATGGAAAGTGAACATGAAGAACAATTCTTAAGTTCTTAACAGTTGATCTAGAAAAACGACATCGGAATCAATTTCGAAATCATAGACCTCTTACTGGGAGTGGAGTTACTGGAAAGTTGCCGGATGATTTTAACAAATACTCTTGAATGTGTCAGTGTTTAGTTTTGAAATTTGGATGTGTGGTGAAAATGTGAGTTAAAGGATAACCTTCGTATCACAAGTAAGTTGATGTGTAGTGAAAATGTGAGTTAAAGGATAACCTTCGTATCACAAGTAAGTTGGGTTATAATACGGTTTGTTTGTTCGCAATTTATGATCTTCTCCCGTTTCATTTCATGTATTGATAAGACAATGCAGGGTGAATTTGACAGTTAATAGTTATACGATGTACAGTGTTAAGACAATTCGTTTATTCAGACCTGTGTCTTTGTTTACTACTCAATTAAAACCTTAATGCTAATACACGATCATTGACGAAAAAGTACTCTTGGTTTTTTTTCAACAAATATTAATAAAAATAGCTGTTTCAACAAATATCGTCAAAATTTCAAGCCGATTCTTACATATGAAAACATTTAAAAATCCTTTCAAATTTACGCGTTACGTCACTTACTTTTTTTTCAAAAGAATATTCTTATAATATGAAACATATTCAATAGAGAAAATGCACTGTCAATCCAAACATTGACTTAAGGATTGCTATTTCGAGGAAAATCGTCCCAATTTCAAGCCGTTCCTTTCATATGAACGCATTGACATATCCTTGTAAATTCACGCGTTAAGTCACTAATTTATTTTTTCAAATGGATCTTCTTATAATATGAAAACTATCCAGTATAGAAAATTCACTGTCAATCCAAACAATGACTTAAGAATCATTTAATTCAAGGAAAATCGTTCAAATTTCAAGCAATTCCTTTCATATGAACATGTTTACGCAATGACAAATCCATGCAAATTCACGGGTTAAATTATTAATTTATCTTTTTTCAAATTGATATTCTTATAAAATGAATCATATTCATTAAAGAAAATGCGCTGTCAATCCAAACTATGACTTTAGGATCGTTTATTTGAAGAAAAACACCAATTCTAACCAGCGATCGCTCTTCACGCCCTTTACATGGCGCATTCAGTGGATCACGAGTGACGTCACAGCAAAGGGAAGTAAGTCATACGAACTTTTATTAATCGGTGCGCTATGACGGTGATTTATGACGTAATGCGTTATGCTAAAATGTTGGAAATAATTTCAATGTGATTCTTTTACTTCATATTTTAATTTTATGAAATAAACCCAACCTGTACATATGACCTTTAACTTATACGTATATCTACCGACTTGTGACGGGGATTGCCGAGTAGATACGATTGGCTATAAATAACTGTTGGCCATTAGCCAAAAAGAGAAGTAGTTTCAATCTGTTTTCGGACGATATACGGTTTTTGTGTCGTCTATTTTCCAAAACCTTAAATATCTGCTTATTTTTGACGAGGAAAGAGACTCAGAGTAGCAAACAGGTTAGATCACAGGCCAGCCGCCAATTCACTTGGCGGCTGGCCTGGATCCAACTTGGTTGCATAAGCATGAATTCGGTTCCAGCACTATAAGGGATAATGCTTTTAATGCTTCCTCTGTGTATTAGTTGACCGGCAAACCAACAATACTTGGATATTGCTGATCCCTGAGCCGAACTTATGCCATTACGTAAATATGTAGTTTGGTAACATGAAGCAGTGGAATCATTCGCTATTACTCTGTGAATCATTTCAACCCTTAAGAACTGGTTAAAGGTAGAATACCCATAATCCGCCATTTTGAATTTCTTTCTTTAGTCGGGTTACTTCGGTCGTTCTCGATATACATCGGTCTGGGCTAGTCCAAACTACCCAGACGTAGATATTTCATCCTAACACATTTACAGCTTGGATCATCCGAGTTAGGTCTGGGCCGGAACTATTCGCTTAACCCCGATATTTTACAGTAACAGTGCGCTTATACCTGGATCAAGGATATATTATGTGCTGACCGCCATGACCATGATGAAATATTGCTGAAAACGTTGCGAAACCTCATTTCAGTGAAATGGGGCTGCTGTGGTCAATTTCTTTGGAATGACCCAGCACCAGTTTGAACTCACAACCATTGAATCAACAGACGGACACATGTATAAATTTTTGTGAGACATGGCCAAGTGGCTGATTGCGTTAAAATAGTTGTGAAAGGAAAACGAGTTCTAAATAGTCGTAATTAAGGTAGAATACCCATAACCCGCCATTTTGAAACTCATTCTTTCGTTCGTTCTCGTTATACATCGGTCGGGGCCGGACCTATTCTGTATTAAGCGAATAGTTCCGTCCCAGTGTGTTAAGCGAATAGTTCCGGACAAGACCGATGTATATACCGAGAATGACCGAAATAATCCGACGTAGGAAAGAAATTCAAAATGGCGTATTATTGGTATTCTACCTTAATGAGCGAGGAAGTCATTCTTTCTAACAAAAGGCCATCAATGATTATTTTTTTAGATTGCAACACTTTCAGAAAGACTGCCGATCGCCTGTGCAAAGCTATTCTCGTGAGCGACCCGATCGATTCATGGGTTTTCCCCAATATTCCCAATCGACTTTTATTCCATAACGCTTCTCTTTTACGATATGCCACAAAGATGTTTTGCCACTGATGTGACATAAGGGTTATATTTCTCTTAATAAACATTTCATCCCCATGCTTCAATAGCTTCTACATTATATCGCAAAATATGCACCTCCTTTTTTTAAAGTTTATGACGTGTTGTATCGTCAATTAAATCATGCGTGGGAATGACTTCATGAGGTCGTCTGTTTTCTAAAGCCCTTAATCTCAAGTACGGGATTAGTTTCAAAACACAGCACCTAAAGGCACATAAAAGGAGATAAGTATAATAAATTACTAAAAATAAATATGGAGTTCTTTTATTATTTTCATAAAAGTCATGACAATCAATTTATGAATGCATTGAAACCCTATTAAATTGACACCTTTAACATAAGTTATTTTGTCCTTGAAATATAGAAGTCTCCAATTCAATCATGTTTATCAACAACCTGTTTGTTTACATATTCAAAATAACGAATTCTGATTGGTCGGTTCAAACATTTGTGTATCAACTGTCAAGGCCCGGGGTGAAGAATCACACAATTAAACTGGTTAATCTGGGTTAATTCTTGTTGGCTTTCACGTTTAAGTTGTGTTGATTCGTTTTTTTGTGATAACTATTTGAATCTGATGAAAAGTTTGCCAATTAATATAGTTTTAAATAGCATTAATCTCCTTTTATGTGCGTTTAAAGCCCTCAATGTTAAGTTTGTCCAGAGACTCAAATAAAATGTTGATTCTTTTTTTCATTTTCATGCCAGGTTGTGTCGTCTATTGGTTCTTCGAATTTCATCATGCGTGGGAATGACTTCATATGGTCGTCCGTATTATTGTAGGTCATAAGTGTCGGAATAGAGCAATTTGGAGCCCCTATAAATGTTAAGTTTGTTCAAAGACTTGGATAAAATGTTGATTCCTTTTTTTCATTTTCATGCCAGGTTGTGTCGTCTATTGGTTCTTTAAATCACATTATGCGTGGGAATGACTTCATGAGGTCGTATGCATTAGTTCAAAGCGCTGAATTTATTGTGCGCGATGAATTTCAGAATAGAGAAATGTTCAGCCCCTACATAATAAGATTGTTCAGTGACAAAGACACATGATCTATGTAGCTGGTTTGCCAGATTGCTCGAGAGCTATTCAATTTGTGTTTGATGCCGATTTCAACATAATTTCAGATATATCGCAACGAGATTTCGACCATGCATGATCCCTATGATAATCATACTCAATCGGAACTACTCGGGTATTTCCGTGAGCTGTAAAATACACCTCGGATATAAGTGTAGGGTTACAATTTTTCGGGTAAATCGGCATCCGCCAATTAACACATTTTCTAAGCGTGCAAGTTAAGTAGTTCAAAGTGTATGGAAGGGTTGGACATCCTTTTAAGTAATCTTTTTATCAGTAACTCATACCAAATGGCAAAATTGTTGTTGTGACATGTTAAGTTGTTTCCTCAATCAAATCTAACGACTTTTTAGTTTTCACATTTAAGATCTATTTTTAAACACGAAAGTGAAGTGACGTCATTCCGCTGGGAACCAATATGGCGTCATCCCTATAATTTCAGAGGTGTTTTCATTTGATAAACCCGATGTGTTCAGATTGAATCATATTGTCACAGGGATTCGTAGTGAGGATTCTTTTAAGGGTAATGGCTATATGTATACATGTAGAACTACGAATCCCTGTGAATACTATCAGCTCTACTAGCCATACATGCCTTAGCAATGCAAATGATAAGCGTTTATTTATTTATTTATTTATTCATTTATCTAGTTCTACTTTTATAGCGATTTGAACAACATAATAATCCAATGGTACAATTTACGAAGACAAAAATACGTTATAAAATAGTTACTTTTTTCACAGGATATCATTTACACATAGCATGCCATGGTTATAACCACAACCATGCATAGGCCTACTGAGGGTAAATGTTCAATACATCATACTTTATTGAAAATAAACAAGTAAATAGACTACAAGCCATTCTTAGCAACGCATATGATAAGTGTTACGCACTATCCGGAGTGGATACAAATGGAGTTCGAAAGTATCATAACATTCCCACCCTTTAAAATTTAAGGGACACATAAGGAATCAAGAAAATGTAATCCGTCTCGGAGATATAGTGAGAAAAATGTTGAAACGATGTTTAAACTCATACAACCAAACATAAACGCGTTCAAACGTGTTGAATGAAAAAATGCCCATATTCCGCCATTTTGAAAACCTTTCTTTCGTCGGATTAGTTTGGTCATTCTCGGTTAAAATCGGTCGTTGTCGGGTCTATTCGGTGGAAAGCGTATAGTTACGGCCGCGACCGATGTATATACCAAAAACGGCCGAAGTAATACGACGAAATGATGAGTTTCAAAATGGCGGATTGTGGGTTTTCTAGCAATCTGAACACATCGGGTTTATCCAATGAAAACACCTGAAATAATAGGGATGACACCATATTGGTTCCCTGCGGAATGACGTCACTTCACTTTCGTTTTGAAAAATAGATCTTAAATGTGAATTCTAAAAAGTCGTTTAATTTGATTAAGGAAACAACTATATATGTCGTGACTTATAATTTCGCTATTTCGTATGAGATAACGATAAAAATGTTTTGAAAGGATGTCTAACACTTCCATATACATTGAACTTCTGAACTTGCACGCTTAGAAAAGGTGTTAATCGCCGGGGCCGATCTACCCGGAAATTTGTAATCCTACACTTATATCCGAGGTGTATTTCACAGCTCACGGAAATACCCGAGTAGTTCCGATTTGGTTTTCTAGCTTATAGCCAGTAAGCAATACCTGCTTCTATTGATTTCTCTGAAGAAATCAGGTGCGGATACAGGAATTTTAGTTGGGGGGGGGGGGCGTAAACTCTGCCTTTAACCCTTTACCAAAACTTTCGACTGTTCCAAATTGAAAGAGTTTGAAGACGACATTTCAGAATGTGATGATAATAATCTTCTGATAGAGCAGAAAACAATGTGGGAAAAGGACTTTTTCTTAAAATGATTTCCGTAGTCATCTGCAACAAATTGGTCAAATGGTGTTATTGATTGGCGAAGAGTTAAGCATGGGGCAACGCCCTGCTAGGGGGTTCAGGGGGCAAGCCCCCCGACGGAAATCGATTTTATGCTGTTTTGAAAGCCTTTAAACGACCTCTCCTGAGTTAAAGCTCCTCTCTATAGTCGAGATAAGATGCTGCTAAATTGGATAAATTAAATCACATGGGTATTGAAGGAAAAAGTGAACCTTGTTGTACACTGAATACTTGCTATTCAATAAAAGTGGAATGTTAAAAGAAAATTAGGCTGTCGTTGGTATGACTTTCTGGCCTTGTATGTTTTGAAGTAAAGTATTATTGGAATTAGGCTGTTGGTATGACTTTCTGGCCTTGTATGTTTTGAAGTAAAGTATTATTGGAATTACATTCCCATTGATGAAGAGCACTTTTGTTTATTTCATAAACATACAAAAATGATCATAAGGTTGTATTATATAGGCTACAAACTAGAACTTCAAGTTGAACACCAGAAAATAGGCCTATCATGTCGTAAAAAGACAGTGGTCAACATCGTATGTTCCGCCTTGTGATAAAGTTGACATTTGACATTTTTAAAAATTGCGTATTATAGGAAAATACTAAGATCCATACTAAGATCCATATTTCAAGCATTAAAGTGACTCAATTTCAGACTTTCATGCAATTATGTTAGCAACAAACAGGTGTCTAAACGTGAAGAGTCGTATCACCAACGGCGTCTCTGGCGTTGCTGTTGATTAATAAATTAAGGAGCAACACTTTTTGTAAACTCAGATTCCTTTGGGGGAATCTCTTGACCGATTTTCGTAGCCTCTAATTATCTAAAACAATAAAGACCTAAGGTCTAGTTCAAATGCTTGCTTAAGTCGAGGAAATGATAAGACCAAGCCTACATATCTATGGTGGATAGAACAGTGTTTCTTTCAAGCAAGGTTTGCACATGACAAACTGTAGATATGGGCTGCATTTAATCAACCCTTGCATCGCGTTTTTTCTGCTGTCCCCATTAACGGAAGGTTGCTGTTTCGTTTTTAATGTTCATCGCAATAATGCAAACTTATTACGAGACAGAGGACCTTGTCGCAACTTTCATTGGTTCATCGGAAAGAAACTGAGTGGGGGCGGGACAAAAATACACAAATATAAAAAAAATATTTTATTAGCTTAAAATCCAACCGAGTAGTTTTCAGTTAATCAGCATGTGTGTGTTTAAGCGCAACCTCTAATTCAAGCAGACATTGCGTTGTTAGTACTTTTACACCGTACTTGTGTTAGGAAAGGAAAAAACACCATTTATTAGGGAAGAAAACCTTCAATTGTTGGGAAGGTGATGTACGGGGAAACAGAATGTGTCACTTGTAGAAATATACATTCCCATTGGGTTTTCCTCCTAAATCAGGGAACTCGCTTGAGGTCCGGATCTTTTAAAAGACGAATAACGATTTCATCTTATTCGTCCCGGGGGTTGGAACTGTACAAGACAGAAGAAAGAACTTATTCCCACAAATCAGAGTAACAGTAATAATAATTATATATACAACAATATGAAATGTAATGAACAATACTTTAACATTTCCGAATTGCAAAAATTGTTTCTGGAAGTGAGTGAATCAGTCTCTAAGTAAAGGATATAAAATTAATGACAATTATTTATTTATTTATGAAAGTCAAGCATTGAAATTAATGAAATTTGCTTGTATTTATTTGTAGAAAATTGTGTAAAGTTGTGTAAAGCAGAATACCTTATTATTTATGAAAACTAACTTATATGGTTGTAGTATAGACAAGACTTATATTTCTTACCTGTACAAGAAAGAAGAAAGAACTTATTCCCACAAATCAGAGTAACACACTGATTCCATGGGCCGTATTCTAAGCAATTCCCACACGAGTTTTCGGTGTGCGCACGCATCATTTTTCATGTTGGCCAATACCTATGTACTTGGTACACAAACCATGTAACCATATTTAGGAAACGACCTTCTAAAAAAGCCGAATTCCTGGAAACATCTATTTCTAAGAAACATACATTAACCTCCTGACCAGGTTAAGCTAGAGAAATGTTCCATTGTTTTTAGCTGAATCATACAAAATACCTCAAAGAGCGTTAACAGCTTTTCATTTACCTCATAGGGTATATAATAAGTTATGTAGTATTTTTGATCCTAATACTTGGAATAAAAACACACGCTGCAAAATTGGAAAATCATTTATTCAGGGTTCGTAAAACTTTGATATGAATCTAATACAAACAAACACGGTTTTGCCCTACTAAGTCTTTTCGAGTGAACAAATAGTTACGTGACCAACGCCCACTGAAATCACATTGCGTACATAAGGTTGTCTATGAAAGATTTCTTCTATGACAGCCAAAGAAATAAAGAAATGATATAGACAATTATAAAATTTAATCATATTCCTACCATAATACAGATCTTTTTTCATCTTTCATTGAAAATAACATCATAATTGTTACATTTATTATTGTATCGTGATAAGTCGTATTTACCGCGACTGACATTTACAAGACGGCGGGTTTTGCATTTAGAGACGCATTTAGTCCAAAAGAGCTTCTTAGTTCCTAAAGCATACTCACCGAATCTATATTTACAACACGGCCTCTTAGTTTGAACAAAGAGCTTATAAAAATTAAAAGGTCTTTGGTTTGAGTCAATCAAAACTTGCTTTTACAAATAAAGAATTTCCACTGACTCTCATGTGACTTTACATTTGCTTGTTTAAATTAAAAAGGATACTACAGGTAGATTTATAATTTATGACATCGTAAGAAAACTCAACTATCATAGAAGTCTTCTAACCCTTTGGGCCAAAATTGAATTTGATTTATTTTGATTGAAATACCTCCATCATCGAAGCACCAACCTGTTTAGTTTACAAACATCACACTATTGCCGATTTTCATTTTATAGCATTGGCACCAAATTCCGTTGTAGCTTTCTGCCATCATATATTCAATGGAAGTGCTTCTGACAAACCAATTACCTACACGTTCTTCTGGATTATTTAGAGTCTTAAGACATGGCACAGTCATGATACTATTATCTTTGATTAACCCTATTTCCCGTATGGATTTGTGACTTATTTAACTTTCAATGCAAGAGCAATTAATATTTAAGAAACAACTATTTCCCTCTGATGTAAGTCATAAACAATTGTAATAATGCAGTTATTTCGCCGCATTGGTTTTAAAGGTCATTTGTGAGAGGTGCGGTAACGTGTGGTACAGTAGGGTAATGGGTTAGTATTCACCTTGATTAATATTTCCCGGAGATTAAACGTATGTAAAGCGCCGCCAAATGCTTTAACTTGAAACCCTCTAGAGACAGGACATCAAAATTCATTGAAATCTCGGCACCGAAAGGTGCCCGAATACCGGATGTTTGAGACACAGATCAATTTGGTACCGTGTAGAACACCGCTCTGAATCGGTTAGTTTACTCGAAAACCTCGTTCACCTTAAAATGTTACTATTTTTAGCAAACCATGTTTGTGGGTATTAAGATATTAACCACATGATAGTGGAAACTTTCTGCTTCTTTTCTTTCGTGGGAAAAACATCTCAGTTCTTTCTGGTTACGTTTTATCCTCTTCCATTTTGAGGGATAGGACAATTTAACTTTTATCGTCTTCAAGGTGCGTAACGGTTCACATACTTTTACTTAATGTCTTAATTGTAAGCTGAATGTGACAGAATGATTGAAAAGGACGAGGGGAAACGATTATTTAACGGTAAAATGAATCAACATGTGATTTTCTAATGATAATAAATAATATTTGATCAGATCGGCTGACTATATAATCATAGATGAGCTTGTTAAAAAAAACTTGACTTGGTCAATCTTAGGGGGGCGTACGCCTGCTCCGCCCCCGCCTAAATCCGCCCTTGGAAATAATACGTACACAACACGCTATTGGACTTCGTAATTTGCAATATTCGACTCGATTTACGTTGTTTGTGTAAACCGGAGAACAGAGTGGTCGAAGTTGTGCTGATTCTACACGGAACAAAGGTAAATGTTTATGCGTTAGATCTAAACAAAACAACCAATTTATTTGGAATGTTGGACCAAACCAATTATAAACGACCTGCAGACGTTGTTATAATATGATTGGGGACTTTTACTTCTGTATCTGAAACATTGTTGGAAAATACCGTTTGTTTTCTTTTCTCATTGAGTTATCCTTCTGTGAGCAATTTTGTTAGAAGTTAGTTAACACAAAGATCGAAGGAACATGATTATTGAGGGTTTTTTCTGAATGCATTTCGTCTTGTCATTTTGTAAATAGACTAGTTAAACTTGAGAGAAACTGCCGACGACACGTTAGAAGTTTGGACAGAAACACATGTAATCTTTGATATTGGGCATGAACCATTATACCAAAAGTAGTCTCAATAATGATCCGTGAGCGAAGCTTTTTTCGTCATTTGGACATTTATCGTGCTTCGACTTCGAAGGCGTCAGTCAAAATAGCAATAGCCTTCGAGACCAGTTATCTGGACTATACCAAAAGGAGCTAGGCCTACATCAGCAAGTTCTAGCATTAGCATATATATAGGTTAGAGGCTAGATAGTGAAATTTAAACGATATAGAAACCCAAAGGAAGGAGCGATAGCGACTGACGGGGTTTCTATGTCGTTTAAATTACACTATATAGCCTCTAAACAATTTAGTGTTTAACCTACATTTCCATAGAGCGCTCTATTTGACGCTGGCAAACCACGCCTCTACGGGTATGATCTGCGAATGGCATAAAACTGCTGCTCAGTATTTTGAAATTCGACATAAACCACGCCTTCCGCGGCTGTCAATTGCATGCCAAGAATCTGCCATACCATATTTGGAAGAAGAAAACTGCACTACCCAGTGATGTAGATTGCAATGTAGTTTTGAGTTTAACCCGTTACTCCATAATTTATTCCTCACCTACAGCAGAAAACTTGAGAAGCCCTTGTGACAAAAGAAGAAATTGCTTGTAACGAGCAATTTCTCCTTTTGTTGCAATATTTTCTTTTCAATTTCAAAAAGAAACTGTGTTTTTTCATAATGTATATATGTGTTGTCTGTTGATGCTTTCAATTTGTACCCGTCACATTATTCCTAATGGGGTAAAAGGTTAATATAGTTCAGTTTCTTTTTTTCTCAACGATGTTAGGATACCCAGTTAATTGTAATTCCTTTTTATTTATTTCTGTGCTTATTTCTCCCCCGCGACGTCACAGCGATCTTTCAATCGCTACCGTAGGCTAGGCTTACACGTGTCATTGATTTGGAGGTGGAGCCTAAAACTACACATTTATGCGCATGCGTGATACCAGAGTAATAGTCTCATAGAGCCCAGATAGAACGCTCGAATAGTAGTTTATGGAAAATAAACCAACAAAAAAATTCAAATTCACGCATTCTCATTGGATGAAAATGTAGGTTAAACACTAATTTATGTATAAAGCATTAATTATATATATATAATATATATATATATTTACTATTTTTTACAAAAATTCTCAAAACCAGTGTTTGCATGAAACAATTGTGAAAACGGCATCAGCCTTTTTCAGTACCTTGATTAAATGTTTTGGCCTATATAATAAAAGTCATGGGTATGCTCTCTGAGACACCTTGCTAGCTTCACATGATAAGAATGTAGATTTCAATTCATAGTCTGGGGCCGGGATATGCTCCAATCCTATTATTTCACAGGACAAAGGCATGAGATCATTCTTTACAAAATAAACCCTTAAAACAGTTTACTACATACACATGGCAAATTTACCATACTTTTACTTAATGGCCATAAAAGAAGTATATCAATATTCTAGTTTTAGGAAACTTTATAATTTGTCTCGTCATTTTAACCATAACAGAAGACATTTTAAGACATTTTATTAAAATGTAAGATTATCGATCACTTTAAAGGGATATTATGATATTAGTCTTACCCATTGTTTCAGGAAAAAACACACCTTGTTTAACCCTTTCCCAAACTATAACGACATTTGACCACTTTGTTGCAGACGACTTTTGTGGGAAAAGGAGAAACTGCTGGTCACGAGCAATTTTTCCTTTTCCCACAAGGTTTTCTGCTCTATCTGAAGATTGTTTTTCAATTTCATCACATTTTGAAATGTTGCCCGAGTCTGAACCTCTGAAATGTGAATGATGTATGCAGTTGGAGTACAATACAAACGCCTAAAGGCTTTTTGTCACCAAATGACAAAGTACACAAGCTTTTAACCTTTTTCCTCCTACGTTCAACTCTGCCACTTATTAAGGATTCTGCGTGGTTCAGTGGTTCAGGTGGTGGACTTGGACCTCTTGGGTCAAGTGGCAAATCACTTCAACTGACAAGAGTCATACTGGTGTATCTAGGAAAGCCTTAGGAGACACAAACTTAGGCCTTTATCCTGTACAAAAGTGTTATACGTAAATATAGTAAGTGCTCCATAATTTACCATAAATAATATTACATATATGTACCTATTTTCTCTTGTGTCACTTTTTGTAAAGACTGATACTTTGAATTAGGACTATTTTACAAACAACGAAAGAATACTTACTTTATGAATAGGGTCAGTAAAGTACATAATATTTATGATAATGCAATACCTGGCCACATTGGGCCTACAGGACACTTAAAATCTAAACATAAAAAGATAATAAAGCATAAATGACAGAATATGTAATAAAACAAGAAGTAGATAATAATAATCATTAAATGTAATTTTATTAATTCACCAATTACTTCAAAGATATTAAAGTTTGGTCCATGTAGGTCTACTATATAACTGTCAACCAAAACATTTAGGGGTTTATTATCAAGTTTATCAATTAGGTTCAAGTCAAATGTTACAGCAATAGCCAATTAGAAAAAAGAATTGTCTTATCTATATGTTTGTTTTTTTTACAAAGTCTTGCATTAAAGTTAGAAATTGTATTGTTTAAAACTGCCCAACTGTTGTTCTGTCATATGATATGCACTGAAGAATAGTTATTGAAAGCAAAATTATGTCATTTTTCATTCATTAAAATGTGTATACAATGAATTAACATGTTTTTTAATTGAAAAGCGAGATGTTGCTTTTGAGATCTACTGCATATATAAAATGTACATACAGTACTCAGATAAACTAAAGCTTCCTGAATTAATTAGGCTTTCAATAGCTACTTTTCATTGTATATCAAACAACAATACAAAACCTGTATTACTTCAACAACAATTAATTCTGACTTTCAAATTTTTTCTCCTGTTAACAAGTGCCTTTAAAACTATTTCAACAGTTTTGGGAAAGTAAAAGAACTGGTGAAAATTTGGGTTTTGGGAGATTGCTGCATGATCTCATAGAAATTTTCAAATATGGAATATAATTATGTTATAGGTCCTTTGTAAATAACAGGAGAAGGCCCTGGAATGTGTTAACCCTTTCCCAAACAACAAATTTTGGACTGTCCCAAATTGAAAGAGTTTGCAGACAACATTTCAAAATGTGATGAAATTGGAAAATAATCATTTGATAGGCCAGAAAATATTGTGGAAAAAGGAGAAAATGCTCATCACGAGCATTTTTCAATTTCCCTCAATATTTCCTAAAGTCATCTGCGACAAAGTGGTCAAATGGCGTTATTGTTCAAGACCCTTATAATGCTGGATACTTTTCTAAAAATATATTTTTGCCTTGTCTGCTTTCTAAAACTTTAAATAGCTGCTTGATATTGTTGAGGAAAGATACTCAGAGTAGCAAACAGGTAAGGTCACAGGCCAGCCCCAAAATTTACTTGGGGGCTGGACTGGATCTAACCTGTTTGCATAAGCATGAAGTCAGTTCCAGCACTACAATTAAGGGTTTATATTCGATTACAAGCCTCCAGAGCTTTGTGTTTCATGGGCCTGAATAGCAAGCTAAGACCATGATCTCATGGCTATTTTAAGACTTGAGTTAGAATAGCCATGACGCTTACACATCAATTGGGAAAACACATCTTTCAGTTCAGGTCAATCCTTTCCCTTAAAATACAATTAGTAGTAGGCAGATGGCATTGAATCATTCCTCCTCCCCCCCCCCATATCTATATTTTGTGAGTTGTCCAAATTGAGAGTAATAGCAGACAGAAATCCTAATGTTTTTAGGCATTCACTTCAGTATAACGAAACATTTAGTGTCGGAATAACATGTTTCCATTCCCTTTTCCAATAAAAATAAAGCAGACAATATTGACCACTTCCCCAATCTGGAAATCTTGTGAGTGGTCCAAATTGAAAGTATTAGCAGGCCGAAATCATAATGTTATTCCTGTTGGCATTCAGTATAACATTACCTTTAATATCGATATTACATGTTTCCATATTCTATTCCAATTAGAATATAGCAGACAATATTGACCACTTTCCCCATTTGGAAATCTTGTGTCTGTTCCAAATTTAAAGCAAGAGCAGCTTTAAGGAATGAAAAGTAATAAGTTTCCATCAAATTTGGTAGAACACAAACTTTTATTATAAGGATTATCGATTCTTATATCCAAGTCAAATAAAGAAGACGAAATTAAATCTTTCACCCATATGGAAATCTTTTTTCTGGTCTAAATTCCAAGCAAGAGCAGTTAGTTGCCAAAATGTTTTTTCCAACAAATTTGGAAGAATACAACCTTTAATTTCAGAATCATTCTTTCTTTTATCAAAGTTAAATAAAGTAGATGATTTTGAATCTCGGTCCTGCATGGCTCAGTGGTTAAGGTGGTTGACTTAGAACTTGGGGTTCTGAGTTCGAGCCCTCTGGTGTTATGGGATAAGCCTTTGTCAAATCACTTCAGAGCCCTAGCCTAGTACTGGTGATACAGGAAAACCGTAGGAGTCAAGGCTTAGGCCTTTATCCTGTACCAAAATGGTAAACAGAATCTTTCACCCTTATTGAAATCTTTTGTCTAGTCCAAATTCAAAGCGGCAGTGGTGCAGAGGTAAATCACGGGTCTCTTGTATCGAGGGTCTGGGTTCGATCCTCATTAGGCGAGGTGAAATTTACCGGTACTAGCCCACAAATTGGCACAAGTACTGATTAAGTATCCAGGAAGCAGTTATTGAGAGTGAATTCAATAAGCTTCAAGCTTCCAAACTAAATTCAAAGCAATAGCAGTTGGAAATCCTGATCTGCTGTTGTTTTCAATCCTGATCTGCTGTTGTTTTCAATCCTGATCTGCTGTTATTTTCAATCCTGATCTGCTGTTGTTTTTGATCCTGATATATTGTTTTCAATCCTGATCTGCTGTTGTTTTCAATCCTGATCTGCTGTTGTTTTTTATTATCCTGATATATTGTTTTCAATCCTGATATATTGTTTTTGATCATGATATACTGTTTTGGATCCTGATATGTTGTTTTCTATCCTGATATGTTGTTGTTTTCTATCTTGATCTGCTGTTGTTTTCTGTCTTGATCTGCTGTTGTTTTTATCTTGATCTGCTGTTGGTATTTTGTCCTGATCTGCTGTTGGTATTTTGTCCTGATCAGCTGTTGGTTTTTTTATCCTGGTCTGCTGTTGTTTTTGATCCTGGTCTGCTGTTGTTTTTGATCCTGGTCTGCTGTTGTTTTCGATTAGGACCAATCACACTTTCTCATGCTGGTATTGGTTTACTCTTTATCACCTGCAGACGACATTTTTACATGAAGCAGATGACTTTAGAAAAGCTTTGTAAACATTTGAAAAACCTTTCAGTTCTACTGTTGTGTTGTGTAAATAGATTGAAAAAGCATTGTGGCAAAAGGAGACATTGCTTGTGACAAGCAATTTCTCCTTTTGCCACAATGCTTTTTGAAAGTCTTTGCTCAGCTGCAAGACACAAACATGTTGTGTTAGGTGGTTATGTGTTATAAGGAATGACTATTTGATGAGTTTATAGTGTCTATTACACATATACAGGTGATGGTTTGACAGCTGTTTATTGCAAAAAGATGTCCAAATTGGGGATGGGCGCTTCATATATCAAAGCATTTTCATTCAATACTTGAACTGATAGTGTGTACATGTTGACATAGGGACTTGAAGTTAGGGTAGGGCTGATGGATATGTTTACATCGATGATATTATCAAGTTTTTGGTAAGACTGCATGGTTGTAAATTCCCAATATCCAATTGGGAAGGTTCCTTTAATGGGCCCCTGCTATATAACATGAAAAAGCCCTGTCATCCAGAAAAGAACTCCTCATTTAGGGCAAGGATGGGTACTCAAGCGCCCGGGTATCAGGTAATTTATCTTAATTACCCGGGTATTAAATCCCTACCCAGGTACCTGATCTCTAATTGGAACATTTCATGTGGTCGACATTGGTGCAGTGGTAGAGCCTCGGCCTCTTGTACCCAGGGCCCTGGGTTTGATCCCTGTTAATCGAGGTTTTGGAACTAGCCCACAAATCGACGCGAGTAGTGGTGTTGTATCAAGGAAGCGGTCATTGAAAGTGAATCCAATAAGCTTCAAGTTTCCGTCACAATTGATGTAAAATAAACAAGACTAAGTTAACTTTGCAAGTGAAAAATATCCTGCACTTACCTGCTAGATAGGTACATGGGATGTCCATTCATTATTTAATTCAAAACATTCTTAAAATTTGAATATTAGGGGGCCTCCGTTGCCTAGTGGTAATGGTAAAGACTTGAAATCACATGGCCCCACTTCACTTTGGTTCAAATTTTTGGTGATGGATTTTTACGAGAGGTAGACTCATGACTGACGTACAGAATGCTGATCATAGGTTCTACTCAGCTTGACCAGCCATTATGGGCAGTTTTAGTATGGGGTCTTTCTCCATCATTAAGAGTCTGTCATTGCAACATAACTGAAATTATGTTTGGGTGGTGTAAAGCCCACATAGATAAATGATTTGAATCTTAGGTTTTCTTTCAAAATGATGTAACTTCAGCTTGTGACAAGCTAATAGCATTTGGGATGAAAACTGAAGAAATAACGAAAGGTACCCCATGGAACACCATTTGCACAATAATTCGCTTTAACTATGGGTTTAACAGTTAAACATAGGGTTTAACTAATAAACCCATAGTTTAACAGACATCAAACCATGGTTTCAAGTGCAAAAAACTGAAACCATAGTTTAAAGTCTGAAACTATATGTTTAAGTGAATTTCTCTTAAACTCTATGTTTAACAGAAACCGTAGTTTAGAGTCTAAAACCCAAACCATAGTTTAGAGTCTAAAACCTAGGGTTTAAGCGATTTTCTCTTAAACCTATAGTTTCTTGAAACCATGGTTTAAACCCTTAAAACATGGTTTCTCAAGCCGTTTGCACAATAATCCTGTTAAACTCATGGTTTAAGCGACTTTAAACTATGGTTTCAAGTTATAGTCTCTTCAACCATGGGTTTAACTGTTAAACATAGGGTTTAAGAGACATCCAATCAAAACTATGGTAGTAACAGAATTGGCCAATCACAATGCGTCCTAGATTGGCTACGTTTTGATTGGCTGAATTCTTAACATGCGGTTTCTATTGGTCAATTCTATTAATACTATGGTTTCTATTGGCTACCTGTTAAATCCGTAGTTTAAGTGACATTAAACCATGGTTTAAGCCTTCAAACTGTAGTTTACGCCGAATGCAAATAATTCTGTTAAATCTAGGGTTTAAGAGAAAGCTGCAGATTGAGACCTTAAACCCATAGTTAAAAAGTATTCATAAGCGATTTGCACAGTAATTTCTCTTAAACATATGGTTTAACAGTTAAACCTATAGTGTCATTTTGTAACCATGGATTAAGACTTGAAACTATAGTTTAAAGTTCAGAAAGTTGAAATCATGGATTAAAGACTTGAAACCATGGTTTAATGTCTGTTAAACTATGGTTTAAGAGTAAAACCCTATGTTTAACTGTTAAACCCATAGTTTAAGCGAATTATTGTGCAAACAACGTTCCATAGTACATGTAGTCTGGTACATGTATTGGAGATTTCTAAATGACTAACATCCGCTTTAAGCTGATAATTATGTTATCCAACATGAGTCTGTCTTCTTTTGGTATGGTCTGTTAACCCTTATAGTGCTGGAACCAACCTCATGCTTATGCAAACAAGTAAGATCCTGGCCAGCCGCCATGTAAATTGGCGGCTGGCCTGTAATCTTACCCGTTTGCTACTCTGAGTATCTTTCCTCGTTAAAATTAAGAGAATATTTAAGGGTTTGGAAAGCAGACGACACAAAAATCTATTTTTAGAAAATTACCCCGCATTCTAAGTGTTAAAAGAACCTAATGAAAGCATCACTTAGAAATAGGCTGAACATGCGATTACTTGAGAACCTCTTAAGTATAGAATTAGTTGGCGTTGTGATGAAGGATTTTCCCTTCTCAAGGAGGGTTAGACTCATTTTTGGCTCCAACTTTTTAGAGTTGGCTCCAAATTTATGAATTTAGGGCAATTATGTTGAGGCAAAGAATATTTGAGCCAGAGAGAACCCTAAAATGGCTGATCGGTAGGTTCTGAACACTTTGAGTGATTTGGTTGAGCTAGTGTTTGGACACCATAGACCTTTTATTAAACATGGGTTCATTAGAAAATTCAACGTTGTGAAAAATCAACGCACTTTACCCACCCTATTGTGGAATTTAATGGTGTCCAATGACTATATAACATAGAAACAGGTTACACTCATGGCTGAAGTAAGGGTTTTAAGGGTGCTGGCCTAGCGAAGATATGCACTTTACTATCAGAGCAGCAAATTAGCTAGGCATGTATCCATACATGCAATGCACATTGTACACATAAAAAATCAAACTGTTTTCATTGCAGATTTTATCTGACATACGCAGTTTACAATGGCGTTTGGAAAGGCCGTATTGGTGATCTCCCTTGCAGTGATATTTGCAGGTAAGTCTGGGTGTCTGGGTTTATTTATAGGACAGACAAAACTTTTTGATGGTTCAGTGCAAGAATTATCCCTTACCCAAACAACAAATTTTCGACTGTCCCAAATTGAAAGAGTTTGCAGACGACATTTCAAATGTGATGAAATTGAACAATATTCCTCAGAAAGAGCAAAAAACCTTGTGGGAAATGGAAAAATTGCTCGTTATGAGCAATTTCTCCTTTTTCCACAATGTTTTCTAAAGTCGTCTGCAAAAAAGTCGTCAAAAGTCGTTATTGTTTGGGAAAGGGTTATATCAAGTCTTTAACTTTTGTGAAGGAGTTGATATAGTCTTGCATTGAACACTCATTTTATGGTTTCAAAATCTTTATTACACTTGCTGCAGTACATTAGTGCAAAAACGATCAATATGTCTTTGTGGAGAGACAGTGGAGCTGTGGCTCTTGCGCTGAGGGTCCGAGGTTTAATCTTTTTTGCTGGTGAGGTATAAATTGGGGGGCTTACCCACAAATCGGCGTGAGTACTGGTTCTGTATCCAGGGAGCAGTCATTGAGAGTGAATTAAATAAGCTTCATGCTCCCGTCAAGAATGATGTTGTACAAAGAAGTTTAAATTCAAGTTTTAATTCAATGTAAAGATAATGTGATTACTGTTGAAAATAGCTGTAAACCCTATATTTTTCTCTACCTGAACTCTCTTTCGGCTTAGAGATTGAACATCTTTCCACACCAACAGCAGTGTTATGGATTTCTAGAAACCACTGCTACAGATGAAGAAGTTGTTAGTGTTAACCCTTTCCCAAACAACAAATTTTGGACTGTCCCAAATTGAAAGAGTTTGCAGACGACATTTCAAAATGTGATGAAACTGAAAAGTAATCTTCTTATAGGGCAGAAAACATTGTGGGAAAAGGAAAAATTGCTCGCACAAGCAATTTTTCCTTTTCCCACAATGTTTTCTAAAGTCGTCTGCAACAAAGTGGTCAAATGTCTTTATTGTTTGGGAAAGGGTTAAAAAAAAAATCATCTTGGCAATAGGTTTCTATCCTGTGGTTTTAAAAATAATACTATTTGGCATATTTAATGAATGCCATCTCTTGATGCTGGCAATATAGAATAGTAACAACCACATAATTATGATGGTTGTTTATGTAACAGCAGGGGTCAGGAAATATCCAAATTCCAATCGGTCCAAAAATCGGCTGAATTCCCTTTGATACCTCTTTACCCCTCTTTATGAAAGTTTTTAAAAAGGGAGGTAATATGAGCAAAACAATAAAGAAGAGAGCCATTTCTGCTACATATGAGTTTTTTGATATTTTCAACGTACAGACTTGTACATACAGAAAGTTTCATAAAAACATCATTAACTATCTAATTAATGTATTTAATTTTAAGTAACATTGTGACAAGTAAAAACTGTGTGCTGCAAACTGTCAATATTGAAATATGAGGGAAAATGTCATTTTCAACTTAAACAATCTTACAGCATAAAATGTGTAGTAAAACTCGCAACATTCTATTTTCCCGTGCAAAGGCTGTGTTAGCGAGGCTCTCGAATGCTGCTCCGAGTATGTGGACATTTACGGGGAGCACCACAAACCCGAACTCTGTCAGGACTACTGCTGTCTCGACCTCTCCCTGTCCACCATCACCGAGGGCAACCTCAAGACGTGCTGCTCGACGGAATCTCTCCGTGTACCGCCAGATCAGAGGACGGAGGATTGTATCGTGAGCTGGATTAGCCAACACATGTAAGGTTCTCTTATTTTATTTGGTTGAATACTGGGTTTAAATTTTTGTCAACTATTTTGCAGTTATGTTACAACAAATAATTTAATCCTGGGTCTTACCTATTACCTTTCTCTGATTCTTTTTGACTGCTCCAAATTTAAGGCAACAGCAGACGACACTTGAAATTGCAATTAGCCCCTCCCAATCTTAAACTTATTAATTTTACATTTATTGTGATAAAAGCTTGAAGCTTATCAAATAAATCACTCTCAATTACTGCATCCTGGATACTAAACCATTACTCACACAGATTTGTGGGCTAGTTCCGTCAATTTTCACATCCCAACTAACGAGGATCAAACCAGGGACCCTGGGTAAAGCCCCTTTCAGCCAGGGATCAAACCTCTGTAATGGTTTGGATTTTCTTTAGAGGTACAGTCAAACTTGTGTTAAGAGACCAGCCTATGGAACTGAGAAAATTGGCTGTTTAAGACAGGTTGGCTGCTTAACTATAAATCCAACAATGGGATTTTCTGAAGTGGTTGTTTAAGGCAGGTTGGCTGCTTAAAAGGATGGTTGCTTAACACAAGTTGAACTGTAGTCTCAGAGCGAACTTACAGATAACCAACTGTTTTACCCAGCTTGACCAGCCATTTCACTTTGGGTCTCCTTCCAACAATTATGAGCTTGGCATAGTGATTTAACCAAACTAATGTTGATGCAAAAAAAAAAAGCAAACGGGACCATAGAAGAGGGTCCTGCATGTCCCAGTGGATAAGGTGGCGGTCTTAGAACTCGGGGGTCCAGGGTTCAAGCCCCATTGATATCTCTGGAACTTTGGGGACGCCTTTTGGCAAGACACTTCAGAGGTCTTGCCTAGCACTGGTGAATCCAGGAAAGCAGTATCATAATTGAACAATTCTTGGCACACCAATAAAATTTCAATATTGCCAAATTATTAAAGGATTGAGCAACAGCTGAATTGTTTCTTTAACCCATAACCAAACAATAATGCCATTTGGCCAGTTTGTTGCAGACGACTCTAGAAAAACATTGTGGGAAAAAGAGGAATAATTTATTGCTCTTAACGAGCAATTTCTCCTTTTCCCACTAAGTTTTCTGCCCTACCAGAAGATTTTATTTCAATTTCATTACATTTTGAAATGTCGTCTGCAAACTCTTTCAATTTGGAACAGTCGAAAATTTGGCGTTTGGCAAATTTCTCCTTTTCCAACAATGTTTTCTAAAGTTGTCTGCAACAAAGTGGTCAAATGTCGTTATTGTTTGGGAAAGGGTTAAACCTTGCACTGAATAAAAGAAACATTTTTTAATTTATTTATTCGTCAGTAACTGTTCATTTCGAAATTTCATTTAAAAAAGGGAAACAAAGTTTCATTCCTTTCAGTGCTTTGATGGCAAACTCTTACCCATTTTGATTAATTCGCATGAGGGAAATAATGTTACCATAAGCACAGTCAAACGATTGCCAGTCCCACATAATGATGGTATCTAAATACACCACTCCTTACCTATGGATAGTTCAATTTAGATCTGTTTACAAAGTAAGCAATTTTAATGTATCTGCCACAAAATGTCTTATTTCTCCACAACATGATAATAAAAGAGGATGTTAAGTGTATCAATAATCTAGTTTTATGCAACTCTTTAGACCTGTGATATCATTTCATCTATAGAACACATTCTTTTTTAAAAAGATTAAATCCTCAACCTGTGAAATAGACCACTTGACCTATTACCAAACAGTAACGACATTTAACCAGTTTGTTGCAGACGACTCTGGAAAACATTGTGGGAATAGAAGAAATTGCTTGTAACAAGCAATTTCTCCTTTTCCCGCAATGTTTTCTACACTATCAGAAGATTATTTTTCAATTTCAACATATTTTGAAATGCCGTCTGCCTTCTCTTTCAATTTTGAACAGTTGAAAATTTGGCGTTTGGTAGAGGATTAAATAAACTTCGAGTCTACCAAAATAACCCATCTGATAATCATTTTGACAAAGGTACAGAGATGACGTGTTGAGGCTTCAATGCAAAATTTGAGTAAGTCATCCACAAATGTAAAACACCTTTTGAATGTTTCTTTTTTCTCTTTGATAGATGGGTCCCTATCGTGGGTGGAATATCCTTGCTTGTGCTTATCATCATTATTGTCGCGTGCTGCTGTTGTTGTTGTAGACGATAAGACAACAATTCACTTTTCTGATTGGCATGGAAGATCTGAGTTGTCTTATAAAACGTTTGCAGGGACTTGCTTGTATTTTGTCTGATGAACACTCATATGCAATATAATGTTCTACTAAGATATGATAAAGAGTATTGTGTTATATGATTTTATAAAGACTTCAATGTTTGGAACTGATAAAATGGTGTATTTTAAAAAGTTATACGGCACAGAATATTTAAGATCTGAAAAAAGTGTGTGTTTTATAATGCTATATAAAAAGTGTGTGTGTTATTTTTTATACATTACATGGAACATAATGTTAAGATCTGAAAAAGCGTGCATTTCGATACATTATACTGCACAGAACATTAATATCTTGATCTTAGAATGTGTTTGTTTTTATACATTTTACTGCACAGAACATTTTAAAATATTTAGATCTTAGAACGCGTTTGTTTTAATACATCATACAGCACAGAACAATTTAGATCTGAGAAGGTGTGTGTTTTGTAACATTATATGGCGCAAAATATTTAAAATCTCATTGAGACATTTCTAAAGAGTTCTCACAATACAGTGAAGCCTCGTTTATCTGGACCCCGATTATCCGGATGTCTCGCAACCGAACGAAATTGTGAGGGAACGGAATTATTTGACAAGTTTGTTGCAGACGACTTTTGAAAACATTGTGGGTAAAGGAGAAATTGCTCGTAACGAGCAATTCTTCCTTTTCCCACAAGGTTTTCTGCCATATCAGAAGATTATATTTGAATTTCCACTTTCAATTTGGGACGGTCGACAATTTGGCGTTCGCTAAAGGGTTTTAAGTATACATGTGCATACAGACTGTTTATGTCTTAATGTGTATAAGAACATGCTCTGCTTCATTAGTCCTGATGGTTCGGTCATCCGGACATTTTGTTGGGAACAGACGTGTTCGGATTAACGAGACATCACTGTACTTATTCATTCGATCACCATACTGATTCTACTGATTTTCCAACAAAGGCTTTGTAACACTGCATGTGAAAGACTCTTATACCATACCTGCTTATTGATTGTAAAGGCTGCCCCAAAAATTGCTAGGATAATCAGATACCTAAGAAGACTATCAAGAGGATCCAGTGTGGCCCATTGGTTAAGGTGGTGGTCACAGAACTCAGGGGTCCCCGGTTGGGACCCCATAGATACCCCTGGTTTTGTAGGAGTATCCTTTGGCAAGACACCTCAGAGCGTTAGCCTAGTAATGCTGAATCCAGGAAAGCAGTAACATAACAGTAACATTGTTGGCACAGTGTTAAATCCCACATATGAAAAAGTCAATAAGACATCAAGGCAATTGAGATCACTTAGGCAAGTCAGAAATATGGACAAGCTCTCATACAGAGGCCATCTCGCAAGCCCGGGGTTCGGCCTGAGCGTATACCCTGCAGTAGTGTGGGTTATTTGCACAGGATGGACCCAACGCTACTATTTGGCCAACAGACATGTAGCAAGGAAAAAAAAGAGGGACAAACAGAAAGACTTTTTGATGATTAATAGACAGACAGACTCATACAGAGAAATGACAGATGACCAAAAGAAGCATAGAAACACATATTAGACTCATATAACATTGCAGGATTTCTTTTTAAAATCTTTTTTTATTCTATGTATTCTGATTTTAAATGATTACCAAACAATTACGTCATTTAGTCAGTTTGTTGCTGACAACTCTTGAAAACATTGTGAGAAAAAGATAATTTGCTCCTTTTCCCACAATGTATTCTGCCCGACCAGAAGATTATTTTTCAATTTCATTACATTTTGAAACGTCGTCTGCAAACTCTTTCAATTTAAGACAGTCAAAAATTTCGCATTTGGTAAAGGGTTAAGTAGCTTCTTTCTTTCTTGTGCATGTTTTTAACACTTTTCTGCAGAATGGTACACCTTTCCCCGTACAGGTATTGTGTATGATTCAAACTTAACCCTTTCCCTAATAATAACGACATTTGACAACTTTGTTGCAGACAACTTTAGAAAACATTGTGGGAAAAGGAGAAATTGCTCGTAACGAGCAATCATTCCTTTTCCCACAAGGTTTTCTGCTCTTTCTGAAGGATATTGTTCAATTTCATCACATTTTGAAATGTCGTCTGCAAACTCTTTCAATTTTGGACAGTTGAAGATTTGTTGTTTGGGAAAGGGTTAAATCAACAGCAGACGACAAACATGTAATAGCTAGAAAAAAAGCCGTTTCTCAATGATATTTGGGCATGATCATTTGGGATATGAAAAATATAATTATCATTATGAGCAATATGTCCTTTCTGTCACAGAGGTTCTTAAAGTCCTCTGAAGTAGAAATGCGATGTCTGATGGAGTAAGGTGATAAAGAACTTAAAATCATTACAACTGTGACCTGGGATTCTACCACAGATTTCAATAACTTACACAAAAAGTGTTTTGTACTTTATATATACAGTCCAATTTGTGTTAAGCAACCACCCTTTTAAGCAGCCAACCTGCCTTAAACAACCACTACAGAAAGTCCCATTGTTAGATTTATAGTGTACATCAATTTGTGTTAAGCAGCCAACCTGTGGTAAACAGCCAATTTACTCTGTCCCATAGACTGGCCTCTTAACACAAGTTTGACTGTAGTATGATACACAATTTCTTGTTACTGATAACTGTGGATTCTACCCAAAATTGCAAAGAAAGATGATCCTATTTTTTATTCTTCAAGGGCCTCTGTTCAGAACTAAAAAAAACATTGCTCCTTTCCATCTGGTTCAAATCTCAGTGACAGCATTTGTATTTTCATGAGAGATAGTTTTACAGAGATGTAGTTCAAATCCTGTTTTTTACAAGAGATAGTCTCCCTACTGACTTATGGAATGTTGACGGTTCTACCTGGCTTGGTCAGCTCTTATGGGCTGTAATGTTTGGGGTCTTCTTCCAGTATTATGAGCTGTGTGTCGCAGCATAACCCTTTCCCAAACATCAATGACATTTGGCCACTTTGTTGAAGACGACTTTAGAAAACATTGTTGGAAAAGGAGATCCTTTTCCCACAATGTTTTCTGCCCTGTCAGAAGATTTATTTCCAATTTCATCACATTTTGAAATGTCGTCTGCAAACTCTTTCAATTTAGGACAGTCGAAAATTTGTTGTTTGGGAAAGGGTTAATTAAAATATTGTTGATGTGATGTAAAACCTGTAAATAGTGATGATAATTTTCATACTTCATTGTCATTATCATATTCTGTTGCTTTTATTTTGGACCAGTCACATTATCAAAAAAAAGGAAGTGGTTTAACCCTTTATCAAACGCAAAATTTTCGACTGTCCCAAATTGAAAGAGTTTGCAGACGACATTTCAAGATTGGATGAAATTGAAAACTGATCTTCTGATAGGGTTGAAAACATTGTTGGAAAAGGAGAAATTGCTCATTGAGAGCAATTTCTCCTTTTCCCACAATGTTTTCCAGAGTTGTCTGCAACAAAATGGTCAAATGTCGTCATTGTTTGGTAATGGGTTAACCCTTATAGTGCTGGGTAAAATTCTAAATATAGACTTTTGTATCGTCTGCTTTCCCAAACCCTAAATATATGCTTCATGTTAATGAGGAAAGATACACAGAGTAGCAAACAGGTGAGATGACAGGCCAGCCGCCGATTTACTTGGCGGCTTGCCTGAATTCAACCTGTTTGCTTAAGCATGAAGTCGGTTACAGCACTTTAAGGGTTAAAATTGCATTTATCAGGCAGGGAATCACATGACCAAAATTTACGATCTTATGACCTTAGGATGAGTTAAACTTTATGGCTTGTCAAAGCTGTTTTTGTTTTTCAACTTTTTATTTTTGTAGTCTGCATTTTCTATCAATAAACTAAGGTTAATGTTTTGAAAAAAGTAGAAAATAACTCTTCTGTGACATTTCTACTTAGATGTACATTAATCATGTAATCATGGTATTGTGGCATATTTTTTAATAAAGCTTACATGTAACCTGTTCCTTAGACTTCATTAATATACAGTAACCCTTTATAGCTTAAATGGACTATCTCACAGATTAAGCTTTTAATCCTTTTAAAAAGCATTATCTCCCAGATTGAGGATTTTATCTTTTTAAAATGGACTTTCTCACAGACTGAGAATTAAATCTTTTTAAAAGGACTTTCTAACAGAATGAGAAAGAAATATTTTTAAAAGAACTTTCTCACAGATTGGGAATTAGATATTTTTAAAAGGACTTCCTTACAGATTTAGGATTTAAACTTTTTAAAAGGACTTTCTCACAGATTGAGAAAGCATACAACAACAAAATCCATTTTAGAATATTACCCAGCATTCTAAGGGTTTACCAATGAATGTCACATCCACTTAGACACATGCTGAACAATAAAGCACATCCACTTAAGCTTGTCCTTCTTATTGTGAGCCCAGGCATAATAAGAACACAACATTATGAAAGGGCCTGTAGTTTTAGATACCATTGTCACATTGGTCTTTGGAAACATTAAACACTTAAATGAAATTATGTGGACACAAGGTAGTCTCTTGGCTTACATATAGAGCAGCAATGGTTCTACTTGAACTGACCAGACCTTATAGGCAGTTTCAGGTTTGGGGTCTTCCTCCATCCATATTTAGCCTGACAACAATATACATGTAACTGAAAAAAATGTTGGTGTGATGTAAACCCCAAATAAACAACCATTACTATTAGAGATAAGATGGACTATCCAAGAGGTACTGTGTGGTCCATTGTAAGATGGACTATACAAGAGGTACTGTGTGGTCCAGTGTAAGATGGACTATACAAGAGGTACTGTGTGGTCCAGTGTAAGATGGACTATACAAGAGGTACTGTGTGGTCCAGTGTAAGATGGACTATACAAGAGGTACTGTGTGGTCCAGTGTAAGATGGACTATCCAAGAGGTACTGTGTGGTCCAGTGTAAGATGGACTATACAAGAGGTACTGTGTGGTCCAGTGTAAGATGGACTATACAAGAGGTACTGTGTGGTCCAGCGTAAGAGGGACTATCCAAGAGGTAATGTGTGGTCCAGCGTAAGAGGGACTATCCAAGAGGTAATGTGTGGTCCAGTGTAAGAGGGACTATCCAAGAGGTAATGTGTGGTCCAGTGTAAGATGGACTATACAAGAGGTACTGTGTGGTCCAGTGTAAGATGGACTATACAAGAGGTACTGTGTGGTCCAGCGTAAGAGGGACTATCCAAGAGGTACTGTGTGGTCCAGTGTAAGATGGACTATACAAGAGGTACTGTGTGGTCCAGTGTAAGATGGACTATACAAGAGGTACTGTGTGGTCCAGCGTAAGAGGGACTATCCAAGAGGTAATGTGTGGTCCAGCGTAAGAGGGACTATCCAAGAGGTAATGTGTGGTCCAGTGTAAGACCAGTATCCAAGAGGTAATGTGTGGTCCAGCGCAGAGGTAAGAGGGTGTGGTCAGCGTAAGAGTGGACCATCCAAGAGGTAAATGCGGTCAGCGAAGAGGGACTATCCAAGAGGTAATGTGTGGTCCAGCGTAAGAGGGACTATCCAAGAGGTAATGTGTGGTCCAGCGTAAGAGGGACTATCCAAGAGGTAATGTGTGGTCCAGCGTAAGAGGGACTATCCAAGAGGTACTGTGTGGTCCAGTGTAAGATGGACTATACAAGAGGTACTGTGTGGTCAGTGTAAGATGGATTATCCAAGAGGTAATGTGTGGTCAGTGTAAGATGGACTATCCAAGAGTACTGTGCTTGGTCCAGTGTAAGATGGACTATCCAAGAGGTACTGTGTGGTCCAGTGTAAGATGGACTATACAAAAGAGGTACTGTGTGGTCAGTGTAAAGATGGACTATCCAAGAGGTACTGTGTGGTCAGTGTAGACTATACAAGAGGTACTGTGTGGTCCAGTGTAAGATGGACTATCCAAGAGGTACTGTGTGGTCAAGTGTAGATGGACGAGGTACCCAGTGTAAGATGGACTATCCAAGAGGTACTATGTGTGGATCCTAGTGTAAGATGGACTATCTACCAAGAGGTACCAAGAGGTAATGTGTGGTCCAGCGTAAGAGGGACTATCCAAGAGGTACTGTGTGGTCCAGTGTAAGATGGACTATCCAAGAGGTAATGTGCGGTCCAGTGAAAGAGGGACTATCCAAGAGGTACTGTGTGGTCCAGTGTAAGATGGACTATCCAAGAGGTAATGTGCGGTCCAGTGAAAGATGGACTATCCAAGAGGTACTGTGTGGTCCAGTGTAAGATGGACTATCCAAGAGGTAATGTGCGGTCCAGTGTAAGATCGACTATACAAGAGGTAATGTGTGGTCCAGTGTAAGATGGACTATACAAGAGGTACTGTGTGGTCCAGTGTAAGATGGACTATCCCAGAGGTACTGTACGGTCCAGTGTAAGATGGACTATCCAAGAGGTACTGTGCAGTCCAGTGTAAGATTGACTGTCCAAGAGGTAATGTGTGGACCCATTTTCCGAGGTTCAAAATTTCGCTCCATATTCAACCGACGAGTTGTTCTAGTCATAATCATGCTATACAATGACCAGTGAGATTGAAATTAATGTCTTCTAAGGAAAAACTGGACTTTGTCATTTTGGCCCATTTCTCCCAGGTTCGGACCTGGGAAATTGGCCCATTTCCAAGGTAAAACAATTTGCTCCATATTCAAACGACAAGTTGTTCTAGTCATAATCATGCAAAGCAATGACCAGAGAGATTGAAATTAGTGTGTTTTAAGGAAAAATCGGACTTCGTCATTTTGGCCAATTTCTCCCAGGTCCGCCCCTGGGAAATTGACACATTTTCTGAGGTCCAAAATTTCGCTCCATATTCAACCCACCGATGTTCTTGTCATAATCATGCTATACAATGACCAGAGAGATTGGAATGAACGCGTTTTAAGGAAAACTGGACTTTGTCATTTTGGCCCATTTCTCCCAGGATCAGACCTGGGAAATTGACCCATTTTCAGAGGTCCAAAATTTCGCTCCATTTTCAACAGACAAGTTGTTCTAGTCAATATCATGCCAAACAATGACCAAAGAGATTGAAATTAGTATGTTTAAAGGAAAACTGGACTTTGTCATTTTGGCCCATTTCTCCCAGGTCCGGACCTGGTAAATTGACCCATTTTCTGAGGTCCAAAATTTCGCTCCATATTCAACCGACAAGTTGTTCTAGTCATAAACATGCTATACAATGACCAGAGAGATTGAAATCAGTGTGTTTTAAGGAAAAATTGGACTGTCATTTTGGCCTATTTCTCTCAGGTCTGACCCTGGGAAATTGACCCATTTTCGAGGTCCAAAATTTCGCTCCATATTCAACCGACAAGTTGTTCTAGTCATAATCATGCTAAACAATGACCAGAGAGATTGAAATTAGTGTTCTAAGGATAAACTGGACTATGTGATTTTGGCCCATTTCTCCCATGTCCGGACCTGGGAAACTGACCCATTTTCCGAGGTCCAAAATTTCGCTCCATATTCAACCGACAAGTTGTTCTAGTCATAAACATGCTATACAATGACCAGAGAGATTGAAATTAGTGTGTTTTAAGGAAAAAGTGGACTTTGTCATTTTGCCCCTTTTCTCCCAGGGGCGGACCTGGGAAATTGACCAATTTTCCGAGGTCCAAAATTTCGCTCCACATTCAACCGACAAGTTGTTCTAGTCATAATCATGCTATACAATGACCAGAGAGATTGAAATGAACGTGTTTTAAGGAAAACTGGAGTTTGTCATTTTGGCCCATTTCTCACAGGTACGGACCTGGGAAATTGACCCATTGTCAGAGGTCCAAAATTTCGCTCCAAATTCAACCGACAAGTTGTTCTAGTCATAATCATGCTATACAATGACCAGAGAGATTGAAATTAGTGTGTTTTAAGGAAAAACTGGACTTTGTGATTTTGGCCCATTTCTTCCAGGTCCGGACCTGGGAAATTGACACATTTTCCAAGTCCAAAATTTCGCTCCATATTCAACCGACAAGTTGTTCTAGTCATAATCATGCTATACAATGACCAGAGAGATTGAAATTAGTGTGTTTTAAGGAAAAAGTGGACTTTGTCATTTTGACCCATTTCTCCCAGGTCCGACCTGGGAAATTGACCCATTTTCCGAGGTCCAAAATTTTGCTCCATATTCAACCGACAAGTTGTTCTAGTCATAATCATGCTAAACAATGACCAGAGAGATTGAAATTAGTGTTCTAAGGATAAACTGGACTATGTGATTTTGGCCCATTTCTCCAATGTCCGGACCTGGGAAACTGACCCATTTTCCGAGGTCCAAAATTTCGCTCCATATTCAACCGACAAGTTGTTCTAGTCATAAACATGCTATACAATGACCAGAGAGATTGAAATTAGTGTTTTTTAAGGAAAAAGTGGACTTTGTCATTTTGCCCCTTTTCTCCCAGGGGCGGACCTGGGAAATTGACCAATTTTCCGAGGTCCAAAATTTCGCTCCACATTCAACCGACAAGTTGTTCTAGTCATAATCATGCTATACAATGACCAGAGAGATTGAAATGAACGTGTTTTAAGGAAAACTGGAGTTTGTCATTTTGGCCCATTTCTCACAGGTACGGACCTGGGAAATTGACCCATTGTCAGAGGTCCAAAATTTCGCTCCAAATTCAACCGACAAGTTGTTCTAGCCATAATCATGCTATACAATGACCAGTGAGATTGAAATTAGTGTGTTTTAAGGAAAAAGTGGACTTTGTCATTTTGCCCCATTTCTTCCAGGTCCGGACCTGGGAAATTGACACATTTTCCAAGTCCAAAATTTCGCTCCACATTCAACCGACAAGTTGTTCTAGTCATAATCATGCTATACAATGACCAGAGAGATTGAAATTAGTGTGTTTTAAGGAAAAAGTGGACTTTGTCATTTTGGCCCATTTCTCCCAGGTATGGACCTGGGAAATTGACCCATTTTCCGAGGTCCAAAATTTCTCTCCATATTCAACCGACAAGTTGTTCTAGTCATAATCATGCTATACAATGACCAGAGAGATTGAAATTAGTGTGTTTTAAGGAAAAACTGGACTTTGTCATTTTGGCCCATTCCTCCCAGGTCCTGGGAAATTGACCCATTTTCCGAGGTCCAAAATTTCGCTCCATATTCAACCGACAAGTTGTTCTAGTCAATATCATGCTATACAATGACCAGAGAGATTGAAATTAGTGTGTTTTAAGGAAAACTTGAGTTTGTCATTTTGGCCCATTTCTCCCACTGGGAAATTGACCCATTTTCTGAGGTCCAAAATTTCGCTCTATATTCAACCGACAAGTTGTTCTAGTTATAGTCATGCTATACAATGACCAGAGAGATTGAACTTAGTGTGTTTTAATGAAAAAGTGGACTTTGTGATTTTGGCCCATTTCTCCCAGGTCCGGACCTGGGAAATTGACCCATTTTCCGAGGTTCAAAATTTTGCTCCATATTCAACTGACAAGTTGTTCTAGTAATGATCATGCTATACAATGACCAGAGAGATTGAAATGAGTGCGTTTTAAGGAAAATCTGGACTTTGTCATTTTGGCCCATTTCTCCCAGGTCCGGACCTGGCAAATTGACCCATTTTCCGAGGTCCAAAATTTCGCTCCATATTCAACCGCCAAGTTGTTCTAGTCATAATCATGCTAAACAATGACCAGAGAGATTGAAATTAGTGTTCTAAGGATAAACTGGACTATGTGATTTTGGCCCATTTCTCACAGGTCCGGACCTGGGAAATTGACCCATTTTCCGAGGTCCAAAATTTTGCTCCAAATTCAACCGACAAGTTGTTCTTGTCATAATCATGCTATACAATGACCAAAGAGATTGAAATTAGTGTATTTTAAGGAAAAACTGGACTTTGTCATTTTGGTCCATTTCTCCCAGGCTCGGACCTGGGAAATTGACCCATTTTCCGAGGTCCAAAATTTCGCTCCATATTCAACCGATACGTTGTTCTTGTCATAATCACGCCATACAATGACCAGAGAGATAGAAATGAACGCATTTTAAGGAAAACTGGACTTTGTGATTTTGGCCCATTTCTCCCAGGTCCAGAGCTGGGAAATTGACCCATTTTCCGAGGTCCAAAATTTCGCTCCATATTCAACCGACAAGTTGTTCTTGTCATAATCATGCTATACAATGACAGAGAGATTGAAATTAATGTCTTTTAAGGAAAAACTGGACTTTGTGATTTTGGCCCATTTCTCCCAGGTCCAGACCTGGGAAATTGACCCATTTTCCGAGGTCCAAAATTTCGCTCCATATTCAACCGACAAGTTGTTCTAGTCATAATCATGCTATACAATGACAGAGAGATTGAAATTAATGTCTTTTAAGGGAAAACTGGACTTTGTGATTTTGGCCCATTTCTCCCAGGTCCGGACCTGGCAAATTGACCAATTTTCCGAGGTCCAAAATTTCGCTTCATATTCAACCGACAAGTTGTTCTAGTCATAACCATGCTAAACAATGACCAGAGAGATTGAAATTAGTGTTCTAAGGATAAACTGGACTATGTGATTTTGGCCCATTTCTCACAGGTCCGGACCTGGGAAATTGACCCATTTTCCGAGGTCCAAAATTTTGCTCCAAATTCAACCGACAAGTTGTTCTTGTCATAATCATGCTATACAATGACCAGAGAGATTGAAATGAACGTGTTTTAAGGAAAACTGGAGTTTGTGATTTTGGCCCATTTCTCCAAGGTCCGACCCTGGGAAAGTGACCCATTTTCCGAGGTCCAAAATTTTGCTCCATATTCAACCGACAAGTTGTTCTAGTCATAATCATGCTAAACAATGACCAGATAGATTGAAATTAGTGTTCTTAGGATAAACTGGACTATGTGATTTTGGCCCATTTCTCACAGGTCCGGACCTGGGAAACTGACACATTTTCCAAGTCCAAAATTTCGCTCCACATTCAACCGACAAGTTGTTCTAGTCATAATCATGCTATACAATGACCAGAGAGATTGAAATGAGTGTGTTTTAAGGAAAAAGTGGACTTTGTCATTTTGGCCCATTTCTCCCAGGTATGGACCTGGGAAATTGACCCATTTTCCGAGGTCTCAAAATTTCTCTCCATATTCAACCGACAAGTTGTTCTAGTCATAATCATGCTATACAATGACCAGAGAGATTGAAATTAATGTCTTTTAAGGAAAAACTGGACTTTGTCATTTTGGCCCATTTCTCCCAGGTCCGGTCCTGGGAAATTGACCCATTTTCCAAAATTTCGCTCCATATTCAACCGACAAGTTGTTCTAGTCAAAATGCTATACAATGACAGAGAGATTGAAATTAATGTCAGGAAAAACTGGACTTTCGGCCCATTTCAGGTCCGGACCTGGCAAATTGACCCATTTTCCCAGTTCTCATAATCATGCTATACAATGACCAGAGAGATTGAAATTAGTGTTCCACTATTCAACCGACAAATTGTTTTCTTTTCTCCATATTCAACCGACAAGTCATAATCATGCTATACAATGACCAGAGAGATTGAAATTAGTGTGTTTTAAGGAAAAACTGGACTTTGTCATTTTGGCCCATTTCTCACAGGTCCGGACCTGGGAAATTGACCCATTTTCCGAGGTCCAAAATTTCGCCCATATTCAACCGACAAGTTGTTCTAGTCATAATCATGCTATACAATGACAGAGAGATTGAAATTAATGTCTTTTAGGAAAAACTGGACTTTGTGGTTTTGGCCCATTTCTCCCAGGTCCGGACCTGGCAAATTGACCCATTT
This sequence comes from Cerastoderma edule, assembly GCA_947846245.1. Taxonomy (NCBI): domain Eukaryota; kingdom Metazoa; phylum Mollusca; class Bivalvia; order Cardiida; family Cardiidae; genus Cerastoderma; species Cerastoderma edule. The sequence continues at coordinate 13,793,589 of OX401408.1, read as the reverse complement.
TCCGAGGTCCAAAATTTCGCTCCATATTCAACCAACAAGTTGTTCTTGTCATAATCATGCTATACAATGACCAGAGAGATTGAAATTAGTGTTCTAAGGATAAACTGGACTTTGTGATTTTGGCCCATTTCTCACAGGTCCGGACCTGGGAAATTGACCCATTTTCCGAGGTCAAAATTTCGCTCCATATTCAACCGACAAGTTGTTCTAGTCATAATCATGCTATACAATGACCAGAGAGATTGAAATTAGTGTGTTTTAATGAAAAAGTGGACTTTGTCATTTTGGCCCATTTCTCCCAGGTATGGATCTGGGAAATTGACCCATTTTCCGAGGTCCAAAATTTCTCTCCATATTCAACCGACAAGTTGTTCTAGTCATAATCATGCTATACGATGACCAGAGAGATTGAAATTAGTGTGTTTTAAGGAAAAACTGGACTTTGTCATTTTGGCCCATTCCTCCCAGGTCCTGGGAAATTGACCCATTTTCTGAGGTCCAAAATTTCGCTCCATATTCAACCGACAAGTTGTTCTAGTCATAATCATACTAAACAATTGCCAGAGAGATTGAAATCAGTGTCTTTTAAGGAAAACTGGACTTTGTGATTTTGGCCCATTTCTCCCAGGTCCGGACCTGGGAAATTGACCCATTTTCCGAGGTTCAAAATTTTGCTCCATATTCAACCGACAAGTTGTTCTAGTAATAATCATGCTATACAATGACCAGAGAGATTGAAATGAGTGCGTTTTAAGGAAAATCTGGACTTTGTCATTTTGGCCCATTTCTCCCAGGTCCGTACCTGGCAAATTGACCCATTTTCCGAGGTCCAAAATTTCGCTCCATATTCAACCGACAAGTTGTTCTTGTCATAATCATGCTATACAATGACCAGAGAGATTGAAATTAGTGTATTTTAAGGAAAAACTGGACTTTGTCATTTTGGTCCATTTCTCCCAGGCACGGACCTGGGAAATTGACACATTTTCAGAGGTCCAAAATTTCGCTCCATATTCAACCGACAAGTTGTTCTTGTCATAATCACGCTATGCAATGACCAGAGAGATTGAAATGAACGCATTTTAAGGAAAACTGGACTTTGTGATTTTGGCCCATTTCTCCCAGGTCCGGACCTGGGAAATTGACCCATTTTCCGAGGTCCAAAATTTCGCTCCATATTCAACCGACAAGTTGTTCTTGTCATAATCATGCTATACAATGACAGAGAGATTGAAATTAATGTCTTTTAAGGAAAAACTGGAGTTTGTGATTTTGGCCCATTTCTCCCAGGTCCGGACCTTGGAAATTGACCCATTTTCCGAGGTTCTAAATTTTGCTCCATATTCAACCGACAAGTTGTTCTAGTAATAATCATGCTATACAATGACCAGAGAGATTTAAATGAGTGCGTTTTAAGGAAAATCAGGACTTTGTCATTTTGGACTATTTCCCCAGGTCCGAAGCCTGGGAAATTGACCCATTTTCCAAGGTCCAAAATTTCACTCCATATTCAACCGACAAGTTGTTCTAGTCATTATCATGCTAAACAATGACCAGAGAGATTGAAATTAGTTTGTTTTAAGGAAAAACTGGACTTTGTCATTTTGGCCCATTTCTCCCAGGTCCGAACCTGGGAAATTGACCCATTTTCCGAGGTCCAAAATTTCGCTCCATATTCAACCAACAAGTTGTTCTAGTCATAATCATGCTATACGATGACCAGAGAGATTGAAATTAGTGTGTTTTAAGGAAAAACTGGACTTTGTCATTTTGGACTATTTCCCCAGATCCTAGCCTGGGAAATTGACCCATTTTCCAAGGTCCAAAATTTCGCTCCATATTTAACCGACAAGTTGTTCAAGTCATAATCATGCTAAACAATGACTAGAGATATTGAAATTAGTGTGTTTTAAGGAAAAAGTGGACTTTGTGATTTTGGCCCATTTCTCCCAGGTCCGGACCTGGGAAATTGACCCATTTTCCGAGGTCCAAAATTTCGCTCCATATTCAACCCACCGATGTTCTTGTCATAATCATGCTATACAATGACCAGAGAGGTTGAAATTAGTCCGTTTTAAGGAAAACTGGACTTTGTCATTTTGGCCCATTTCTCCCAGGTCCGGGGAAATTGACCCATTATCCAATGTCCAAAATTTCCCTCCATATTCAACCGACAAGTTGTTCTAGTCATAATCATGCTATACAATGACCAGAGAGATTGAAATTAGTATGTTTTAAGGAAAATCTAAACTTTGTCATTTTGGCCCTTTTCTCCCAGGTCCGAAACCTGGGAAATTGACCCATTTTCCGAGGTTCAAAATTTTGCTCCATATTCAACCAACAAGTTGTTCTAGTCATAATCATGCTAAACAATGACCAGAGAGATTGAAATTAGTGTGTTTTAAGGAAAAACTGGACTTTGTCATTTTGGCCCATTTCTTCCAGGTCTGGACCTGGGATATTGACCCATTTTCCAAGGTCAAAAATTTCGCTCCATATTCAACCGACAAGTTCTTCTAGTCATAATCATGCTAAACAATGACCAGAGAGATTCAAATTAGTGTTCTTAGGAAAAACTGGACTTTGTGATTTTGGCCCATTTCTCCCAGGTCGGGACCTGGGAAATTGACCCATTTTCCGAGGTTCAAAATTTTGCTCCATATTCAACCGACAAGTTGTTCTAGTAATAATCATGCTATACAATGACCAGAGAGATTGAAATGAGTGCGTTTTAAGGAAAATCTGGACTTTGTCATTTTGGCCCATTTCTCCCAGGTCCGTACCTGGCAAATTGACCCATTTTCCAAGGTCCAAAATTTCGCTCCATATTCAACCGACAAGTTGTTCTAGTCATAATCATGCTATACAATGACCAGAGAGGTTGAAATCAGTGTGTTTTAAGGAAAAAGTGGACTTTGTCATTTTGGCCCATTTCTCCCAGGTCCGGACCTGGGAAATTGACCCATTTTCCGAGGTCCAAAATTTCCCTCCATATTCAACCGACAAGTTGTTCAAGTCATAATCATGCTAAACAATGACCAAAGAGATTGAAATTAGTGTGTTTAAAGGAAAAAGTGGACTTTGTCATTTTGCCCCTTTTCTCTCGGGGGCGGACCTGGGAAATTGACCCATTTTCCGAGGTCCAAAATTTCGCTCCACATTCAACCGACAAGTTGTTCTAGTCATAATCATGCTATACAATGACCAGAGAGATTGAAATTAGTGTGTTTTAAGGAAAAACTGGACTTTGTGATTTTGGCCCATTTCTTCCAGGTCCGGACCTGGGAAATTGACACATTTTCCAAGTCCAAAATTTCGCTCCATATTCAACCGACAAGTTGTTCTAGTCATAATCATGCTATACAATGACCAGAGAGGTTGAAATCAGTGTGTTTTAAGGAAAAACTGGACTTTGTCATTTTGGCCCATTTCTCCCAGGTCCGGACCTGGGAAATTGACCCATTTTCCAAGGTTCAAAATTTTGCTCCATATTCAACCGACAAGTTGTTCTAGTCATAATCATGCTATACAATGACCAGAGAGATTGAAATGAGTGCGTTTTAAGGAAAATCTGGACTTTGTCATTTTGGACTATTTCCGCAGGTCCGAGCCTGGGAAATTGACCCATTTCCAAGGTCAAAAATTTCCCTCCATATTCAATCGACAAGTTGTTCAAGTCATAATCATGGTAAACAATGACCAGAGAGATTGAAATTAGTGTGTTTTAAGGAAAAAGTGGACTTTGTCATTTTGACCCATTTCTCCCAGGTCCGGACCTGGGAAATTGACCAATTTTCCGAGGTCCAAAATTTCGCTCCATATTCAACCGACAAGTTGTTCTAGTCATAATTATGCTAAACAATGACCAGAGAGATTGAAATTAGTGTGTTTTAAGGAAAAAGTGGACTTTGTCATTTTGGCCCATTTCTCCCAGGTATGGACCTGGGAAATTGACCCATTTTCCGAGGTCCAAAATTTCTCTCCATATTCAACCGACAAGTTGTTCTAGTCATAATCATGCTATACAATGACCAGAGAGATTGAAATTAGTGTGTTTTAAGGAAAAACTGGACTTTGTCATTTTGGCCCATTCCTCCCAGGTCCTTGGAAATTGACCCATTTTCCGAGGTCCAAAATTTCGCTCCATATTCAACCGACAAGTTGTTCTAGTCAATATCATGCTATACAATGACCAGAGAGATTGAAATTAGTGTGTTTTAAGGAAAACTTGAGTTTGTCACTTTGGCCCATTTCTTCCAGGTCCGACACTGGGAAATTGACCCATTTTCCGAGGTCCAAAATTTCGCTCTATATTCAACCGACAAGTTGTTCTAGTTATAATCATGCTATACAATGACCAGAGAGATTGAACTTAGTGTGTTTTAATGAAAAAGTGGACTTTGTGATTTTGGCCCATTTCTCCCAGGTCCGGACCTGGGAAATTGACCCATTTTCCGAGGTTCAAAATTTTGCTCCATATTCAACCGACAAGTTGTTCTAGTCATAATCATGCTATACAATGACCAGAGAGATTGAAATTAGTATGTTTTAAGGAAAATCTAAACTTTGTCATTTTGGCCCTTTTCTCCCAGGTCCGAAACCTGGGAAATTGACCCATTTTCCGAGGTTCAAAATTTTGCTCCATATTCAACCAACAAGTTGTTCTAGTCATAATCATGCTAAACAATGACCAGAGAGATTGAAATTAGTGTGTTTTAAGGAAAAACTGGACTTTGTCATTTTGGCCCATTTCTTCCAGGTCTGACCTGGGATATTGACCCATTTTCCAAGGTCAAAATTTCGCTCCATATTCAACCGACAAGTTCTTCTAGTCATAATCATGCTAAACAATGACCAGAGAGATTCAAATTAGTGTTCTTAGGAAAAACTGGACTTTGTGATTTTGGCCCATTTCTCCCAGGTCGGGACCTGGGAAATTGACCCATTTTCCGAGGTTCAAAATTTTGCTCCATATTCAACCGACAAGTTGTTCTAGTAATAATCATGCTATACAATGACCAGAGAGATTGAAATGAGTGCGTTTTAAGGAAAATCTGGACTTTGTCATTTTGGCCCATTTCTCCCAGGTCCGTACCTGGCAAATTGACCCATTTTCCAAGGTCCAAAATTTCGCTCCATATTCAACCGACAAGTTGTTCTAGTCATAATCATGCTATACAATGACCAGAGAGGTTGAAATCAGTGTGTTTTAAGGAAAAAGTGGACTTTGTCATTTTGGCCCATTTCTCCCAGGTCCGGACCTGGGAAATTGACCCATTTTCCGAGGTCCAAAATTTCCCTCCATATTCAACCGACAAGTTGTTCAAGTCATAATCATGCTAAACAATGACCAAAGAGATTGAAATTAGTGTGTTTAAAGGAAAAAGTGGACTTTGTCATTTTGCCCCTTTTCTCTCGGGGGCGGACCTGGGAAATTGACCCATTTTCCGAGGTCCAAAATTTCGCTCCACATTCAACCGACAAGTTGTTCTAGTCATAATCATGCTATACAATGACCAGAGAGATTGAAATTAGTGTGTTTTAAGGAAAAACTGGACTTTGTGATTTTGGCCCATTTCTTCCAGGTCTGGACCTGGGAAATTGACACATTTTCCAAGTCCAAAATTTCGCTCCATATTCAACCGACAAGTTGTTCTAGTCATAATCATGCTATACAATGACCAGAGAGGTTGAAATCAGTGTGTTTTAAGGAAAAACTGGACTTTGTCATTTTGGCCCATTTCTCCCAGGTCCGGACCTGGGAAATTGACCCATTTTCCAAGGTTCAAAATTTTGCTCCATATTCAACCGACAAGTTGTTCTAGTCATAATCATGCTATACAATGACCAGAGAGATTGAAATGAGTGCGTTTTAAGGAAAATCTGGACTTTGTCATTTTGGACTATTTCCGCAGGTCCGAGCCTGGGAAATTGACCCATTTTCCAAGGTCAAAAATTTCCCTCCATATTCAATCGACAAGTTGTTCAAGTCATAATCATGGTAAACAATGACCAGAGAGATTGAAATTAGTGTGTTTTAAGGAAAAAGTGGACTTTGTCATTTTGACCCATTTCTCCCAGGTCCGGACCTGGGAAATTGACCAATTTTCCGAGGTCCAAAATTTCGCTCCATATTCAACCGACAAGTTGTTCTAGTCATAATTATGCTAAACAATGACCAAAGAGATTGAAATTAGTGTGTTTTAAGGAAAAAGTGGACTTTGTCATTTTGGCCCATTTCTCCCAGGTATGGACCTGGGAAATTGACCCATTTTCCGAGGTCCAAAATTTCTCTCCATATTCAACCGACAAGTTGTTCTAGTCATAATCATGCTATACAATGACCAGAGAGATTGAAATTAGTGTGTTTTAAGGAAAAACTGGACTTTGTCATTTGGGCCCATTTCTCACAGGTCCGGACCTGGGAAATTGACCCATTTTCCGAGGTCTAAAATTTTGCTCCATATTCAACCGACAAGTTGTTCTAGTCATGATGATGCTATACAATGACCAGAGAGATTGAAATTAGTGTGTTTTAAGGAAAAACTGGACTTAGTCATTTTGGCCCCTTTCTCGCAGGTCCGGACCTGGGAAATTGACCCATTTTCCGAGGTCTAAAATTTCGCTCTATATTCAACCGACAAGTTGTTCTAGTCATGATGATGCTATACAATGACCAGAGAGATTGAACTTAGTGTGTTTTAAGGAAAAACTGGACTTTGTCATTTTGGCCCATTTCTCACAGGTCCGGACCTGGGAAATTGACCCATTTTCCGAGGTCTAAAAATTTTGCTCCATATTCAACCGACAAGTTGTTCTAGTCATGATGATTCTATACAATGACCAGAGAGATTGAAATTAGTGTGTTTTAAGGAAAATCTGGACTTTGTCATTTTGGCCCATTTCTCCCAGGTTCGGACCTGGCAAATTGACCCATTTTCCGAGGTCCAAAATTTTGCTCCATATTCAACTGACAAGTTGTTCTTGTCATAATCATGCTATACAATGACCAAAGAGATTGAAATTAGTGTATTTTAAGGAAAAACTGGACTTTGTCATTTTGGTCCATTTCTCCCAGGATTCGGACCTGGGAAATTGACCCATTTTCCGAGGTCCAAAATTTCGCTCCATATTCAACCGATACGTTGTTCTTGTCATAATCACGCCATACAATGACCAGAGAGATAGAAATGAACGCATTTTAAGGAAAACTGGACTTTGTGATTTTGGCCCATTTCTCCCAGGTCCGGAGCTGGGAAATTGACCCATTTTCCGAGGTCCAAAATTTCGCTCCATATTCAACCCACCGATGTTCTTGTCATAATCATGCTATACAATGACCAGAGAGGTTGAAATTAGTCCGTTTTAAGGAAAACTGGACTTTGTCATTTTGGCCCATTTCTCCCAGGTCCGGGGAAATTGACCCATTATCCAATGTCCAAAATTTCCCTCCATATTCAACCGACAAGTTGTTCTAGTCATAATCATGCTATACAATGACCAGAGAGATTGAAATTAGTATGTTTTAAGGAAAATCTAAACTTTGTCATTTTGGCCCTTTTCTCCCAGGTCCGAAACCTGGGAAATTGACCCATTTTCCAAGGTTCAAAATTTTGCTCCATATTCAACCAACAAGTTGTTCTAGTCATAATCATGCTAAACAATGACCAGAGAGATTGAAATTAGTGTGTTTTAAGGAAAAACTGGACTTTGTCATTTTGGCCCATTTCTTCCAGGTCTGGACCTGGGATATTGACCCATTTTCCAAGGTCAAAAATTTCGCTCCATATTCAACCGACAAGTTCTTCTAGTCATAATCATGCTAAACAATGACCAGAGAGATTCAAATTAGTGTTCTTAGGAAAAACTGGACTTTGTGATTTTGGCCCATTTCTCCCAGGTTGGGACCTGGGAAATTGACCCATTTTCCGAGGTTCAAAATTTTGCTCCATATTCAACCGACAAGTTGTTCTAGTAATAATCATGCTATACAATGACCAGAGAGATTGAAATGAGTGCGTTTTAAGGAAAATCTGGACTTTGTCATTTTGGCCCATTTCTCCCAGGTCCGTACCTGGCAAATTGACCCATTTTCCAAGGTCCAAAATTTCGCTCCATATTCAACCGACAAGTTGTTCTAGTCATAATCATGCTATACAATGACCAGAGAGGTTGAAATCAGTGTGTTTTAAGGAAAAAGTGGACTTTGTCATTTTGGCCCATTTCTCCCAGGTCCGGACCTGGGAATTTGACCCATTTTCCGAGGTCCAAAATTTCCCTCCATATTCAACTGACAAGTTGTTCAAGTCATAATCATGCTAAACAATGACCAAAGAGATTGAAATTAGTGTGTTTAAAGGAAAAAGTGGACTTTGTCATTTTGCCCCTTTTCTCTCGGGGGCGGACCTGGGAAATTGATCCATTTTCCGAGGTTCAAAATTTTGCTCCATATTCAACTGACAAGTTGTTCTAGTCATAATCATGCTATACAATGACCAGAGAGATTGAAATGAGTGCGTTGTAAGGACTTTGTCATTTTGGACTATTTCCCCAGGTCCGAGCCTGGGAAATTGACCCATTTTCCAAGGTCAAAAATTTCCCTCCATATTCAACCGACAAGTTGTTCAAGTCATAATCATGCTAAACAATGACCAGAGAGATTGAAATTAATGTGTTTTAAGGAAAAAGTGGACTTTGTCATTTTGGCCCATTTCTTCCAGGTCCGGACCTGGGAAATTGACACATTTTCCAAGTCCAAAATTTCGCTCCATATTCAACCGACAAGTAGTTCAAGTCATAATCATGCTAAACAATGACCAGAGAGATTGAAAATAGTGTGTTTTAAGGAAAAAGTGGACTTTGTCATTTTGGCCCATTTCTCCCAGGTCCGGACCTGGGAAATTGACCCATTTTCCGAGGTCCAAAATTTCGCTCCATATTCAACCGACAAGTTGTTCTAGTCATGATGATGCTATACAATGACCAGAGAGATTGAAATTAGTGTGTTTAAAGGGAAAACTGGACTTTGTCATTTTGGCCCATTTCTCCCAGGTGGACCTGGGAAATTGACCCATTTTCCGAGGTCAAAAATTTCCCTCCATATTCAACCGACAAGTTGTTCTAGTCATAATCATGCTAAACAATGACCAGAGAGATTGAAATTAGTGTGTTTTAAGGAAAAACTGGACTTTGTCATTTTGGCCCCTTTCTCCCAGGTCCGGACCTGGGAAATTGACCCATTTTCCGAGGTCCAAAATTTTGCTCCATATTCAACCGACAAGTTGTTCTAGTCATAATCATGCTATACAATGACCAGAGAGATTGAAATGAGTGGGTTTTAAGGAAAATCTGGACTTTGTCATTTTGGACTATTTCCCAAGGTCCGAGCCTGGGAAATTGACCCATTTTCCAAGGTCAAAAATTTCCCTCCATATTCAACCAACAAGTTGTTCAAGTCATAATCATGCTAAACAATGACCAGAGAGATTGAAATTAATGTGTTTTAAGGAAAAAGTGGACTTTGTCATTTTGGCCCATTTCTTCCCAGGTCCGGACCTGGGAAATTGACCCATTTTCCGAGGTCCAAAATTTTGCTCCACATTCAACCGACAAGTTGTTCTAGTCATAATCATGCTATACAATGACCAGAGAGATTGAAATTAGTGTGTTTTAAGGAAAAACTGGACTTTGTCATTTTGGCCCATTTCTCACAGGTCCGGACCTGGGAAATTGACCCATTTTCCGAGGTCTAAAATTTTGCTCCATATTCAACCGACAAGTTGTTCTAGTCATGATGATGCTATACAATGACCAGAGAGATTGAAATTAGTGTGTTTTAAGGAAAAACTGGACTTTGTCATTTTGGCCCATTTCTCACAGGTCCGGACCTGGGAAATTGACCCATTTTCTGAGGTCCAAAATTTCGCCCCATATTCAACCGACAAGTTGTTCTAGTCATGATGATGCTATACAATGACCAGAGAGATTGAAATTAGTGTGTTTTAAGGAAAAACTGGACTTTGTCATTTTGCCCATTTCTCACAGGTCCGGACCTGGGAAATTGACCCATTTTCCGAGGTCTAAAATTTTGCTCCATATTCAACCGACAAGTTGTTTTAGTCATTTTTGTCATTTTGCCCATTTCTCCCGTCCAGACTCCATATTCAACCGACAAGTTGTTCAAGTCATAATCATGCTAAACAATGACCAGAGAGATTGAAATTAATGTGTTTTAAGGAAAAAGTGGACTTTGTCATTTTGGCCCATTTCTTCCAGGTCCGGACCTGGGAAATTGACACATTTTACATGTCCAAAATTTCGCTCCATATTCAACCGACAAGTAGTTCAAGTCATAATCATGCTAAACAATGACCAGAGAGATTGAAAATAGTGTGTTTTAAGGAAAAAGTGGACTTTGTCATTTTGGCCCATTTCTCCCAGGTCCGGACCTGGGAAATTGACCCATTTTCCGAGGTCCAAAATTTCGCTCCATATTCAACCGACAAGTTGTTCTAGTCATAATCATGCTATACAATGACCAGAGAGGTTGAAATCAGTGTGTTTAAAGGAAAAACTGGACTTTGTCATTTTGGCCCATTTCTTCCAGGTCCGGACCTGGGAAATTAACGGTTAAACCCCTTTTCCGAGGTTCAAAATTTCACTCCATATTCAACCGACAAGTTGTTCTAGTCATAATCATGCTAAACAATGACCAGAGAGGTTGAAATCAGTGTGTTTTAAGGAAAAACTGGACTTTGTCATTTTGGCCCCTTTCTCCCAGGTCCGGACCTGGGAAATTGACCCATTTTCCGAGGTTCAAAATTTTGCTCCATATTCAACCGACAAGTTGTTCTAGTCATAATCATGCTATACAATGACCAGGGAGATTGAAATGAGTGCGTTTTAAGGACTTTGTCATTTTGGACTATTTCCCCAGGTCCGAGCCTGGGAAATTGACCCATTTTCCAAGGTCAAAAATTTCCCTCCATATTCAACCAACAAGTTGTTCAAGTCATAATCATGCTAAACAATGACCAGAGAGATTGAAATTAATGTGTTTTAAGGAAAAAGTGGACTTTGTCATTTTGGCCCATTTCTTCCAGGGTCGGACCTGGGAAATTGACACATTTTCCATGTCCAAAATTTCGCTCCATATTCAACTGACAAGTTGTTCAAGTCATAATCATGCTATACAATGACCAGAGAGGTTGAAATCAGTGTGTTTTAAGGAAAAACTGGACTTTGTCATTATGGCCCATTTCTCCCAGGTCCTGACCTGGGAAATTGACCCATTTTCCGAGGTCCTAAATTTCGCTCCACATTCAACCGACAAGTTGTTCTAGTCATAATCATGCTATACAATGACCAGAGAGATTGAAATTAGTGTGTTTTAAGGAAAAACTGGACTTTGTCATTTTGGCCCATTTCTCACAGGTCCGGACCTGGAAAATTAACCCCTTTTCAGAGGTCCAAAATTTCGCTCCACATTCAACCGACAAGTTGTTCTAGTCATAATCATGCTAAACAATGACCAAAGAGATTGAAATTAGTGTGTTTTAAGGAAAAACTGGACTTTGTCATTTTGGCCCATTCCTCCCAGGACCGGACCTGGTAAATTGACCCATTTTCTGAGGTCCAAAATTTCGCTCCATATTCAGCCGACAAGTTGTTCTAGTCATTTTTGTCATTTTTGCCCATTTCTCCCACGTCCAGACCTGGGAAATTGACCCATTTTCCGAGGTCCAAAATTTCTCTCCATATTCAACCGACAAGTTGTTCTAGTCATATTCATGCTATACAATGGCCAGAGAGATTGAAATTAATGTGTTTTAAGGAAAAAGTGGACTTTGTCATTTTGGCCCATTTCTTCCAGGTCCGGACCTGGGAAATTGACACATTTTCCATGTCCAAAATTTCGCTCCATATTCAACCGACAAGTTGTTCTAGTCATATTCATGCTGTACAATGACCAAAACAGTCAATGTGAATGACTTATCCAATCATTGTACTGAGTCAATGTGAATGACTTATACAATCATTGTACTGAGTCAATGTGAATGACTTATACAATCATTGTACTGAGTCAATGTGAATGACTTATACAATTGTTGTACTGAGTCAATGTGAATGACTTATACAATCATTGTACTGAGTCAATGTGAATGACTTATACAATTGTTGTACTGAGTCAATGTGAATGACTTATACAATCATTGTACTGAGTCAATGTGAATGACTTACACAGGTGTTTAACTGGTTCAATATGAATGACTTATACAGGTGTTGTACTGAGTCAATGTGAATGGCTTATACAATCATTGTACTGAGTCAATATGAATGACTTATACAATTGTTGTACTTAGTCAATGTGAATGACCTACACAGGTGTTTTACTGGTTCAATATGAATGACTTATACAGGTGTTGTACTGAGTCAATGTGAATGACTTACACAATGATTATACTGAGTCAATGTGAATCACTTACACAATTGTTGCCCTGAGTCAATATGAATGACTTATACAATTGTTGTACGAGTTATATGAGTCAATGTGAATGACTTACACAATCATTGTTCCGAGTCAATGTGAATCACTTTTACAGGTGTTGTACTGAGTCAATGTGAATGACATACACAATTGTTGTACTGAATCATTGTGAACGACTTACACTATCATTGTACTGAGTCAATGTGAATGACATACACAATTGTTGTACTGAATCATTGTGAACGACTTACACTATCATTGTACTGAGTCAATGTGAATGACATACACAATTGTTGTACTGAATCATTGTGAACGACTTACACTATCATTGTACTGAGTCAAGGTGAATGACATACACAATTGTTGTACTGAGTCAATGTGAATGACTTATACATGTGTTGCACTGAGTGTAGTGAATCATTTGCCCATGCTTTATGGAGTCATTGTGATCAACACACCCATGAATCTTACTTACATATAAATTCAATTATAATGACGTATAGTTAGTTAACCATGTCTTTTTTTACATAGATCGTGAGGAAACCTTGAAACTTATCAAATCTCAACCAATGACTGCCTCATGGATACTAAACCAGTCCTTTGGCCGTGTTGTGGGTTAGTCCCGACAATTTCATTGTCTAGGGGGATCGAACCTTGGACCCTTGGTTCAAGAAGCCCACGCTCTACCACTACACCAATGTCACCAACTTAGAAAAGTGTTTTTCCGAGTCATAATAAATGACTTATAGAAGCATGTTTTGTACCGAGTCATCATTAAATGACTACACAAGACCACAAATTCATTCTGTATGTCTTACCACAAGTGATGACCAATTCATTGTGAATCACTTAAAAAACTTGCTTTACTATTCCACTTTTAGGCACACAAATACACAATCTTATGCTTTTTTTAACATATTACCATCTAATGTAATATTTTTGTGTCTTGCAGCAGACATCTATTCACATATTACAACAGCAGAACTGAAAGATTTTTCACATGTTTACCAAGCTTTTCTAAAGTAATCTGCTTCCTATATCTCATTAGCAGATTTCGTGACTTGTCCAAATCTAAAGCAACTGTAAACACATTTTCAATACGAAATTGTGTAGCAAAAACAAACAATTTCCTTGCCTTACTGTATGCAGATATGTAGTAGGCGTCTCAATTTACAAGGTAGAGTTAAATGTGTAATCAGGTCAGAAAGCTCAGTCAGTAGAGCATTCACACGGTTTGTGGAGCTCCCAGGTTCGAGCCCTGGTCTGGCTGCATGTTTTTCTCACATTGGTTACATTTCTTTTCTAAATCATTCACTAGATTCTTTATTGTTAAAATGTCAACCAAAATACAGTCTTTAACAAACGGCAACCACAAGCAGTTTGGTAAAAAAGGTTAGATAATTCTTGAATTGGATCTGCGGCCTTAAGTCAAACTTAAATGTCTGCTTAACTTAAAGCCATACTTGTGCTTATTTACACTTAAATTTAAAAAGTTCTAGAATAATTGACAATTGACTAAAACATACTTTAAATTCCCTTTTACAGAGGAACAGAGACAGGAACACATTCACATGATGCTTTATAAAGTGAATGTGATAAAAATTGTTTACAAATAGCGACAAAAAACAAGGTTAACAGAGATACGCCTGGAACCAATTAAACACTGATATATTCTCTGCTTTGAATGTCCAAGTTGTTGGTATCTGATAAATGTGTTTTTATGTGTTTCACGAGATTTTTTCAACCAGGTAACCGCCACATGTTAATCCGACCGCTTCTTGATATTCAGATGTTACTCGAATGTAAACAATGATGTTAAATTGGTGGGTACATAATTTGTAAAAATAGCACTTTAAAACATAGGTAATGAAAAGTGCAGGCATTATATTGTCATGATCCTGTGGTGTTTGGCTATGTTTCAACATATTCTATCATAATTTATAACTCATTTTATCCAGTTGTGCAGTGTTTCTGGGCACTAGTCTAATTTAAAATAAGATATCCAATGGTCCAGATGTAGGCATTCCATTCTCCTAATGTAACACAATTACAGCTTAGCTCATCTGAGAGGCCTCCGTGGCCTATTGGTTAGAGTACAGATGTGAAACCACATGGCCCCTCTCTGTGTGGGTTCAAACCCCAGTGACAGCATTTGGAATTTTTTGAGAAGTTATCTCCCGACTGACTTAACAGTTGAGTTTGGAGTCTTCCATCATCAATAAGAGTAGGGCATCACAACATAACTGAAATAATGTTGATGTGATGTAAAACCCCATTTAAATATGTAAACAGTCATCTGAGTTGGATATCCATTGAAATGTTCTCTCCATAAACAAGTACAGTCAATCGTGTTTTAACCCTTTACCAAACGCCAAATTTTTCGACTGTCCCAAATTGAAAGAGTTTGCAGACGACATTTCAAAATGTGATGAAAATGAAAAGTAATCTTCTGATAGGGCAGAAACTATTATGGGGAACAGGAGAAATTGCTCATTATGAGAATTCTTTTCTTTTCCCACAGTGTTTTCAAGAGTCGTCTGCAACAAAGTGGTAAAATGTTGTTATTGTTTGGAAATGGGTAAAGTGACTGTAACCAAAAATCAATACTTGATGCACAAACTCCACCAATTATCATAAAATTAATCTGGAATAAAAAAAAATTTCTGATTAGTATCAATCGTTTATTTTTCGTATTCATAAATGCCATAATAGGTTCTTGAAACTGACAACTGAATGCATGTAGGAAAAGTCAAAACATTTTTTTAACCCATTCACTCTTTTGGGATTTTGAGGGAGGCCTATATTCAGAACCATACAAGATAAGAACTGTTGTGAACATAATTGCTTTTTCTTTTCATTTTGAATTTGGTAGAAGGTGAAAATGAAGAATCTCTGATTAAGAAAATTGTCCACTACATTCAGTCACTTTGCAGCCCTTTGCTGTAGTAAAAGTTAGAATTTGTCTAAAAGGGTTAAATTTGCAATCCAGAAAATAAACTGCAAAAAATGATGAAATATTAAATTCTACCTGAAAGATGATGTAAAATAACATTTAACCCATTACCCATTACCAAACAATACAAACATTTTACCACTTTGTTGCAGACAACTCTAGAAAATACCGTGAAAAAAGGAGATAGTGATCGTAATGAGCTATTTTTCCATTTCCCACAATGTTTTCTACTCTATCAAGAAATTACATTCCAATTTCATCACATTTTGAAATGTCGTCTGCAAACTCTTTGAATTTGGGACAGTCGAAAATATGGCGTTTGGTAAAGGTCTAAAGTAAGTTATTTATTAGAATATTTCATGATTAAAAAGCATGAGTGGACAACTTCTTTAAAATATGACAAAGTGACAAACATTAACATCGTTGTTTGTGATTTTCCATTATTATACAGTGCTCATTCTTGAGCATTTACTGTATGATCCCTGGGTGAACCTACCAGTACTAGGCTAGAAATTGTGTCTTGCTAAAGGAGATTCCTTGAGATCCACTGTGAAATGATCAATCAGCATAGGGAATCAAACTGGTGTGAACTGGTCGCCAAAGCTGACCATTACACAACTGCAAATCACAGATGCAAACAGACTAACAATTTTCCAACATGGAATTTTGTCAACAACAAATAAGGATGAAAGAAAAATGCATTTTCATTTAAAGGTTCAAAACCTCTATGACAAAAGGATGAATTGCTAACAGAGATGAACTTATCCTTTGGTCACAATGGTTTCTAAAGTCTTTTTCATCAGATGGGTCAAAATGGGTTGTTATGCCGTATGGGGTTAACCCTTTACCAAATGCCAAATTTTCAACTGTCCCAAATTGAAAGAGTTTGAAGACAACATTTAAAAATGTGATGAAATTGGAAAACGATCTTCTGATAGGACAGAAAACATTATTGAGAGCAATTTCTCCTTTTCCCACAATGCTTTCCAGAGTGTCTGCAACAAACTGGTCAAATGTTCTTATTGTTTCGTAATGGGTTAACCCTTAATAATCAAACTAATTACTTTATAAATGAATAAATGGTGTTTTACAGCACATCGACAGCAGCTTAGGTCAGGCATGTGATGATGTAGATGAATTATTTGATATAAATAATGTGTTTCCCTTTAATCATGCAAGTAACAAGGTATGTTAAATAAAGCTTTCATAATAATAACATGTAGAGAGCATTTGGGCAAAGATCAAAGTTTTGTAACATCTTGATAAAAGTTGATACATTTTGTAAGACAGCATGGCATTAACCCTTATAGTACTAGAACCGAATTCATGCTTATGCAAACAGGTTAGATCCAGGCCAGCCACCAAGTAAATTGGCAGCTGGCCTGTGATCTTACCTATTTGCTACTCTGAGCATCTTTCCTTATCAAAATTAAGCAGATATTTAAGGTTTTGGAAAGCAGAAAACACAAAAATCTACTTATAGAAAATTACCCAGCATTCTAAAGGTTAAGTATTTAGTTGCTTGACATCTCTAGTAAAATCTTAAAGGTAGTTGTTTACAGAAGATAACATTTGAAAGTCAAAATAAAATGACATTGAAACAATTAAGCGACAAGAGGTCTTCAGACTTGGCAACCCTTCATGCAATGTTTGAGAGTCCCAGAAGTCAATTTACCCTTTACAAAATCTTTGACAGTCCCAAATTGAAAGAATTTGCAGACATTTCAAAATGTGATGAAATTGAAAAACAATCTTCTGAAAGGGCATTCTGTGGGTTTAGAGCCATTTCTCCTTTTCCCACAATGTTTCCCAGAGTTGTCTGCAACAAACTGGTTAAATGGTGTTATTGTTTTGTAATGGGTTAAAAAAAGATTGACTGTATGACATCTTGTCTTCATCAAGAACTTCTACACTTACCACGACTGTGGGACAAATTTTCAATGACTCTTCTCAAAATTACAAACAACATAGGGTTTACTTGAAAAACAATCATATTTACACTTTGTTATGTGAATGTTTCCACCCAACCCCAATTCACCTTCCCTCAGTCCATACTTAACAAATAACCCAGGAAAACTGCTAAAATAAGGACACAAGAACAACAAATCAGTAGGACTCTATGCCGCTGCATGAAGCCTAATTCCACCACTTCGGTGATCTGCTTCTTGGGTTTCTTCTTCCGCCCACCTTTCATCTTTCTCTCAAACTCTTCAAGCTCCACTCTCTGTCTTTCCAGCTCCTCCTCTTTCTTCTTATTCTGTTCCTCTAAATCTCTCTGGGAAACAGAAATAAAAACATGTACAATAGAATAAGCTGCTTATTGTTCGGAGGCACAATCCCTTTAACCCTTTCCCAAACGCCAAATTTTCATTCTCCCAAACTGAAAGAGTTTGCAGACGACATTTCAAAATATGATAAAATTGAAATATGATCTTCTGATAGGGCAGAAAATGTGGGAAAAGGAAAAATTGCTTGTCAAGAGTAATTTCTCCTTTTCCCACAATGTTTTCTAAAGTTGTCTGCAACAAAGTGGTCAAATGTCGTTATTGTTTGGGAAAGGGTTAACCATAGCCCTCTTATATTTTAATTAAGAAAAGTGTACCAAGCCTCCTTACCTTTTAATGATCTAATTGTCAAGCACTTACCGATTCAATCATTTTGCATGAGAGAAATAAGGTATGCATGAGAGAAATAAGGTATGCATGAGAGAAATAAGGTATGCATGAGAGAAATAAGGTATGCATGAGAGAAATAAGGTATGTATATGTACATCCAAATGTTTGTGAGGCCCATGAAAAGATGGTATTATCAATAAATACTGCTTACTGCCTATAGGTTATTCAAATTTAGATCAATGTTTACAAAATAAACCTTTTAGACTGTTTACTAAATCTGTAACATAAATGAGCTAAATCTCCATCCCAATGCTACAAAAGAGGGTGAGAAGTGTTTCAAAAATCTAGTTTCATGTAACTTATAGAACTGTGATGTGAAGGGTTAAAATTTGAATTAAACAGTGGGATAAACAGGAATAAATCCAATAAGGACAGCCACCCAACTCACCTTCTTCTTCTGTTCCATTTCTTGTTTACACACATCGTCACAGGTCAGTTGGGTCTTCATCGTTTCCTTATCTTTACACTTCACATCTTTTTTCTGGCGACGACACTTACACCTGAGTGTCACCTTCTTCTCGCAGGCATCCGGTTTAGAACAGTCGCTGGGATGACATTGTAGACTACACGGGTGACCACATGCGATCTGGATAACAGATCAATGAATGGGGTCATGAGGCGCATCAACAGCTGAGGTCGTTTAACCCATTGGCCATTACTAAACAATAACGACATTTGACCAGTTTGTTGTAGACGACTCTGGAAAGCATTATGGGAACAGGAGAAATTACTCTTAACGAGCGATTTCTCTTTTCCCAAAATGTTTTCTGCCCTTTCAGAAGATTATTTTTCAATTCCATCACATTTTGAAATGTCGTCTGCAAACTCTTTGAATTTAGGACAGTGGAAAATTTGGCGTTTGATAAAGTGGAAAATTTGGCGTTTGATAAAGTGGAAAATTTGGCGTTTGATAAAGGGTTAACATGCATTATGATGATTTAGATAAAAGTATATCGAATTATGTGCATGCTTATACGGGTAGTTATATGAAAAAATAATAAGAATTTGTAACAATTGAATTATATTAAAAACATAACTTGTAATGAGTGAATGATAGTAAATACATTATCTGTAATGAATGAATCAAGAAGTTTAAGAAGGTTTTATTCGAATGAGTAAGGAATCACATTTTGTTGTATATTCCAATCTCTTATTAAAGAAAACTAAAATGCTGACAGTCACAAACAAATTTACTTTATAAAACAAATTCTTTGAAAGAATCAAGGCAATCAAGTAATATGGTAATGTAAAATGAATAAGTATAAACCTACAGGGTGATCATATACAGGCTTAGGAAGATAAAACATAAAGATCAACCCGCAGTGTTAAGCATTTCCTGGGTTCACAAATAGTAGGCATGTGATCTGAAGCTTCTTGCCAAATAGACTCCCAGGAAACCAGAGGTATCCATGGGGCTCAAACCCAGGATCCTGAGTTTTATAAACCTTCCACAACCCATAGAAAGAGAGCCATGTGATTTTAAGTTTTGTGCTCTAATCACAACGCCACAGAGGCTCTTTGAATGAATATGGTAAAGAGTATACAACCTATATATACATTACCTCTTTGGGACAAGACCCCCCACACGACTTGTATTCATTCTTCTGCTTGTCCCCAGCCGCCAGCCACTTATTACACTCGACGTACTTCACGGTGGTCTGGCAATGACATCGCATGCGAAACATCTGCGTGCATGGTGGGCAAGCCCCCTTGTGGCATGGCCTGGTACATTCATGCGAGCAACCGCTCGGGCGGTCAAATTGACATGGCAGCTCGCACACCTGACAGTTTCTACCAGCCTGTCAGTAGATAGGGAATGGATAATCTTAGTGATTGATATAGCGTTTTTTGACTTTTATTCTGCTTTTTTCAGATAAATCACCGTGTTTAATGCATGTTTTCCTGCGACCTGATATATGATTGTATGTATACTTGTTATCTTTTCCACAGAAGGCTAAATTGCAAATAAAAATAACAACAACAACAACTCTTTTTCTACTATTGGGTAGCAACAATTGTGAGAAAAGAATATATTGCTCAAAAGGAGCCATTTCTCTTTCTATAGACCCCTGTAAATACATCAAATAGAGTAATTCTTAAGTAAGAGATTAATCAATACTAAAACAATTGTGGAAAAACAGCATTTTATTTCCACACAGTATTTCAAATATAGTCAACCAGTAGGACTTGGAGGACAGTGGTCCAGTCCAGAGGTAGACCTTCAGCTTCTGGACCCAAGGGTTGTGGGTTTGAGTCCTTTGGAGAAGCAGGCTCCACTTTGTGACCATTCATCAATTCATATTTGGCCTGAGTAATGCTTGTCTATCCAGTACAGAGAATCAAGGGTGATTAACACAAGTTGTATGAGCTTGCTCCTAAATCAATACAAAATAGATAAGTTTAAAATAAACAATAAGATGTTTAACCCTTATAGTGCTGGAACCGAGTTCATGCTTATGCAAACAGGTTGAATCCTGGCCAGCCGCCAAGTAAATTGGCGGCTGGCCTTTGATCTAATCTGTTTTCTACTCTGAGTATCTTTCCTCATCAAAATCAAGCAAATATTTCAGGTTTTGGAAAGCATACAACACAAAAATCTATTTTGTGAAAATTACCCAGCATTCTTAGGGTTAAATAAGCCATCTTTTTCAGCAATTGCCAGATTAACACTCACCACTTCATCATTTTCCGCGCCTTCCACGGTATGACAGACGAGGGTACATGTGTGGTTGGTACAGGACAGTTGTCTTCCGCATGAACGGCCACACTGGTAGGGCTGTATTACTGAACATGCAAACGTTCCCACCTTAAAATGAATGAATGAATGGTAGTTTAAGGCCCATTCACAGCTCAGGCCATTTGGCACATATTATGATGATGTTTACATATATTGAATTATTTACAGGCTAAAATGTATTTTGGTTTAACCCATTACCAAACAATGACATTGACCAGTGAGTTGCAGATGACTTTGAAAAACAATGTTTTCTCCCCTATCAGAAGATTACTTTTCAATTTCATCACATATTGATATGTCGTCTGCAAACCCTTTCAATTTGTGACAGTCGAAAATTTAACATTTGGTAAAGGGTTAAGATAAATAAATAAGTATTCCTAAGAAATAAATTATAATAAATTGATATGTATAATATTAGATAATTTGTAATAATATAATGTTAGAGTATTTTAAACGAGTAAGGAATCACAGTTTGCTGTAAATTCCAATCTCTTTAAGGAAAGAAATAATTAATTCTATCTTGACAGTCTCAAAAGCTCCTGAAGAGTGTCAAGAAATGCCTGTTTTTGACTCTTCAAATCTCCCATTTGATGTAGGAATGATAATGTTTATAATTTGATTCCAATGGTGACAAAATTTCAACATTCACATTGTTAAAAATGCAATATCTCTCAACAAGAAAGAAATTCATACTGTCAATACTTCTTTTTTTTACATAATTTCTTGTCAATTTTGAATTAAAATCTAATTTTTTTCGTCAGCCTATGGTTTTAAATTGTTCCTTAATAATCTATTATTATACAAGAAGAATTGTTTGCTTTGTTTGCTTTGTTTGCTTGTATATCATTAAACAATGTTTCAACAATTTTTTCAGTTATGTTACCCGTTTCTTGGTTTCACTGGTACTAGGCAAGGGTTCTGAAGTGTCTTACCAAAGGACACTCTTGGTTTCACTGGTACTAGGCAAGGGTTCTGAAGAGTCTTACCAAAGGGCACTCCCACATAACTAGAGAGGTAACCAATCAAGTGCCAATGAATACTAAGTCTGTGAACTTAAAGCACTTGGCCATGCAGGACCCTTCCAAGTGTTTTAGAAGGTTGTATTGAGTAGATCCCTGACTTACCTCATGTTTACCGTAACACTGTATCTGTAAAGGTGTCATACAAGGCGGACAAGGTTTGTTCTCTATTGTCTCAATAACCTTTGGACCAGCTTCCCAGGGGCCCGCCCGTTTAGTCTGAAATGATGGAATTATGATCAACATAAGTTGATGGAAATTGTCGGTTGTTTTCTTGAAAGCCTTGGAGAGCAATGTGATAAAAAAAGAAATTGCTCAAGATGAGCAATTTCTTTAATTTGCTGAATTGTTCTGTTCTTGGGAAACCTAAGTTCTAAGACTGCCAACTTAACCACTGGACCATGCAGGACCAATAAGTTTTAATTCTGCACTGAAGAAAGCAAAACTATAAGCAAAAACCCTGCAACTTGCTACCACATCCTTTTGGTTTACTTTCTTTTAAACATCTAATATATTTGATGTTGCTTTTGATTTGAAACCTTACTTATCCTATCACCAGCGCAATTCTGGACCGATAACAAGGTGCCGTATAGCATTTGATATCCCGCACTCACCATATAACACACAGTCATGTTCCGGCACTCACCATATAACACACAGTCATGTTCCGGCACTCACCATATAACACACAGTCATGTTCCGGCACTCACCATATAACACACAGTCATGTGACAAATCATGAGGTCACATCTGTAGTCATGACACATGATGTTATGTAAACATCATCTTCTACTTGTTCACTTACACTTGATATAGATTAAGACTATTGTTTCTTCTTTTTTCTTGTCTTGTATTCTTTTGCGTTTGTTAGCTAATACCATAAAGGTTAAAGGGTAATTAGAGTAGACGGTTGGTGTCATAGAATAGGAAAGGTTATTTGCTGGGTTTCAGATTATTATCCGATTCCCCTTTGACTCAACAGATAATATTCTACACATTGCACGATAACATATCCGATTCATGACACCATCCATTTATTCTCTATGTAGCATCAACAGTATTCTTGTTATTTTGCAATGCATGCTGCATCAGTGATTTGGGGGCCCTAAGTCTGACTTCCAATTAGCCGTCTGTATTCATCAAGACAACTGGGAAACATAGATTTATTGGGTTATTTAACGCCACTTTCAACAGTGTTTCGGTCGAATTGCAGCAGTAAGAGCACCTATCCATGGTCCTGGCATTACTTATAAGCACTGCACATTATTCTAGACTATTACCTAACTAACGTGGCACAGAGGTAACATGTATGCGAGCTAGTAAGTCAAAATAACGAGATTACTAAATTGTTATTTTGGGTTAGTAAGTTGAAATAATGAGATAATTAAGTCGTTATTTCAACTTACTAACTCGAAATAACCAGATAATTAAGTTGTTATTTCGACTTACTAACTGGAAATAACAAGATAGTTAAGTCTTTTTAACGAGTTAGTTGACCAATCAGATGGTTTGTTGTAATAAGCTAATTTATGTGAAATCTTCACTAGGCCGAGTGACGTACAGTGTGACACAATGATAACCACTACGGTTTTGTGTACACACGCTGGTACATTATTCTTTTATTTAAAGTGAATCTGAGGTCTACGTCATCAGAAACATCACTCAGACAAGTATTACACATATTGTTGATGATACGTTATTTCTAATGCATCAATGTCTTAGTTTTTCGAGTGTTTACATGATAGCGTCTGTTCTGTTATAAACAAACGACAACTTGACACAAATGCTATAGATGAACAATGTCAAATAATCATATAATGCGTTGGGTAATAAAATAGTAATTTCATTGACATTTGTGGAAGAGGCAAAACTGTGATTCCTCGGTATCGGGGACGACATTTTAGACTGTTGTAGACATATTTTTGGCATTTTGAGCCTCAGATCAACAGTTTAAAAGTCATCCACTCCACCTCTGAATCAGAGTTTTGCCTGTTAAACAAATACCCATGAAACAACTGTATATCATTCTTTTCAAGCCACTGACTGCTTCAATCTTGAGAGATGAATCAATCATGTCACATTTTCACATCAATCCACCAAGCCAGATAGACCATTGTGAATTGATGTCAAGCCAATGCCTTTACGAAGTGTACATACATTATCCTGACGCTTGACTTTGACGGCAGCGTGACACATCACCGGACAGAGATGGGAACATTTCTCGAGCTGTTTCTTACACGCTTGACGGCACTGTGGGCATTCACCAAAGTGACAACGATGAGATAGCCTAGCCGGGTGGTGACAGTCTGGCGGGCGACTGAGAAGAAATTAAACTCATTAACCCTTTACCAAATTCCAAATTTACGACTGTTCTGAAATCGTCATGTGAACGTGTTACAGTCTCAATTCCTCTGTGAAAGGGAATTTAAAGCACTTTTGAGTTAATTTTCAATTATGCTAGAACTTTCACAATTTAAGTGTAAATGAGTGCAAGTATGGCTTTAAATAAACAAATCAAAACTTGTAAAACTGAACATGTGATAAAATGCCATAAGTCCATTGGCTAATTTTTCTGTCATTAAAATTGCTGAAGCTGTACAGAGCCTTCCATATATAGATGCTTACTTGCACTTGAGGTTACACTTGGGGGGCTTTGTGAACTTGTCCCGCCCACAAGGTACCGTGACTTTGGTGGCCTTACAAAAACAGGTTATATCCACAGTCTCCGTACATGGGTAACAGGGTCCTGAAAATAAAACTCACACTTAACAACAGTACGTAGACACAACTAGGTAATTTAAATTTGAAACAGACATGAAATAAATGGCAGCTAGTGAGAGAAATATTAATCAACAAAATGTATGTGTAACAATTGATCCAAAAAATATTAATACGATTTTGAATCATGTCAACATTTTTTGGGGGTTATATTTCTATGCCTTGCTTATAATGATGGAGGAGGATCCCAAGCTTGAATGACCATAATGGCTGGTCAAGCTGGGTAACAACATCATTATTCCCTTAGTTGATCCAGGCCATGACCTCTCATGAAAATCCATTCACTGCTGCCATCATATATGCCACATGACCCTATAAAATACTGTTCCAATTGTCACACGGAATGGTAAAATAGCATGCCAATGTGGGCTTACCTTAACCGTTTACCAAACAATAACATCATTTGACCACTTTGTTTCATGCGACTCTGGAAAAACACTGTGGGAAAAGGAGAAATGCTTTTCTCCTTTGCCAACAATGTTTTCTACTCTACCAGAAGATTACTTTTCAAGTTCATCACATTTTGAAATGAAGTCTGCAAACTCTTTCAATTTGGGACAGTCAAAAATTTGGCATTTGGTAACAACCGATCAGATTAAGCACATTCGGTACAGTAGAAAACTTGGCGTTTGGTAAAGGATTAACACAGCCCCAAAAAAATTGCCAGAAATTTCGACATATCTTATGCATATATCTTTTTTATCTGATAAAGTGTATCATGATGCTAACGTATTAAAAATATCAAAATTAAAAACATTTAGAACAAAAAAAATAATTTGGTAGATGGCTGAGGTTTGTTTGAAAATAGGATGATATTCAGCTGTATTATTTACATTAAAGGTCATATGTACAGGTTGGGTTTATTTCATAAAATTAAAATATGAAGTAAAAGAATCACATTGAAATTATTTGCAACATTTTAGCATAACGCATTACGTCATAAATCACCGTCATAGCGCACCGATTAATAAAAGTTCGTATGACTTACTTCCCTTTGCTGTGACGTCACTCGTGATCCACTGAATGCGCCATGTAAAGGGCGTGAAGAGCGATCGCTGGTTAGAATTGGTGTTTTTCTTCAAATAAACGATCCTAAAGTCATTGTTTGGATTGACAGCGCATTTTCTTTATTGAATATGATTCATTTTATAAGAATATCAATTTGAAAAAAGATAAATTAATAACTTAACCCGTGAATTTGCATGGATTTGTCATTGCGTAAACCTGTTCATATGAAAGGAACGGCTTGAAATTTGGACGATTTTCCTTGAAATAAATGATTCTTAAGTCATTGTTTGGATTGACAGTGAATTTTCTATACTGGATATTTTTCATATTATAAGAATAGCCATTTGAAAAAAAAATGAATAAGTGACTTAACGCGTGAATTTACAAGGATATGTCAATGCGTTCATATGAAAGGAACGGCTTGAAAGTGGGACGATTTTCCTCGAAATAGCAATCTGTAAGTCAATGTTTGGATTGACAGTGCATTTTCTTTATTGCATATGTTTTATATTATAAGAATATTCTTCTCAAAAAAAGAGTAAGTGACATAACACGTAAATTTGCAAGGATTTGTAAATGTTTTCATATGTAAGAATCGGCTTGAAATTTTGACGATATTTGTGAAAACAGCTATTTTTATTAATATTTGTTGAAAAAAAAACACGAGTACTTTTTCGTCAATGATCGTGTATTAGCATTAAGGTTTTAATTGAGTAGTAAACAAAGACATAGATCTGAATAAACGAATTGTCTTAAAACCGTACATCGTATAACTATTGACTGTCAAATTCACGCTTCATTGTCTTATAAGTACATGAAATCGAAGACCTAATAAACACAGGTATCTGTGTTTATTAGGTCTTTGATGAAATGAAACGGGAGAAGATCATAAATTGCGAACAAACAAACTGTATTATAACCCAACTTACTTGTGATACGAAGGTTATCCTTTAATTCACATTTTCACCACACATCAAATTACTTGTGATACGAAGGTTATCCTTTAACTCACATTTTCACCACACATCCAAATTTCAAAACTAAACACTGGCACATTCAAGAGTATTTGTTAAAATCATCCGGCAACTTTCCAGTAACTCCATCCCCAGTAAGAGGTCTATGATTTCGAAATTGATTCCGATGTCGTCTCTCTAGATCAACTGTTTTGACTTAAGAATTGTTCTTCATATTCACTTTACATTTATGTATTTATGTTCCTTTTCTCTCGTGTAAGTAGTTTTGACATATTGAGCATTTAATTTTCGGAAAGGTTTAATAATTAACAGCTAAAACGAAAAAGTCGTCATAGTTTATTTTACTAACAACCTTAAATAAACATATTTGAATTTATTCTTTATGATTTTGTAATTTAAATATCAATTTGACAAAACTTGATTTTGATGTTAAAACGTTTTTTTGTTGAAAACAGAGTTAATACCGTTTTAGTGAATACTGATTATCATATACTTATTGAAGTGTCAAACTATTCTAATAGAAAAGACAACATGTTCACTTCTTTGACTATCATAACGACAAAGTATCCGACGTAAGTCACATTGAGAGATAAATATGTACTGACACCTTATCAATCCAAACATCCTGTGAGAGTTTGGTCTTAATTGGTTATATCTTAACAATGGATTTTTTAGATAAATTTGATTGCCGCGCATTGAAAGTGTGAGATTTGCCGCTTGTTATTTCATGTCTGGAATAGCAGAACGTGTCAGACCTGTTAATTAACAACAGAGATATTTAAGAGATTAACGCCAGAGGCTATCTTTCGCCTAAACAATAAAGGGCTTGAGACTTGAAACATACTGTGCAAATGTGGCAGATTGGTGTTAATTTGCATCACGACCCTTAATCCTTGTAATGTCCGATGTTTGTTGATTGACCCTTTGTATGTGAGGTAAACTGACAATAATCAATTAAATCGTAAACAAAGAGATTATGTTAAAATGTGTAAATTATATATTTAGTGATCTTATTACTAAATTATCAATATAAATTTGTAATAATCACGTTTGAACACCTGAATTTTAGTGTGACATACGTCATTTAAACCAATATCACCAATGGCAAAAAAATGAGGTGTGTGATTTAAATAATTCCGAAAAGCAGACGCTTAAGTTAAGATCCAACCCATTATCATTTGCGTTGATGAGTCCAGAGACAGTTTGCGGATATCAAATATTCATCATTTTGAATTTTCATTCAAAGACATCGGCAGATAAAAGAAACTTGCTTGTTTTAATCCGTTTGTTATCATAGCAATCAACGTACATTTTTTATTTTGTCTCATTTATATACAATGGCAACGTTTCTACGATTATGTTAAAACATAAAACAAGTTTTGCAAATAAGAACAAGATGCATTTAAGCGTTTAAAACCCAAAGACATGACAATACAATAACTTATGATGTTGGATGAAATTAACATATTCTTGCAACCCTTTGAATTCTTACGTAATATAATCGTAAAGCAGCCTAATTAAGTATTCCTGACTAAGTATGTAGCATAGTTAAACTGTTCCAAACAAAACTAGCTTGGCGAGTAAGAGAGTCATTCAAGGAAATTAACTTTCAAAAAAGGTGTAATCAACGTGATTTATCCTTTTCTTGAATTAATCTACATTTACACAGTGCAAATTCTATATAAAGATCTAGCAAGACTACACGAGGCTCTAACACCCCAAACTAACAGTCAGGAATTGTTTTAATCACGATCATCAATTCAGGGAAATATAACGGTTACTCAATAAGTAGAATGAATTTGAAGCGTCTTCACCTGTATAAATTACTTTGAATTGAGTCCGATCATTTAAAGATCAATAAAATCAATTCTCTGGAAACGCCTAACAATGCGTAAACTTGCCGTCTTCGAAGTGAAAGTAACACAGCCTACTGTTCTTGTTTGGGGAATATATCTTTTGCTTATTTGTAAAGTAAACACGGTCCAGTTTACTTATCGAAACTTTTTGCAGCTTTTATGTTCGTCGGAAAACGGGAGAAACTCGCATCCCTGCTACCAAAAGCAGAATAACACCAGAAGACCTGTCAAAATACCATATTCAATATCCAATTTACGTTTCCCAAAACACAATTCAACGCTTAAAATGTCCGAAATTTGTGCAAAAAGACCGTCGTTACTGAGAACTAGATTCTTCTTACTGATAGTTCATATGACTTTGAAGCACAAATGACGTCACAACAAGGGAGATAAGTCATTCACAAAAATCGATAAAGGTGAATAAAAGTAGTCAAAAACAACATTTTTCGCTTCTGTATGAGAAAAAATTCATTACCTCCGTCATAACGAAACCATAACCTTATTCAAAAACCATAATTAAAGAAAATTTTGTTTATCGAGAAATATGACCTTTAAGGTGATTAGTGAAACATCAGGGATCAGAAAATCTCCGTATCCCAATCGGAACCTGAAAACCCTTCATAGGTCTTCATCCCCCACCCCCCTCCCAAGAAAAAAAGATTAATTATTAATTTCTTTCATGCATCTAACCATAGTTCATGCTTAATGTGAAAGATTTACTCAAATCTTTTATTTGGATAGGTTAACATAAAGCATAAACTTTATGTTTATGTTTTCTTAGTTCAAATAATCATATTAAAATTGTCCATTCGAAATGAAAGGTACACATTTGTTTTAAACTCTTCAAGAGTCCCTTTGGTGATTTCCCTGATGTTCTATAAAGTTATTCAATGTTAGAATGGGTAGAAAGTTTTCAATATCATAACCCTTTACACATTAAAACTCTTAATCTAGCAATCTAACAATTAACTGATGTTTAGCAATCTAACAAGTAACTTTACACTTCAGGCCAAATGTGCATAAATTGATCGGTTTTCGAGGAATAATGGTGTCACGTATATTTCTCAATCAAGCGTGCCCGTCTGTTTACAATTAAACCCCAACTAATACGTGCCTCGAGCATTGTTTGACTTGGGGATAACAATTAAAGGATTTATTATTTGATTCAGGAGGTATTGTGTCATATCCATCTATTATCTGGTCAGATTTTTTCTTCAAATCTCAACTTGTAACCGGTCCAGTACAACTGAAATAGGTCCAAAACCGGCATTTTCCTGATCTGTGTGTCACATAGCAGAAGTGAGCACTGAGAGGAGTTTGGGTATTAGTCCATTGAAAATAAAATGGTCTAGGTTAGACAAACCTCTATGACAACGACTAGCACACTTGTGTTTCTTACAGCGAAGTTGTTTGTTACACACTTGTTCACAGGTCGGACAGTCACCATCGCAACACTGAAATAAACATCATAATGTCATGGAAAATAATCCATATACCCTATGTTTGTTTGTCTATATGGGTTTTACATCAATTCAACATTATTTCAGTTATGTTTCAATGCACAACTCATAGTGAGGGAGGAAGACCCCCATACTTTATTGGGCATAAGGGCTGGTCAAGTATGGCAGAACCATCAGTATTCTACTGGTCAAATGGGAAACTGCCTCCATGGCATGGCCATATACCGTAAATGATATGGCCATGTTTTGATGGACTTCAATGTTGTTTCGCTTATATTGCGATACCCTGCTTATATCTGATAAAAGAAATCCCTAGCACTTTACTTCCTGAAATGTTAAAACAATCATGGCAATTAAATGATACTATGCCAATAAAGGTAACGAAATGGCATGATGAATGGAAACCTTATTGACATTTACAATGTTTTTGATTATCACATCAATTCAGTATTGACATGACTTGAAGAATATGCTGATTTTAATAATGCATTACAGCAAGAGAGAATGTAAGTACAGATGATTTTTATGACAATTATGAGAAAGGATTTTGAGAAATTTGTCTGTCATAACAACTGGACTACCTTGCAGATATGCTGTTTGTTGTGTTTCTATGTGTTATACAAACATTTCAAAATCGATGTTGGCAGCGCGATTTGCTTCTTTGTAGCATATAGATTTTGATATATCTTTAAAAAAACAACATCATGACAACTTATAATCAAGGGTCTTATTTTCAACAAAAGAATTCTATGAGTCTTTGAAATAAACCAGCCACTTTTAGCACAATAAAAACAATAAACAAACAAAAACAAAATTTACCTTTCGATTACATTTATGCTTGCCACAATCTCGTAGTTTGTTACATTTAATATCACATAGAAAGTCTTTATAGCACGGAACTTCCCTCTCCTTCTGCATTTCGCATCGACATCGTTTGACAATCATCTGTTTACACTGGAATTAATCATTAATTTATCTTTATGGGTTTTACATCACATCAACAGTATTTCAGTTATGTAGCGATGCCTGACTCTTTAAGATGGAGGAAGATCCCATACTCAACTGCCCATAAGCGCTGGTCAAGCCAGGTAGAAACATCGGTATTCCGTAAGTCAGTCGGGAAACTGCCTCTCATGAAAATATCAATATCCCTCATCAGGATTTGAAACCATGCAGAGAGGGGCCATGTGATTTCAAGTTCTGTACTCTAACCTATAGGCTACGGAGGCCCACCAAGCCGGCTAAAAACAATGGTCTTCCGTAAGTCAGTCGGGAGACTGCCTCTCATGAAAATCCATATCCCTCATCAGGATTTGAACCAATGTGGAGAGGGGCCCCGTGATTTCAAGTTTGGTACTCTAACCACTAGGCCACGGAGGGCCTCTACACTGGAATTGTATTTAACCCTTTACCAAACACCAAATTTTCGACTGTCCCAAATTGAAAGAGTGCAGACGACATTTCAAAATGTGATGGAATTGCAAAACAATCTTCTGATAGGGCAGAAAACATTGTGGGAAAAGGAGAAATTGCTCTTAGCGAGTAATTTTTCCTTTTCCCACAAAGTTTTCCAGAGTCGTCTGCAACAAAGTGGTTAAATGTCTTCATTGTTTGGTAATGGGTTAATTACACAAGGAACAATCTTGCATAAAGAGGATGTTCTTGTTTTACGACAGGCATACTGGAACCAAAATTTCACCAAAAAAGTAGTTTAAATTAATCTAGCTACTTAAATTTAAAGCATTAAAGATTGAATAAGAGATCACCTATGATAAGAAATTTTCTAAAACTAAGAAATCTAATTCACCAGTTTAAAATTAAAGATCTATCTACATTTACCCTTTTTCTTTTTAAAAAATCCTTCGTGTTCAGAAGTTGGATCAATTCTTTTGTTACTTGTTGAGGTTTTGCATGGTTTCATCATTACTTCAGTTATATTGCTAAGCCTGGCTTTTAATTGGTAAAGAAAGGCCCCTAGCATAGGAAAGCCAGATACAACTTTTTTCATTCCTCTCATAAACCAGGGCTGGGAATCACGTGATCAAAAATGATAGAGACCGTGGAAAAAAAATGGCGACTCATCGCTTCGACTTCTGCAAACAGGTGAGTATCCTTTCATATAGCGATTTCATGCATGAAATGTAGCACAAAGTACCTGCCTAACGATCCAATTTTTTCTGCCGCTTGGTGTAATGGTGCAAAATAAATGGTTTCTCCAAATACTTGGCCACAGTGTTCGAAGCTCACCGATTGCAGTTGTATAGGTTCCATGTACGGTAGAAGATTTAATATCTAAAACTCCTTAATTCGGCAGAAAAAATCGGATCGTTCGGCAGGTACCATAACCACTAGAGCATGGAGGTTCTAGAACAATTGTACACACCGAGCCACAGTTGCCATGGTGACAGCGTTGAACACATGTGTGCACCTTACAGTCGAGCAGTTTACCACATGTATCACCGCAGGTCGGAATGTCTTCTGTACACGGCAGGTCGAATGCTGAAAATAGATGGATTCAAAATAAAGTCATGGATGAATGGGGTTTTAACCCTTTCCCAAACAAAGTTTTTTCGAATGTCCCAAATTGAAAGAGTTTGCAGACGAAATTTTAAAATGTGATGAAATTGGAATATAATCTGATAGGGCAGAAAACATTGTGGGAAAAGGAAAAATTGCTCGTAATGTTACAATGTTTTCTAAAGTCGTTTGCAACAAAATGGTCAAAATAATAAATTGAATAACTAACTCATTTTTTGTTCACATTTTTTAATAATTAATCAAAAAAAAAAATTTTTATCATGCCAAACATTGTTTTAAATAAACGAAAACTAGAATGAAACACTTATTCCTTATCAATATTCTGCATAATGAGAAAACTAAGTGTGAGGTACTGCATGTTGTGACTACTGGCCACTCCATTGTTTATCAAATAATACAGGAAGTTTTCACCATACTGTGACACTGTATTGTTGCCCTGTAGGGAACTTGGAATAATAAATAGTTCCCTTGTGGGCGATTAAGATACCAGACATTCTAAAGACCAAGATACTATTTTACTATCTAAGCATTTTATGCAAAAAATTTGCTAAACCCTTTACCAAACATCAAATTTTCGACTGTCCGTAATTGAAAGAGTTTGCAGACATCATTTCACCATGTGATAAAAATGGAAAGTAATCTTCTGATTGGGTAGAACACAATATGGGTAGAACACATTGTTGGAAAAGGAGAAATTGCTCATTACGAGCAATTTTTCCTTTTCCCACAGTGTTTTCAAGAGTCGTCTGCAACAAAGTGGTTAAATGTCCTTATTGTTTTGTAATGGGTTGAGTTAAAAAAAAACACTCCCTCTTATTTCAATATTGGATAAAGTAGTATTGCAAAGTAGTATAGCTAAGTAGTATTGCAAAGTAATATTGCAAAGTAATATTGCAAAGAAATATTGCAAAGTATTTGAACTCGTTTTCCTGCTATGCTTCCAGTTATGTTTCACATTGTAATATTGTACTTTCATTCAACCCTGTTAATGCTTGAACCGACTTCATGCTCATGCAAACAGGTTAGATCCAGGCCAGCTGCCAAGTAAATTGGCAGCTGGTCTGAGATCTAACCTGTTTGCTATTCTGAGTATCTTTTCTCAAATGAATTAAGCAGACTTTAAAGGTTTTGGAAAGCAGATGACAGGAACATTTATTTTGAGAAAATTTACCCAGCATTCTTTGGATTAAGATACCATGCATATCAGTTTCAACTTACGCAGATACTTTCCTTAACCCTTTACCAAACGCCAAATTTAAGACTGTCCCATATTGAAAGAGTTTGCAGAAAACATCTCAAAATGTGATAAAATTGGGAATAATCTTCTGATAGGGCATAAAAAATTGTGGGAAAAGAATTTTTTTTTTCCTTTTTCCACAATGTTTTCCAGAGTATTCTGCAACAAAGTGGATAATTGTTTTTGGACTAAGGGTGCATCAGTACCATAGTCCATTGAGTTTACATACCACTTTTTGAGGGACAGTACTTTATAGATACACAAACAGCAGTCTGACCCCAATTACTCATTAAACATCCGCCTTCACTGTGTGGACTAATACGTTCTTGGAACTAGGAATGTAGTCCAGATTTACTCGCTTTGTTTTGCTCTATATTATTATAACTGTTGCCTCATGGGAAATCGTAAAATGTCCAGATGTTCGAAAAAATAGACTATCGTTCAGTCTCTGTTCACAGAAATAATAATTGTAGTAAAGGTGGTAAAAGAAGCAGCTGTTTTCCACGAGATGTTGCCCAAAGAAAATTTCAAATGTATCCTCAACCATCTTGCTTTAAACACACCTTAGTCCTTCAGCCCTATTAGCGCTTTGATTATTGTTTGGTAATAGGTCAAGTCGCTAAGTAAAGCAGTACCTAGGTCTTTAATCACTATGAAGGGGATTCTAAGATAAAGTGCTTACTGGTTTTCCCACAAGGACACTGTCTCTGGCCTCCCCTCGGACAAGAGCCACATTTCCCTGCGTGACAAATCTCTTCACATAGATGGTTTCCGCAGGACAACCGTTTACCACACGTCTGTGTAAACAAATCCAAGTAAACGGGTTAAAGAGATTTAACGTTCAAGAAATGGTTTATATAGGTTTAACATCGCATCAGCATTACTTCATTTATGTTGCAGTGTCCAACTTTTAATGAATGGGAAAGACCCAAAACTCAACTACCCATAAGGGCTGGTGAAGCCAGGTAGAACCAATGGCATTTCATAAGTTAGTCAGGAGATAACATGTCAAGTTGACAAATGACTAACTCGTAAAATTGAATTTACATAGTAATCCAGCAGTCAAGTCGTCAAAAAGGGCGTAATAGTAGTTTTGTATATATATTCCTTATCTTTTGATATAATAAATGAAACCATGTACATCATAATACATTATATATGTTTTGTGCATTGATCTGTTCTTTAATGAAATGATCTTAAATGATTAAAATTTGTAACAGCAATGAGTAATCAGTAACAAATTTAATACTCCTTTTAGCAAAGTTTCTAGGAAATTAGTAAAATGGACAACAAACACTTGGAGAAGCGATTGCATGCCGATCAAATATCAACATACCATTTATTTTTGTTAGAATCATAGTTAAAATAAAGGTAATGTTAAATTGGGATTACTATAAAAGTCATTTTTGACGTCTTGACTCCTGGATTACTATATAAATTCACTTTGACAAGTTGGTCATTTGACGACTTGACTGGTTATCAGTCAGGAGACTACCTCTCATGAAAATACAAATGCCTTCATGTGATTTCAAGTTCTGGGTACCGTTTTACTAAACAGTTTACGCTTAAGATTTGCGTAAGTCTAAAACAACAATTCCTCTTATTTCAATATTTAGCAAAGCAATATTGCAAAGTAAAACATCATTGGAATCGTCTCTCCGAGACGCTTCCAATGACGTGTCACATTGCAATATTGTCCTTTCATTGAAGATACTATCCATGTTTATCAATTATGACTTACGCAAACATTTTCCGTAAGTTGTTTAGTAAAACGGGCCCCTGTACTCTGTTCACTAGTCCACGGAGGCCCCCCAAGTTCTGTACTCTGTTCACTAGTCCACGGAGGCCCCCCAAGTTCTGTACTCTGTCCACTAGTCCATGGAGGCCCCCCAAGTTCTGTACTCTGTTCACGGAGGCCCCCCAAGTTCTGTACTCTGTCCACTAGTCCACGGAGGCCCCCCAAGTTCTGTACTCTGTCCACTAGTCCACGGAGGCCGCCAAAGTTCTGTACTCTGTTCACTAGTCCACGGAGGCCCCCCCAAGTTCTGTACTCTGTTCACTAGTCCACGGAGGCCCCCCAAGTTCTGTACTCTGTTCACTAGTCCACGGAGGCCCCCAAAGTTCTGTACTCTGTTCACTAGTCCACGGAGGCCCTCCAAGTTCTGTACTCTGTCCACTAGTCCACGGAGGCCCCCCAAGTTCTGTACTCTGTTCACTAGTCCACGGAGGCCCCCCAAATTCTGTACTCTGTCCACTAGTCCACGGAGGCCCCCCAAGTTCTGTACTCTGTCCACTAGTCCAAGGAGGCCCCCCAAGTTCTGTACTCTGTTCACTAGTCCACGGAGGCCTCCCAAGTTCTGTACTCTGTTCACTAGTCCACGGAGGCCCCCCAAGTTCTGTACTCTGTTCACTAGTCCACGGAGGCCCCCCAAGTTCTGTACTCTGTCCACTAGTCCATGGAGGCCCCCCAAGTTCTGTACTCTGTTCACTAGTCCATGGAGGCCCCCCAAAATATGGTATGCATGATGATCATTACATGATAGTTTGAATAAATATATGAACAGGTGAACTAGCTTACCAAAATGTGGGGTAAGGCATTACTATATGAGTGAGAGAAGATTCAAATCAAGTGTTAAAATAAAACCCTAAGACATTGGCTACAAGGCTGTGTAAACATTAACTTATAAAATGTTAAAAAAAATAACCCTAAAATATGGTATAAAGCATTCACTACATGGTAGAAAAAGTCCACTGTTAAAACAAGAGAAATACCCAAAAAAGTCCACTGTTAAAACAAGGGAAATACCCAAAAAAGTCCACTGTTAAAACAAGAGAAATACCCCAAAAACATAAGTGTTTAAATACATAGCTGTCTACACAGAAACTTTTCATTTACTGCATTTTAGATTAGCACTGATCCCTAATGGTTCAGTCAAGGATTCTTTTAATAGCATACATAAATTATTTTTTGGGGACGTGCAACCTATCAAAGCTAGCTACGGCCTACCTTCTCACACTGCCACACAGCACTGGCGCAGGGTCGAACCTCCTTACTCTGGCCACACTGGCATGTCTGTTGACTGGTCTTAGGGCACGGAGGACACTCCCCTGCAAGAAATGAAACCTCGATACAGCGATAGTCTCCTTTATCCGAACAACATACTTCCTGGATAGATAATCTGATAAAGGAACTTTCAGGAATAACGAGGGAACAATAATCATTCAAAACCCATGGAAACCCATGTAACAGTCTAAATGAATTTCTTCTGTCATTCTTACTTTCAATATTAAATGCCTTAACCCTTTACAAAACAATAACAACATTTGACCAGTTTATTGTAGACGACTCTAGAAAACATTGTGGGAAAAGGAGAAATTGCTTTGAATAAGCAATTCCCCCTTTCCCTCAATGTTTTCAGCCCTATCAGAAAATTATTTGTCATTTTCATCACATTTTTAAAATGTCTTCTGCCAACCTTTTTTTAATTTGGGACAGACGAAAATTTAGTGTTTGGTTAAGGGTTATTTAAGTTAAAGACAGTGAACTAGTAGAGCTGGGACGGGTAGCAATTAACTACCTGGGTACCCGAGGGAATATTACCCGCGGGTACCCGAACAAATACAGTCGAGCCTCGTTTATCTGGACACTTTCGTTCCCAGGAGTAATGTCCGTAATAACGAATAAAGTTTGTCCGGAATAAAAAATCATTATACTGGTTTCCGGATTAGTCAGACGCATATACTATTAGAAGTTAGGTTTGGTTCTCGACTTTAAAGATCCGGAGCCGAAACAAGGATTTTCCGGATTAAACAGTGCAATTTATAAACGTAAGGACCGTTCCCTACAAATTCTGTCCGGATAGCGAATAATCTGGATTAACAACAACTGGACTATCGAGGGTCGACTGTATTATTTTCCTTTAGATCCATTAATTTTCCCTCCCTTAGATTACTGTTCAAACTTACTGCAATGAACCAGAGAAAAAAATAAGGTGATAGTTTTGATAGCTGATGAGCAGCCTTCAAGAGCAGCCTTCAAGTTAAAGAGTAAAGTATGTATGACATATTTGTGCACATTTTGAGAAATTGTTTAGGGATAATTGATTGCTAGATTGGGCTTTACAAACGTCTTATTGACTCATCAACGAGTGCTTATTCACACATTAATGTGGATTTTTAACCGAAGTAAAACCAACGTCCGGTAACGGGTAGTAATTTGCTACTCTGGTAGCAGCTTGTAACCGGCCTGTACCCAGGTACCTGTCCCGGCCCTATGAACAAGTGTCTATTCTGTGACGGGACAAACTCCAAACAGGGATTTTCCCCCTTATATAGAAGGGACCCACAAAAGACACCTTCCAAATTGGTAATTTTCTTTACAATCATGCAGTTTTAACAAAAATTCAAAGACACATTAGCTTGTTGGTTACCCTATTCAACAATTTCATGATGCAATTTTCCAAAATTAACAGATCTGGACCTCTTCCCAACATGTTTTCCTTTTCCCACCATGTTTTCTGCCCTATCAGAAGATCACTTACATCGTCTGCATAACTACTGAGGCATGTCGTTATTGCGGCATGTCGTTATTGCGGCATGTCGTTATTGTTTGGGAAAGGGTTAAACATGAACACTCATTGTTTATTTTGCTTTTCGGCAACTATTGCATCTTGAAAACGAAATTTCTTTATCTTTAAACCAAAGACACATATATGGTTAACTTTTTAACACCAACAATAAATTAATTATTGATTTAGGTAAAAATTACATTTTCCCAACTAATCTCAGTGCCTTTGTGCAGAGAAGCTGTTTGTACAGGTGTTAACATGTTGAGAGTAAACCTATCCATGTTTCCATGGTAATATACCAGGAAAAGGCCAGGAAAATAAACAACCAACATCAAGGATTGAACTTACCAGAATGGCACGCTTGCTGACAGCTGTGTTGGCCACAGGACAAGACCCGCTTACAGGGTTTTCCGCACGCCCAGGTACGAGCGCTGCATCGTCGAACAACGGGCGAACTGTTACCACAGTAACACTTCACACGGACAGTTTGTGGACATGGTGGGCAGCTCCCTGTAAAACATCATTTCTTTATGCCCCTTTACCAAACGCCAAATTTCCGACTTTCTCAAATTGAAAGAGTTTGCAGACGACATTTGGAAATGTCATAAAATTGGACAAACATCTTCTGATAGGGCAGAAACCATTGTTGGAAAAGGAGAAATTGCTCCTTACGAGCAATTTCTCCTTTTCTCACAATGCTTTCCAGAGTGGTCTGCAACAAAGTGGTTCAATGTCGTTATTGTTTGGTAATGGGACACCCAAGGTTCAAAGCAATACTGTAGTAAGTGCTGCACATTTGTGAAGGAAGAACTATACACTTTCATTGAACCCTCGATATATCTTTATTTAAAAACGCTGTATCGACAGTTTAATAGTTATCTCACAACATTCCTCGATTGCACCAGTTCAAGGCAAGGCTCTCTAGCGTTTTGCCCAAGGACATTCATACCAAAAAATCCAAGTAGGAATGGTTAAGATTTAAACCCAGAACCCCATGTCACAATTCCTACACCTTACCCACTGGACCAATTAGGACTCTTTCATACAGCCAAACTTGTGTTTATAGTCCAGCCTATGGGACAGAGTAAATTGGCTGTTTAAGACAGGTTGGCTGCTTAACACAAATTGATGTACACTATCAATCTAACAATGGGACTTTCTGTAGTGGTTGTTTAAGGCAGGTTGGCTGCTTAAAAGGGTGGCTGCTTAACACAAGTTAGACTGTATATGGTTTTATCTGTTTATTCACAGAGTTGTTTAAGGTATTCCACCCCTTATGGAGAAAACTCAGAATAACAAAGTCTTTATTCTTTAATCAAAGCAAATACAAGTTTTCCATCAGAGGTGGACTACCTTAAGGTAAACATTTTTTATCTAAGCTGCTTCCTGCAGTTTTTTGTCATACTGCGAGGAAGCTTTCCATTTGCTATCTGTACATGATATGAAATAGTATCTTGCCATAGGACACCACACACTGAGATTAATGGGTCAATTACTAGGGCTTTGGCCATTGCCTCCTGAAAATGTTTGATGTTAAGTCCAGGGTACCGTTTTACTAATCAACTTAAGGAAAATATTTGCGTAAGCCGTAACTGATTAATATGGATAGTATTTGTAATGAAAGTACAATATTGCCATGTGACACGTCATTGGAAGCGTCTCATAGAGACGATTCCAATGATGTGTTACTTTGCAATATTGCTCAGTCCAATATTGAAATAAAAGTAATTGGTGTTTTAGACTTACGCAAATCTTAAGCGTAAACTGTTTAGTAAAACGGTACCCTGAACTCTTAACTACAAGGCCACAGAGGTCCAAGCAGTATTCAGAAAACTGAAACCAGGTTCTATTAGAACATACCAGGATGACAGAGGAGCAAGCAGGCGTGGCCGCAGTCCGGCTTCAGGAGTTTCCCGCAGGTTTGGCCACATGAGTGTGGTACGAGCCAAGGATCAAACTTAGGTTCCTCAACTTTACCGCAGAAACACATGTACCTGGTAGGACACAGCTTCTGGCTGTACTCCAACCTACACTTTGGGCTGAAAAGGGAGAAATTGGTGAAGATTTATCAAACTCTAAAATTAACCGAATAATGACTGAGCCAGGTCTCAAACCAAGGACCCTTGTATACCAAATCTTTCACACTACCAAAAGAGCTAAGGAAGCTCTGCTTTAAAACAAAGATGTCAAGTTCAAAGTGGTTTCATTCGCAAACAAGTCTATACAACAGCAGACGGCAATTACAACAAGTCATTTATCCTTTTGGGTCCTTTTAAAGTAAAGGTCTTCCAACCATTGCACAATTCTTGTTCATAATTCAAAATAGTAATCAGCTATAGCTTTCAATTTTGACTATCACAAGCGATTTAATCTTTTGTCACAGTGGTTTGTATTTGTGGAAAACAGTGGTAAAGGGTTAGAGCGCCAGCCTTTGGACACAAGGAATGTGGGTGCAAATCCCTTGAGAAGCATGGTCAACTTTGTAAACTTTCATTATTCAATATTCAGCACAAGTACTGGTTATGTTTCCACAAAATAGAATCAAGAGTGATAATTCAAGTTGTAAGAACTTGCTTCAAAATAGATGTAAATTAAATAGGTTTAAACTAAGGGGTTTGTAAAGCTTTCTACTACAGATACAATAGAGAAGATTCAATATGAATTAATATAATGTTAAATCTTTAACATAATCTTTACCAATGCCATGGTATGTCCCCAGATTTGAGATTATCATTGTCAGATTTATACATCTGTTGGTAAACTCCTTCCCTAATCCATCGCTGAATACACTGTATATGAAACATTGCACTGCAGCCCTCACAACACCAAATCTAAAGTGAAACAAACATTATGTATATGGGGATGAATTTACATTTAGATAAGATTTTGTAGAAAATTAGTGTGAAAAAGAGAAATTTATCTCATAAAGTCTTGACTAGTAACAATCAATGATAATGTGCTCTGCTTGTTTATTCTCCGAGCATGGTTGTCCAAGGTCTTTTCAGATTTGATTATCCATTAGCAGCCAGTAATTTCATTAATAAAATGATTTGTATGGAGTTTTACGCTGTAACAACAATTTTTCAGTTATGTTACAGCTTTTCTGGATCCATCAGTACTAGGCTAGTGCTCTGAAGTGACTTGCCAAAGGTCGCTCCCAGAATAAACCAAGTTAAAGAATATGTATGTAATACCAAAGATGATGTTTTGGACTAAAGCCAGATCACCCAAATCATTCATTTATTTTTTTGCAATTTATAAACTCTGCGCCAAAAACCATATCAAAACAGCCTTATTAAATTTTAAGATTCAAACACATCAACCATCCGAACACAATGGCTAACCTAAGCTTTGTCTATGTTTGTCATTATGTTTTATTCATTCAATGAATATTCAATTATTTTGGAATGTTTGTTTTTTGGAAACTTGGGAGAATGGTTATTTAATTCAATTGGGAACTGGTCCATTTTCAAGTACAAATAGTATAAGGAAGTAAAATGGCTGTTTCTCAAATCATCATTTCGAAGGTTCAAT
Organism: Cerastoderma edule; assembly: GCA_947846245.1. Classification (NCBI taxonomy): domain Eukaryota; kingdom Metazoa; phylum Mollusca; class Bivalvia; order Cardiida; family Cardiidae; genus Cerastoderma; species Cerastoderma edule. The sequence continues at coordinate 13,751,765 of OX401408.1, read as the reverse complement.
GCATTAACTTACTGGATCATTTTTCCTGATAGTCTCAATACAAACTAAACATGCAGAAGTGTTGGATCTGAATGAATGTAGCAGCGTATTCTGTGCCTCGCTTATATCCACATCTGTAAATAAACATGTCAACAACCATTCAAAACTCTGCCTTTAATTTGTGTCAACAACCATTCAAAACTCTGCCTTTACTTTGTGTAAACAATCATTCAAAAATCTGCCTTTAATCTGTGTAAACAAACATTCAAAACTCTGCCTTTAATTTGTGTAAACAATCATTCAAAAATCTGCCTTTAATTTGTGTAAACAAACATGAAAATCTCTGCCTTTTATTTGTGTAAACAAACATTCAAAACTCTTGCCTTTTTTTTGTGTCAACAAACATTCAAAACTCTTCCTTTAATTTGTGTAAACAAACATTAAAATATCTGCCTTTAATTTGTGTAAGCAAGCATTTAAAAATTTGCCTTTAATTTGTGTAAACAAACATTCAAAACTCTGCCTTTACTTTGTGTAAACAAACATTCAAATCTCTTGCCTTTCATTTGTGTAAACAAACATTCAAAACTCTTGCCTTTAATTTGCGAAAACAAACATTAAAATATTTGCCTTTATTTTGTGTAAACAAGCACTCAAAAACCTGCCTTTAATTTGTGTAAACAAACAATAAAAAATCTGCATTTAATTTGAGTAAATAAACAATCAAAACTCTGCCTTTAACATTTGTTAATAAACCTTCAAAACTCTGCCTTTAATTTGTGTTCAATTCTTTCAACCTCTAGCACAGACTGCCTCTCATGAAAGTCCAATTGCCACACCTGAATTGAATCTAAGAAAAGGGGTTTCAAGTTCTGTACTCTTACCAATATGCCACGGAAGCCATTGTGGCATACTTTAAATCATGACCCATAATGGTACAGGTTAGAGCATCAGCCTCAGGACACGAGGGTCAAGGGTTCGAATCCTGTGAGTAGCGAGATCTGCCTTGCTACCTTCCATTTCCCATTCGGTACGAGTACTGGTAATGTATCCAGGTAGTAGAATAAAGAGTGATTTATCTAAGTTGTAAGAACTTGTTTCACAATCTATGTAAAACCAACAAGATTAAACTAAACTATAAATCATGACAATGATAGAACTGACAATACAAATTTTGTTAACACCATAAATTTCTTAATTAAACAACTGCTACAAAACATGTTGACAATTCCCTAGTGATGCTGGTTTTGTAGCTTGTCCAATCTGAAGTGAACAGCAGACAAATTCAATAAGAAACTGTATGAAAAACAACATCTCATATTGGGGAGAAACCATTATGACAAAAGAAGAACTTGCTTGTGTCTCAATGGTTTCTCAATTCGTCTGCAGTTGTTGCCTTAAAACAAAAAGGGTTTTCCTTCACACTCAACTTATATTGTGAATGACCCCCAAATTCCTGGATACAACCCTAAAGAGCAAATTTTTCCATTCACAGTTCCATATATAAGGGATCAAAAGTCCCCGATATTAGCATAAATCAAGTAGTCAGGGGAAAACCCTGAACAAGTATAAAATTATGAGGGGACAAGAAATTTCTTATCCCATGCCTACCAAAAACATTATTGGAGCATGCAAAAAGAGAATAATTGCCTGGTGTCTTCAATCTGAAATGATATCGAGCAAGGCGTAGGAATGTTTTCCGGAGAGTCGAAGGTGAATTGGAAAATATCCAAAGCTAAGCCCATTATTAACATTTCCCATTCAAGACACCAACCATGTATTTCATTTATCCTAAAACAAATCAAAGAAAAAAACACGAAAACGAAGAAATAAAATGACGGATGTGCATGGTAATCACTTGGCCCAGTTGCGCATAACAAAAAAGGTTATACGGCACACTGTTACTGGGTACCATTCCACTAAACGATTTACGGAAAATATTTGCATAAGTCATAACTGATATACACGGATATATCTTAAATAAAAGTAAAATCTTGCAATGTGACACGTCATTGGAAGTGTCTCAGCGAGACGATTCCAATGGTGTGTTACTTTGCAATATTGCTTCGCCCAATATTGAAATTATTTTTATTGTTTTAGGCTTACGCAAATCTTAAGCGTAAACTGTTAGGTAAACCGGTACCCTGGTCCGTATATTCCAAAGCTGACAGAATAAGGAGAATTTTCTTGAGAAGCATCTTTTAATTGGGATCTTATCTCAATTAACAAGGGTTTTATTGAGGAAACCCAACTCTGATTGTATTACCGTTATTTGAATATGTCAGGAACACTTTCTCCAGTACATTACTCCCGATGTCTTCCTCGTCAGAAGACTCATCTTCAGCCTCATCGTTCTCCTCCAGGTGGCGCTTTATGGACTCCTGATAATGACTGCTCGCAGCGTTAAATCGTTCCTCCGCTGATTGACTGTTGACTTTATCTGTATATATGAAAACGAAATACCAACCATTTTACGCTCATCTATTTTGAAGCAGTTACGTGCACAACAAAACTTTCCTAAATAAATACCGTGTCCCTTAACCTTATTATTATGATTATATTGTCTATCAATTGAACAGCATTAACCTTCTTCATCTGTAGAGTATGATTATGTTGTCTATCGATTGAACAGCACTGGTTATAAGAAATCTTTGCAATTGATAAGCAATCATTCAATCATTGGTGTGGAAACCGTTAACATATTCACCCTTATGAGGATTTGTGAACGTTGACCATAGAAACACTTACAATTTGACAATCAAAACATAATCTAAAAGACCTCTACTGTAAATTGGTAAATAAGAGATAAATTAGAGGTTCTAAGAGGCTGTGATTGCATTGATTTCCAAAACATCAAAGCTGCTGTGTCATTATCTTCACAAATAGCCCTCAATTTCAAATGTAATTTGTGAAAACAAAGTTTTAAGTTGTGTGTCTCATATAGAGTAATACTTATTCAAACTAATTGATAACTACTGTTTAAGACAAGTCCCCTGTTCCGTATAATCTTCTTTTAATTTTAAACTGATGCAATTACGATATTGTTTCTAACGCCAACCACTTGAGACTGGTCAAAATTGAAAGTAAACAGCAGACAACAAAAAATAGCAAGTAAAACTAGATTTTTTTACTTAGTATTGTGAAGAAATAATTTTGACAAAAGGAAAAATTGACCATTAGGAGCATATATTAAAATGAGCAATATTACCAGACGCTTTCACAGCATTGCCATCTCCACAACCATTCATGTGACTTCGTCCTTGACCTTTGACCCCTGAGGGTTGATCCTGTCTACCATGGGTAATCGATTTGATTGGCTGCTGGGATCTACCCCTGCCCCAGGAGGGCGGGTCCTGTCTGTCTGAGGCTACGGATTTGATTGGCTGCTGTGATTTCCCCCGACCACGCCCCCTCCCCTTCAAGTACAGAGGATGGTCTGCCATGATTTTTTCCTGCAAATAAATATTCCTGATAAATCCCTTATTGATTGAACCAATCAATCAAATGATAAATTTGCAGATTGCCTAAATCATTCATATGATGTATCTTAAATGATTGATTTAAAGAATACCTAAATCGCACCACATGAAATTCATTTGCTGATCAACAAAACTTCTAAATAAATGAATATTTGTAGCAATTTAACAAATGGAAGTGTGTTCAAAACTAAGACAAACAAACACAAAGTTATGCACATTCATTTTTTAAGGCATTTCATCGACTGGTCAAGAATTGGTTTATAAACAGAGCTACCTATGCAACTTATGCAATGATAACTATCTTTTTTATATCACAAACTGGCCCCCCAAAAATCTTCTAGATTGTCTTAATAAAGTTAATATTATAATCAATGGAGTCAAATCAGTTTTAAGTCAGTGGCAAAAGGCATCTGTAGGTACATGCATATCTATTGCATGCAGAAGCCGCGAGGGAAAGAGAGTCATGATAACACAATGCTGCAAAACCAATGCCTTCTTTGACTGTACTTAAATACAAGTGGTTCTGATCGGTACCAACAGGAACGCCTGTTACAGGTTTTGAAACAGATTTCCCATGGGAAAAACTCCCCATACATACATCACAAGGCATAAAGCTTGTTTTAGCTTTCTGTTTTCAGGGGTGCCAAAATCTGATTTTGATTTACTTGTCCGTAGATACCAAATTTTTTTCTACAATTATAATTGCTATTTAATAGATTTCACTAATAGCAATACAGGCATTAATTTGAGAGCGTTTATGAACAAATTTCCAACTTCCTGCGATACAAATACAGTGACGTCTCGTTAATCCGGACACGCACGTTCCCAACAAAATTTCCGGATTAACAAGTCATCCAGACTAATGAAGCAGGGCCAGGTCTTATACACATTAAGACATAAATGGTCTATATGCATGTGTATACTTAAAACCCTTTACCAAACGCCAAATTTTCTTTCGTTTGCAGACGACATTTCATGTGATGAAATTTAAAAGAAATCTTCTGATAGGGCAGAAAACATTGTGGGAAAAGGAGAAATTGCTTGTTTTCAAAAGTCGTCTGCAACAAACTGGTTAAATGTTGTTAGTGTTTGGTAATTGGTTAGGCAAATCACTATAAATAAATCCCTTCCCTTACAATTTCGTATGGATTGCAAGACATCCGGATAAACGGAGTCCGGATAAACGAGGTTTCACTGTAATAAATATTGAAGAAATAAGAAATTGTTTGTTAATGTAGGTAGTAGAGGTCTCGATTTCCAAAGAGTTGAATGTCTAAGCGGGCAGGATAGTTCATTGGGTAGAGAATTTTCATGGTTTGCGGGAATTCCCCTGTTAGTGTCCTAGTCAGGCTGCATGTTTTTATCACCTTGGTTACACTATCTGACTGTATCTATCACAGATCTAGCTCTTGTGGGTCTTTGATGTTGGGCAACACTGTAACCAAGGTGGGAAAAACATGCAGTCAAACTGGGCCTCGAACCTGTACCCTCAGCAAACTGTGCAAATGCTTTTCCAACTGAGCTATTCCACCCGCTGACACATTCAACTGTACCTTGTTAAACGAGACCCCTGCTACATTAATCCATTACCAAACAATAGCGACATTTGACCAGTTTTTTGCAGACGACTCTTGGAAACATTGTAGGGAAAGGACAAATTGCTCTTTATGTCATCTGCAAACTCTTTCAATTTAGGAGAGTCAATTTGGTAAACGATTAATCAACCATTCACTCAGATTACAGGCGTTATAAGTTAAGTTCAGATCTTTAGGGTTCTTCTCTGTGTTAACATTGATTTTTAAATTCCATTTTCAATACTCCACTTGGATCTGTTAGTTTGTTTGTTTGATTTGTTTTACATCGTGCCGGAGGCCTATCAAGTCACTCACGATGACTGCTCTCTGGACAATAGACCAGTAATCGCGCCGGTTTGTGGGTTAGTCCCGGCAATTTTCATCTCACCTAACAGGGATTCGAACCCGAACCTAAAAAACCCTCAGCCAGACTTCGATTCCCAAAGGTGAACTATTTCACCCTGTCCAGGGTGTCTATTGGCAAGACACATTTCCTAGCCTTATACTGGTAGATCATCCATGGAACTTAGTCAAAATAATTCGAAGTGAAGATTGCTTTCTATTTCCTGATGGGCAAATCTAACATCGAAATTTCGAAATATCCAAATCATGTCGGACTTTTTTTATTCATATTTTCGGATTTAAAGCACAAATAGCCATCTAAAGACAATTGATATGACAAAATATGTTAAATAAACTTGTATACCAACAAACAGTGGCATCAATTGCCGTTAAACAATTAAAAAACTGCTTAATGGGTTTTCCCATTCCAGAGCGCATGCGCAGAAAAAAATATAGGGAGCAAAAAATCGTCAACTAATGTCAATTAAACCGTTCTTACAAAGTAAATATGCAGAATATAGACATGTAAAGTGCATTGATTGATTAGAAAAGGATCAAATCACAACTGTGAGTAAAATAATTTGATAATTTTCAATAACACTGGAAATATGGGTCTTCAAACGGTGCGTCAAATTTTTGGCGCATTTGTCCTCCATTACATGAATCGTTCGATCTATGGGACTGGAGATATTGCCTGATACAAAAATTCTCAATATTTTCCGATCGCGTCAAATTAGTTTGTTACTTTGATCATTAGTCACTTTGTCCATTAGGCGTGACTCTCATTCTTCTTCTAAAGGTTTGACTAGGATTAATACAAGAAAAAAACATGTTTTATCTGATAGTACAGTCAACTCGACAGTTTCGGATCATCGACAGTTCCGGATCATCTTATGTTTGTTCTCAAATTTCTATGAATGCAAAGAAACTCTGGCCTTAAAATCTTTAGTGTCATTTAGCATATTCATTAAGCTGTTGATAAAACAAAGATGACATTTCCACTACTGTTCAAGCGATCACAGTCAATTTGGAACGGTTAATTAAGAACAAGACAAGTCACTGGAAGTTGACCTAATTTCAACAATATTTTGTTCTCAGCGATTTTGTCGCTCATTTTAGATAAAATGTACACTTATGATTGACATCATTCGTAAGAAAAATTATAATAGAATGTAGTCATGTGAAAATTTCATGCTAAAACGGGTCTGAGATTAAATAATTGTATGTTGAATGAAGGCAGGGGAACTCGACAGTTTCGGATCACCTCTTTGGTACTATAGACACTATAGGGGTTTTCTCAACATTACTTCCGGTCATTCTCATACAATCTTAAAAGGAAAAAGTAAAATAATTAATTAAGGAGAAATTGTACCAGGCAAGTCTTTGATGAAAACTAAGTATTAATTGATTATATTTTTTCTGTTTTTATCGTCTCTTTGCTAAGTTTACTCTTTTTAGAATAAATGATATGACAATTAGCGTGATTCGGAACTGTCACATTTGATCCGAAACTGTCGCGATGACCCCGTTATTGTTTTCTTCAAAACCTGGAAAATGGTAAATAAAAGCAGCAAACCATTGGTATAAATGGACAGAGGATGTTTTACCCGTTTAATTCATATGTTAATTTCTACAGGAAATGGGTTAGTGCAAGAAAAAATTATCGTTTTTCTATTAGTGATCCGGAATTGTCGAGTTGACTGTATTCCGGAACTGTCGAGCTGACTGTATTAGGCCAAAGACTAAGCTCTGTACAATAATGAAGAAAAAACAACAACTTGTTGAACTAACAAACAACCACTTAGCTGTCCTGATTTAAGTGAAATATTGAGTTGACACTAAATGTAAAACAGATTACTTTAAACAGTATGTCTATCGCATATCTGTTGGGTATTCTAGCCTTGGTGAATGGCTCCGTCAAAATAAATTCTATTATTGTTGAAGATGTAAAACAAAACCAGTTAAGACATTAGAAAAGAAACAATAACACCAGCTTACATGTATTCATACAAAGTATTGTACGTAATCGAAAGTGTCTGCTTGCCATCTTTGAACGTTGCAACTCAGGCAGCAGTTTCCCAAAATATTTGGGGTCCGTGGCTTTTCCATATGTGGCAAAGCGGCAAAATGGCCATAGTGGTTAGCAACTACGAAATTATATGTTTTTATGTCTTTGTATGGTTGGAAATAAGTTCTTCCCTACACTATTTTTTGATCGCATTACGTACCGAAAAATATTGAATAAAATCAATGTTGCTCAGACACGTTATTTTACAATTTTGATATTTTATAGAAAAAGGTAGAATGAGTAGAATGAAGTGGTTGTTCAAACAAAATTAACGAAACTATTGACTGGCGACACGAAGATCGCTAGTACAAAGCTCTGGTCGACTTTGGTTAACTTTGTATTTCATTTTAACTCGATATTTGGAATTACTGCTCAAGAAAAACAAAAAGCAAACATGATTGAATTCGTAGGAAGCAAGGATATGTATGGCCTCGAAAAATTTTGCTCAAATGCGAGGATTCTTTAGAGATATTTCACTAGTGGCGTCGGGCAATTTAACTCAAAATTGGTTTTATAATACCGACACCGGGTCACCTATGGCATCAGGAAATTTTCCTATAAAAAAGAACCTGTCAGCCCAACAAGGCTGGCTGGCTAGCTGGCTGGCTGGTACGCTAGCTGAACCTCAGTATCAATCGTCTGTCTATCAAAGTTGGACTTATCAGCCTGGCACCAGGTCACCTATGGCCTCAGGAAATTTTTCTCAAAGTTGGACTTATTGGCCAGGCGCCGGGTCACCTATGGCCTCGGGAAATTTTCCTCGAAGTTGGTCTTATCAGCCTGACTCTGGGTCACCTATGGCCTCGGGAAATTTTCCTCAAAGTTGGACTTATCAGCCAGGCGCTGGGTCACCTATGGCCTCGGGAAATTTTTTTCCTCAAAAATGGTCTAATCAGCCAGGCGCCAGGTCACCTATGGCCTCGGGAATTTTTCCTCATATTTGGTCCTATCAGCCTGACGCTGGGTCACCTATGGCCTCGGGAAATTTTCCTCAGAGTTGGACTTATCAGCCAGGCGCTGGGTCACCTATGGCCTCGGGAATTTTTCCTCAAAGTTGGACTTATCAGCCCTAGGCCAGGTCACCTATGGCCTCGGGAAATCTTCCTCAAGATTGGACTTATCAGCCAGGCGTCAGGTCACCTATGGCCTCGGGAAATTTTCCTCAAAGTTGGACTCATCAGCCAGGCGCCGGGTCACCTATGGCCTCGGGAAATATTCCTCAAAGTTGGACTTATCAGCCGTACGACCAGTCACATATGGCCTCGGGAAATTTTCCTCAATATTGGACTTATCAGCCAGGCGCCAGGTTACCTATGGCCTCGGGAAATTTTCCTAAAAGTTGGACTTATCAGCCTGACGCTGGGTCACCTATGGCCTCGGGAAATCTCCTCAAAGTTGGACTTATCAGCCAGGCGCTGGGTCACCTATGGCCTCGGGAATCTTTCCTCAAAGTTGGACTTATCAGCCCTACGCCAGGTCACCTATGGCCTCGGTAAATTTTCCTCAAAGTTGGACTTATCAGCCAGGCGCCAGGTCACCTATGGCCTCGGGAAATTTTCCTCAAAGTTTGACTTATCAGCCAGGCGCTGGGTCACCTATGGCCTCGGGAAATTTTCCTCACAATATGACTGATCAGCCTGGCGCCGGGTCACCTATGGCCTCGGGAAATTTTCCACAAAGTTGGACTTATCAGCTTGAGGCCGGGCCACCTATGGCCTCGGGAGATTTTCCTCAAAGTTGGTCTCATCAGCCAGGCGCTGGGTTACCTATGGTCTCGGGAAATTTTCCTCAAAGTTGGACTCATCAGCCAGGCGCCAGGTCACCTATGGCCTCGGGAAATTTTCCTCAAAGTTGGTCTTATCAACCTGAGGCCGGGTCACCTATGGCCTCGGGAAATTTTCCTCATAGTTGGTCCTATCAGCCTGACGCTGGGTCACCTATGGCCTCGGGAAATTTTCCTCAAAGTTGGACTTATCAGCCAGGCGCTGGGTCACCTATGGCCTCGGGAAATTTTCCTCATAAGTGGTCCCATCAGCCTGACGCTGGGTCACCTATGGCCTCGGGAAATTTTCCTCAAAGTTGGACTTATCAGCCAGGCGCTGGGTCACCTATGGCATCGGGAAATTTTCCTCAAAGTTGGACTTATCAGCCCTAGGCCAGGTCACCTATGGCCTCGGGAAATTTTACTCACAATATGACTGATCAGCCAGGCGCCGGGTCACCTATGGCCTCGGGAAATTTTCCACAAAGTTGGACTTATCAGCAAGGCGCCAGGCCACCTATGGCCTCGGGAAATTTTACTCAAAGTTGGTCTCATCAGCCAGGCGCTGGGTTACCTATGGTCTCGGGAAATTTTCCTCAAAGTTGGACTCATCAGCCAGGCGCCAGGTCACCTATGGCCTCGGGAATTTTTCCTCAAAGTTGGTCTTATCAACCTGAGGCCGGGTCACCTATGGCCTCAGGAAATTTTCCTCAAAGTTGGACTTATCAGCCCGACGCCAGGTCACCTATGGCCTCGGGAAATTTTCCTCAAGATTGGACTTATCAGCCAGGCGCCAGGTCACCTATGGCCTCGGGAAATTTTCCTCAAAGTTGGACTTATCAGCCAGGCGCCGGGTCACCTATGGCCTCGGGAAATTTTCCTCAAAGTTGGACTCATCAGCCAGGCGCCAGGTCACCTATGGCCTCGGGAAATTTTCCTCAAAGTTGGTCTTATCAACCTGAGGCCGGGTCACCTATGGCCTCGGGAAATTTTCCTCAATGTTGGACTTATCAGCCTGACGCCAGGTCACCTATGGCCTCGGGAAATTTTCCTCAAATTGGACTTATCAGCCAGGCGCTGGGTCACCTATGGCCTCGGGAAATTTTCCTCACAATATGACTGATCAGCCAGGCGCCGGGTCACCTATGGCCTCGGGAAATTTTCCACAAAGTTGGTCCTATCAGCCTGAGGCTGGGTCACCTATGGCCTCGGTAAATTTTCCTCAAAGTTGGACTTATCAGCCAGGCGCTGGGTCACCTATGGCCTCGAGAATTTTTCCTCAAAGTTGGACTTATCAGCCCTAGGCCAGATCACCTATGGCCTCGGGAAATTTTCCTCACAATATGACTGATCAGCCAGGCGCCGGGTCACCTATGGACTCGGGAAATATTCCACAAAGTTGTACTTATCAGCTTGATGCCAGGCCACCTATGGCCTCAGGAAATTTTCCTCAAAGTTGGTCTCATCAGCCAGGCGCTGGGTTACCTATGGTCTCGGGAAATTTTCCTCAAAGTTGGACTCATCAGCCAGGCGCCAGGTCACCTATGGCCTCGGGAATTTTTCCTCAAAGTTGGTCTTATCAACCTGAGGCCGGGTCACCTATGGCCTCGGGAAATTTTCCTCAAAGTTAGACTTATCAGCCTGACGCCAGGTCACCTATGGCCTCGGGAAATTTTCCTCAAAGTTGGTCTTATCAACCTGAGGCCGGGTCACCTATGGCCTCGGGAAATTTTCCTCAAAGTTGGACTTATCAGCGGTACGACCAGTCACCTATGGCCTCGGGAAATTTTCCTCAAGATTGGACTTATCAGCCAGGCGCCAGGTCACCTATGGCCTCGGGAAATTTTCCTCAAAGTTGGACTTACCAGCCAGGCGTCAGGTCACCTATGGCCTCGGGAAATTTTCCTCAAAGTTGGACTCATCAGCCAGGCGCCAGGTCACCTATGGCCTCGGGAATTTTTCCTCAAAGTTGGACTTATCAGCCGTACGACCAGTCACCTATGGCCTCGGGAAATTTTCCTCAAGATTGGACTTATCAGCCAGGCGCCAGGTCACCTACGGCCTCGGGAAATTTTCCTAAAAGTTGGACTTATCAGCCAGGCGTCAGGTCACCTATGGCCTCGGGAAATTTTCCTCAAAGTGGACTCATCAGCCAGGCGCCAGGTCACCTATGGCCTCGGGAAATTTTCCTCAAAGTTGGTCTTATCAACCTAAGGCCGGGTCACCTATGGCCACGGGAAATTTTCCTCAAAGTTGGACTTATCAGCCTGACGCCAGGTCACCTATGGCCTCGGGAAATTTTCCTCAAAGTTGGACTTATCAGCCGTACGACCAGTCATCTATGGCCTCGGGAAATTTTCCTCAAAGTTGGACTTATCGGCCCTAGGCCAGGTCACCTATGGCCTCGGGAAATTTTCCTCAAAGTTGGACTTATCAGCCAGGCGCCAGGACACCTATGGCCTCGGGAAACTTTCCTCAAAAATGGTCTAATCAGCCAGGCGCCAGGTCACCTATGGCCTCGGGAAATTTTCCTCATAGTTGGTCCTATCAGCCTGACGCTGGGTCACCTATGGCCTCGGGAAATTTTCCTCATAGTTGGTCCTATCAGCCTGACGCTGGGTCACCTATGGCCTCGGGAAATTTTCCTCATAGTTGGTCCTATCAGCCTGACGCTGGATCACCTATGGCCTCGGGAAATTTTCCACAAAGTTGGACTTATCAGCTTGAGGCCAGGCCACCTATGGCCTCGGGAAATTTTACTCAAAGTTGGTCTCATCAGCCAGGCGCTGGATTACCTATGGTCTCGGGAAATTTTCCTCAAAGTTGGACTCATCAGCCAGGCGCCAGGTCACCTATGGCCTCGGGAATTTTTCCTCAAAGTTGGACTTATCAGCCGTACGACCAGTCACCTATGGCCTCGGGAAATTTTCCTCAAGATTGGACTTATCAGCCAGGCGCCAGGACACCTATGGCCTCGGGAAATTTTCCTAAAAGTTGGACTTATCAGCCAGGCGTCAGGTCACCTATGGCCTCGGGAAACTTTCCTCAAAGTTGGACTCATCAGCCAGGCGCCAGGTCACCTATGGCCTCGGGAATTTTTCCTCAAAGTTGGACTTATCAGCCGTACGACCAGTCACCTATGGCCTCGGGAAATTTTCCTCAAAGTTGGTCTTATCAACCTGAGGCCGGGTCACCTATGGCCTCGGGAAATTTTCCTCAAAAATGGACTTATCAGCCGTACGACCAGTCATCTATGGCCTCGGGAAACTTTCCTCAAAGTTGGACTTATCAGCCAGGCGCCAGGTCACCTATGGCCTCGGGAAATTCTCCTCAAAGTTGGACTTATCAGCCAGGCGCTAGGTCACCTATGGCCTCGGGAAATTTTCCTCAAAAATGGTCTAATCAGCCAGGCGCCAGGTCACCTATGGCCTCGGGAAATTTTCCTCATAGTTGGTCCTATCAGCCTGACGCTGTGTCACCTATGGCCTCGGGAAATTTTCCTCAAAGTTGGACGTATCAGCCAGGCGCTGGGTCACCTATGGCCTCGGGAAATTTTCCTCAAATTTGGTCTTATCAACCTGAGGCCGGGTCACCTATGGCCTCGGGAAATTTTCCTCAAAGTTGGACTCATCAGCCAGGCGCTGGGTCACCTATGGCCTCGGGAAATTTTCCTCAAAGTTGGACTTATCAGCCAGGCGCCAGGTCACCTATGGCCTCGGGAAATTTTCCTCAAAAATGGTCTAATCAGCCAGGCGCCAGGTCACTTATGGCCTCGGGAAATTTTTCTCATAGTTGGTCCTATCAGCCTGACGCTGGGTCACCTATGGCCTCGGGAAATTTTCCTCAAAGTTGGACGTATCAGGCAGGCGCTGAATCACCTTTGGCCTCGAAAATTCTTCCTCATTGTTGGTCCTATCAGCCTGACGCTAGGTCACCTATGGCCTCGGGAAATTTTCCTCAAAGTTGGTCTTATCAACCTGAGGCCGGGTCAACTATGGCCACGGAAAATTTTCCTCAAAGTTGGACTTATCAGCCCGACGCCAGGTCACCTATGGCCAGGGGAAATTTTCCTAAAAGTTGGACTTATCAGCCAGGCGTCAGGTCACCTATGGCCTCGGGAAAGTTTCCTCAAAGTTGGACTCATCAGCCAGGCGCCAGGTCACCTATGGCCTCGGGAATTTTTCCTCAAAGTTGGACTTATCAGCCGTACGACCAGTCACCTATGGCCTCGGGAAATTTTCCTCAAAGTTGGTCTTATCAACCTGAGGCCGGGTCACCTATGGCCTCGGGAAATTTTCCTCAAAAATGGACTTATCAGCCGTACGACCAGTCATCTATGGCCTCGGGAAACTTTCCTCAAAGTTGGACTTATCAGCCAGGCGCCAGGTCACCTATGGCCTCGGGAAATTCTCCTCAAAGTTGGACTTATCAGCCAGGCGCTAGGTCACCTATGGCCTCGGGAAATTTTCCTCAAAAATGGTCTAATCAGCCAGGCGCCAGGTCACCTATGGCCTCGGGAAATTTTCCTCATAGTTGGTCCTATCAGCCTGACGCTGTGTCACCTATGGCCTCGGGAAATTTTCCTCAAAGTTGGACGTATCAGCCAGGCGCTGGGTCACCTATGGCCTCGGGAAATTTTCCTCAAATTTGGTCTTATCAACCTGAGGCCGGGTCACCTATGGCCTCGGGAAATTTTCCTCAAAGTTGGACTCATCAGCCAGGCGCTGGGTCACCTATGGCCTCGGGAAATTTTCCTCAAAGTTGGACTTATCAGCCCTACGCCAGGTCACCTATGGCCTCGGGAAATTTTCCTCAAAGTTGGTCTAATCAGCCAGGCGCCAGGTCACCTATGGCCTTCGGGAAATTTTCCTCATAGTTGGTCCTATCAGCCTGACGCTGGGTCACCTATGGCCTCGGGAAATTTTCCTCAAAGTTGGACGTATCAGGCAGGCGCTGAATCACCTTTGGCCTCGAAAATTTTTCCTCATTGTTGGTCCTATCAGCCTGACGCTGGGTCACCTATGGCCTCGGGAAATTTTCCTCAAAGTTGGTCTTATCAACCTGAGGCCGGGTCACCTATGGCCTCGGGAAATTTTCCTCAAAGTTGGACTTATCAGCCTTACGCCAGCTCACCTATGGCCTCGGGAAGTTTTCCTCAAAGTTGGACTTATCAGCCGTACGACCAGTCACCTATGGCCTCGGGAAATTTTCCTCAAGATTGAACTTATCAGCCAGGCGCCAGGTCACCTATGGCCTCGGGAAATTTTCCTAAAAGTTGGACTTATCAGCCAGGCGTCAGGTCACCTATGGCCTCGGGAAACTTTCCTCAAAGTTGGACTCATCAGCCAGGCGCCAGGTCACCTATGGCCTCGGGAATTTTTCCTCAAAGTTGGACTTATCAGCCGTACGACCAGTCACCTATGGCCTCGGGAAGTTTTCCTCAAAGTTGGTCTTATCAACCTGAGGCCGGGTCAACTATGGCCTCGGGAAATTTTCCTCAAAAATGGACTTATCAGCCGTACGACCAGTCATCTATGGCCTCGGGAAATTTTCCTCAAAGTTGGACTTATCAGCCAGGCGCCAGGTCACCTATGGCCTCGGGAAATTCTCCTCAAATTTGGACTTATCAGCCAGGCGCTAGGTCACCTATGGCCTCGGGAAATTTTCCTCAAAAATGGTCTAATCAGCCAGGCGCCAGGTCACCTATGGCCTCGGGAAATTTTCCTTATAGTTGGTCCTATCAGCCTGACGCTGTGTCACCTATGGCCTCGGGAAATTTTCCTCAAAGTTGGACGTATCAGCCAGGCACTGGGTCACCTATGGCCTCGGGAAATTTTCCTCAAATTTGGTCTTATCAACCTGAGGCCGGGTCACCTATGGCCTCGGGAAATTTTCCTCAAAGTTGGACTCATCAGCCAGGCGCTGGGTCACCTATGGCCTCGGGAAATTTTCCTCAAAGTTGGACTTATCAGCCCTACGCCAGGTCACCTATGGCCTCGGGAAATTTTCCTTAAAAATGGTCTAATCAGCCAGGCGCCATCTCACATATGGCTTCGGGAAATTTTCCTCATAGTTGGTCCTATCAGCCTGTCGCTGGGTCACCTATGGCCTTGGGAAATTTTCCTCAAAGTTGGACGTATCAGCCAGGCGCTGAATCACCTATGGCCTCGGAAACTTTTCCTCATTGTTGGTCCTATCAGCCTGACGCTAGGTCACCTATGGCCTCGGGAAATTTTCCTCAGAGTTGGACTTATCAGCCAGGCGCAGGGTCACCTATGGCCTCGGGAAATTTTCCTCATAGTTGGTCCTATCAGCTTCACGCTGGGTCACCTATGGCCTCGGGAAATTTTCCTCAAGATTGGACTTATCAGCCCTACGCCGGGCCACCTATGGCCTCGGGACATTTTCCTCAAAGTCGGTCTCATCAGCCAGGCGCTGGGTTACCTATGGTCTCGGGAAATTTTCCTCAAAGTTGGACTCATCAGCAAGGCGCTGGGTTACCTATGGTCTCGGGAAATTTTCCTCAAAGTTGGACTCATCAGCAAGGCGCCAGGTCACCTATGGCCTCGATAAATTATCCTCAAAGTTGGACTTTCCCGAGGCCATAGGTTACCCCGCCTCAGGCTGATAAGTCGAACTTTGAGGAAAATTTCCCGAGGCCATAGGTGACCTGGCGTAGGGCTGATAAGTCCAACTTTTAGGAAAATTTCCCGAGGCCATAGGTGACCTGGCGCCTGGCTGATAAGTCCAATCTTAAGGAAAATTTCCCGAGGCCATAGGTGACTGGTCGTACGGCTGATAAGTCCAACTTTGAGGAAAATTTCCCGAGGCCATAGGTGACCTGGCGCCTGGCTGATAAGTCCAATCTTAAGGAAAATTTCCCGAGGCCATAGGTGACCCGGCGCCTGGCTGATAAGTCCAACTTTAAGGAAACTTATCCGAGGCCATAGGTGACCTGGCGTCAGGCTGATAAGTCCAACTTTGAGGAAAATTTTCCGAGGCCATAGGTGACCCAGCGTCAGACTGATAAGACGAACTTTGAGGAAAATTTTCCGAGGCCATAGGTGACCCAGCGTCAGACTGATAAGACCACTTTTGAGGAAAATTTCCCGAGGCCATAGGTGACCCGGCCTTCGTCTGATTAGAGGCATAGTTGACTGAAGTTTTATCACATTTTTCCTATATTGAACATAGATGCTAATTTCCTAAAGAGGGCCCACCAAAGACATTATTATACTCATTTGAAAAATTGTTTTAGTGAGGATCGACTCAAAGGATTCAGGGACTGAGCGAACGACCGGTCTGATTGGATATAATTCTCCCTAGTAAATATAACCACAACCTTTTCAAGATCAGACACCAGTTTGAACCAACGCGGAAACGACTGATACTTTATCAAGGGTAATATACGGTTCAAACTTTCTGCATGTTTGCCGACCAAGGATTGAATTCCAAATAATGCCCCTTAGCCAAACGCTGGATCAAAATGTATTCTGTTAATATTTAGAGAGAAAATATATCAATTGGCTTAAATAAGATATCGCTTAACAATTAGAGGATCTTTATTGTTAGAGGAAACAGGCCTTTAATATAGTCTGTAATATTTTTTCAATAGCTATTTTATGGGGGGGTATCGAGTCTCCAAAGCAGCCCTTGTGTGCGTACTGAGGGTTTGACGTCCGGTTTTTTGGCTAAAATCGCACTGGAACACTTTCATACATCAAATAGGGAGATCAGATATATCCCCGGTGCGCAACTGGTTAAAATTCCCTTGTTAAATCATTACATGTTCCCGACTCATACAATTAACCAAAGTTTTCTAACCTATGTTCGACACTTAACGATAATTTAATGAATTTCCATCTTATCTTATTTTTGTGATCCTAGTCGAAGAACTTTAGTTCACTTAAAGATCATGGCCGATGAGGAAACAAGCATTGAATCTACCCATCACTATTTTGATTTTCAAAAGAAGAGTTATTCCCATGGTTGTTAAGCTTATTGTATACTGTATATTCAGTGGAAGACTAAGGGTCTATCAGCTGAATGTGTTCTATAAAACACCGTAAAAGACATTTGCTTTAAACCTTTTTTGATAAAGACAAATATTAAGTAATTTTGTATTTTCTACAGAAGATACAATTAAAGATCTTACCAGAGGTTGGCTCGATTTGGTTAAACTAGAAGCTAAAGAAAACAGTTCTAAAACATAGGAATCGTGTCACTGAAAGTTAAGGCCATTTACACTTAAATTGTGAATGTTCTAGAATAATTGAAAATTAACTTAAAAGTAATTTAAATTCCCTTTACAGAGGAATTGAGACTGTAACACGTTCGCATGATGCTTTAAAAAGAGTGAATACTATAATAACTGTTTACAATTAGCGATAAAACAATGTCAGCCGTGAAACGTTGGAAGCCAATAAAAAACAATAAATTCTCCATTTTGAATGTTCTCGTTGTTAATATTGGATACATGACAGTATTTGTATGTTTTTCAGGTGATTGTTCTAACAAGGTGATCGACACTCATTAATCCGAGCGCTCCATGCTATTTTAGATGTTACTCGAACATAAACAATGAAGTTAAATTGGTGGGCACCAAATTTGTGAAAAAAGGACTTTGAAAATTAGATAATAAATAGTGCAGGCGTTATATTGTCATGATCCTGAGGATGTTCGCTATGTTTCAACTTAATCTATAACTTATATTGGGGCCTCCGTGGCCTAGTGGTTAGAGTACAGAACTTGAAATCACATGGCCCCTCTCCGCTTGGGTTCAAATCCTGAGAGGGATATGGATTTTCATGAGAGGCAGTCTCCCGACTGACTTACGGAATGCCGATGGTTCTACCCGCCTTGACCAGCCCTTATGGGCAGTTGAGTATGGGGTCTTCCTCCATCATTAAGAGTCGGGCATCGCTACATAACTGAAATAATGTTGATGTGATGTAAAACCCATATGAAAAAAAATATAACTTATATTACCTAGTTTCGCAGGTTTTCTGAGCGCTAGTATACTTTTAAGGTCTATTGTCGTCCATGTAAGCGTTGGTTCCCATAATTAGGCATAATCGAATAATCTACTTCAAATCAAAATTTCCCTAGAAAATTGAAAATGGTCTTAACCTACCTACCCAATGTTCACCAGCATTTGAACTCCACAACATTATCACTGTTATGGGCATAATCTACATGCATCTCCGGGACATGCTCAGTGACACAAGTACAATCCCCACAATAGACTAATCACAGTTAAAGAGCATGTATGTTGGTTGAGCATGGCTTTAAGGTATCTATAATCGTTAGACATTGTCCTGACACATCTCAGAAACTCTAGAACAGATGTGTAAATTAAGTAAACAAGCAGTTGAATTGAGTATCATGTTAGCATTATACCTTTGATTCGGTCCTACTCACAAGTAAGCTTTAAAACTGTAAAACTTTTTTTTTTTCAGCATCAAGCACCCTATACTCCATAACAAAATCCTCTGCCACGTTTCTTTCTATTGGACATGTCATTTGTGATAGTTGACATTCCATGGGCATAAATGGTGGCTAGATGATGGAGATCAGGATTGGTATGTCACTCTCGTGTATTAATCCCAGTTTTGCCTGTATTATCATACACGCTTATATACGTGCTTTTAAACCTTAGATATTTTTTCTGTAAGCTTTCATAATATACCTTCCAGCTACATAGACACGTACTTAATATGTACTCATGGGTTAACAGATGCCGGGATTACACAAATGTTTGTCTTTTGCAAAATCATGACTGTTTTAATCTACATTGAAAATAATGTTTCCCACACACTTCTCTCCATTATTATATCCCTGTGAGTCTACAAGGCTATCCATCAATGGGAACGTGCCGAATTAAAGTCAATTTCAAGTTACCAGATATAACATGCTGGTAGTAAGAGTTAGCCCACACTATAGGATTCTGTTTAGCAAACTTTGGGGCGTTCCTTCGTACTTTTCTATTGAGGTGTGGCTAGATGAAAATCTGTTCAAAGTAGACTCCTGTCTTTAAAACATGGGGAAATAACCATGGTCTACCATGAAGACTGCATCTGATAACACAAATCTGCTTTACAAAAAGCTGGAATCTCAAAGTACATAAGTCATTTGGCAACTACAAAGCTTTTCTCTGAAATAATTCGTTTTGCTTGAAGGGGACATTCAAATACCTGTAGTTTCAATACAAAAAGAAAAACAAATAAGAATACAGAAATAATATTTTTCTTGTTTATTTCTCACACATAGCAATTATTTATCATTCATTGAAGAAGAGCTGTCTGTAAGACAGCATGCTCGACTATTCGATAATGTCAAAGAGGGGTTTAGGTCAGTGAAATATAATTTGTTTTAAAATATGAGGGTGCACACAATGATTCCTTACAATAGTTGTTGAGAGACTTTAACCAAGATTTTCTAAGTACAAAAGACCGCATGGTTTGCTTAGTTCAAAACAAAAGATATGAAACTTGGTCAGGGACCTCAAATAATTACCCTGAATACATGTATTAAGTATTGAAACATACAATAAAGTCGTTCATGAGAAACAAACTTGCACACAAAAACTTAACCCATATTTTCTAAGTACAAAAAGCTGAACAAGTTGCTTAAATTCAAAACTAGAGATATGAAAATTGGTCAGGGACCTAAGATTATAACTCTAAATACATGTGTGAAGTAAAAACCAATTTCATATGGTAGTTCATGAGATACAAACTTGCACACAAAAACTTAACAAAGAGTTTTCTAAGTACAAAAGGCCATATAATTTTCTCAAAGTCAATACAAGAGAATTGAAACTTGGTCAGGGACCTTAAATTATAACCCTGAACACATGTGTGAAGTATCAACCCATACCATACAGTAGTTCATGATATACAAACTTGCATGTAAAAACTTAACCAAGATTTTCTAAGTACAAAAAGCCAAATAAGTTGCTTAAATCTAAAACTAGAGGTTTGAAACTTGGTCAGGGACCTAAAAGTATGACCTTTAACACATGTGTGAAGTATCAAACCGTTCCATACAGTTGTTAATGAGATACAAACTTGCACATAAAAACTTAACCAATGTGTGATGCTGACAGCGACGCCAGTGTGAGTAGTATAGCACTCCTTATTCTTTGAATAGTCTAGCTAAAAATCCAAATTTGAAAATATCAATCATGCTTATAGAACTTCATTTCAAGGAGATAAATGAGAACTTTCCACTGAAACAGTGAGTTTCATCATTTGAAAATAGAGGGACATAATCCAAATAAACTCAAATAGTAAGTTCGCTTAAGTGTTGACAACAATTGACAAAGATTTGCCTTAAGTTACTACTTCTTTGCCCATAAACGTCAATGATCAATAGCTTGATCACTTAAATCCACAATATAAATGAGGCTTACTGCCCATAATACAAACATAAAATCAACAATACTTTTCTGACATACATGGAGTGAGTTAACAAGGGAATTGAAACTGGATATCTGTAGCTGGTAAATTGCTAATTCATCATTTGTCTAAAGACTCAAAAAGGTTATCTTGTTGTGAATGCCTTTTAACTCTTGACCAGCATGTCATAAGGTTTTACATGTATTCAGAGTCGATACCATTGCCACTAGTGTTTATATGAATTTTCAAAGATAAAACCTGGTGCAGCATAACTGATGCCCAAAGGTACATGATTCAAAAGGCAAGATGAGAAGATGCAGGCAAAATTTTCTTGGTCAGTGACTTTACAAAATTCCGTTTGAGAAGTTGAACATGTGCAAAAATATAGCAGAAGTGTGATGCTGCAGAGTAGTCAAGACTCTTTTGAATAGTCAAGCTGTATTGATTTTAAATGTAAACTGTTTGAAATAATAAAAATGTTAACATCAAAATCCTTCTTTTAAGTATGTAAACCCAGCTATTTTCTTACTAAGATCAATTTGTGTTTTTATTATACTTATAAGATTACTTATACCCTAAAACAAAAGTTATTTATATATTCTTTTATCTTTCAAAATCGTATATAAAACAAGGTTGATTAAGGGTGTATGTTCAGTGAATAATAAACAATACAAAGGTGAATTAAAACATGTTCCTTTATCTACAAATTTAATATGATAACTGTTATCAAAATAATTATTTACCTTCATGTGTTTTGCTTTCATTCCAGCTTACTATTTTGTTACACAAAAAGCAATTGAATAATCTTTGACAACATTAAGACGTTGATCAAAATAATTTCCATTATAAGTCCATCATGTCTCACACACAATGATCTCCAAAAATCTTTGCTAGTCATCTAAGAGGGAGACCTGATAACCCTGGAAATAGTTACCACAAAACCACACTGTTTATTCTTCCCTTCTTGTATGGAAGTATTCCTTTTCTTCTAGCATAAAAGATGGCCGTTCAAGACGAGATATGTTGTTTATAAATGTTGGCATGTTGTTGTTTGAATAGTTGCTGTGGAAACCACATTGTGCCAGGTCATGAATTGAGGAGATATGACACCAGTACAGCCATACTGACCACATGAACATATATTATTTCTTCAATATTTATAATGATCATCATCTCCATCATCTTTCTTTCATCGTTAACTCAGCCTGACATGTCTCCTCTGTATGCAAGAAAAACTGCAACCTGGATGTTTTAGGGGCTTCATCTTTTCCTTTTTCATTTCAGCATGCACATACGAGTCTCCCTCAAATAGGCTCTTATCGTGCTCCACGTGATCTGTCAAAGATGTGGTTAAAGAGTTTAGTTTTATGTTACCGGTAATATAAAAATATGTGCAGTCATTTTATCTATAGGTGACACTTTATTTGCGAATCTAAGAATTTTCTAGATTTTCGAATCTTCGAATCGAAGCAGTTATGTAGTCCATTAAAGCAATTGCCTAGTCTTCAGTTGCTAGTGAAAGAAGAAAACAACTTCTGATGATAAGATAGTCTTCACCAAATCTTTCATTGCTCAAGAACTAATTTATATTTTCAACTTATCACAAAATGAAAGAGTCTGGAAAAACGTCTTCAAATCATAACTTGTCAGAGGAAATCTGACAACATGTCAACATTTTAGATGCTTCCTTCGTTTGTTGTTTTACATGAAAGGTTTTAAAAAAGGCAAACTACAGACTGTATAGACTACAAGCTTTAACCAAAACTTTTTTTCAGTAAGCAAAACAACGAATTGAGATATATACACATTTCACAACATAAGGCATACCAAAATAGTGTGAATTAGAACTGACCATTTTTTCGCTCATATGAAGAAATCACTCTTGTTCTGACAGTTTTCTAATTGAAATCAGAATACATTCATTCTGCCATAGTAAAGAGACTATGTATCTCCAGCTTAGTTATATAATATTTTAATCACCTTGAATGAAGCAGACATCAAATTCTAAGCATCTCTTGCAAAAGTAGTTGGTGCCTTTCTTGGGAATATCTGTCTCGTTGATGCCTAAACAATGTAGATGAAACCACTCTGTGCATGAATTGCACAATATCATCAGACTGCTGTAATGTAAAACAAGAGATATCCATAAGCCATCACGCTCGACTATCATATGATGTCGAAAAGGGATATAGGTCAATGTACAATGATTTGTTTCAGAAACATTTTCTGAGTACAGAGGCTGGCATTAATTGCACCAAATCAATAGCAGAGTTATTGCACTTGGTCAGTTACCTTAGATTTTAACATTTAGTCCATGTGTAAAGTTTCAATTCATTCGCTAGCGGCTATAGCACTTTATGAGAAACAAACTTACATGTAAAACTCTAACTTTCTAAGTACCAAAAAAGACATAATTTACTTAAAATCATAGCCAGTGTTTAGAGATTTTGTCAGTGACCTTAGATTATGTTCTCAAATACATTTATAAAGTTTAAAACCGATCCTTGCAGTAGATTTTGATAGGAATCTGCATTTTCCTGACAATAAAATCCAGAGACTTGGTCAGGGACCTTACATAATGACCCTGAACACATGATTGTGTGAAGTATCAACCCATTCAAAAAGTAGGTCATAGTAGATACAAACGTTCGATGCAAACGCCCCAGTGGTAGTATGTCTATCCATATTCTTCAAAAAGTCAAACTAAAATTCAGTTGGGAATAAAAATTGCTATTTTTGTTTTTCAAAATATATTTTGTTATTGAAATCATTCATATAGAAAGATTTAAATTAAAGCCATACTTGCACTCATTTACACTTAAATTATGAAAATTCTAGAATAATTAAAAATTACTTTAAATTCTCCTTTACAGAGGAAAGAGACTGTTACACATTATAGTGATGCTTTTAAAAGAGTGAATTCTATAAGGTTTGTTTACAATTAGCGATAAAACTAGGTCAGCTGAGAAAAGTTGGGAAGTAATAAAACCCAAGAAATTCTCTATTTTGAATGTTCACAATGTTAATATTGGATACATGACAGTATTTTAATGTGTTTCACATGATTTTTCAGGTGATCGCCACACATTTATATGAGCGCTTCTTGTTTTTTAGGTTTAACTCGAATGTAAATAATGAAGTAAAATTGGTGGGCACCAAATTTGTGAAAATAGCACTTTGAAAAATAGATAACGAATGCTGCAGGTGTTATATTGTCATGATCTTGTGGTTTTTCGCTATGTTTCAATATATTCTATCTGAATATATAACCATTATTACCCAGTTTTTCTGAGCGCTAGTATGCTTTAACAAAGTAATTATCCTGTTTTAATAACAAGTAAGGTCTACATCTATCGATTAGATAAAAAAAAGAGAACAGGTTAAAAACTGCGTTAGAAATCAGTTTAAGTCCATGAAAGATTTAGAACATAACAAATTTTATACATGCATTTTATTTTCTCTCAATTTTTTTTTTTAGAAAGGATGACAATAAAAAATATTCTTTTTTGTCTTTTAGACTGAGTCAACCATTAAATTGATTCAATTGTGATTCCTGATTAATAGTCCATAAGAGAAATCCCCATGCTTAAAATCACACATATTGATTGCGACACGCATAGTAGAACCATCAGCATTCTGTTTCATAGCCTAACTCTCAAGAAAATTCATATCTAAAAGTATTGGTATTTGTAATCATATAGATATTAGCATTGTGATTTCAAGTTAAGCGTACACAATTACCAAAAGGCAATGGTTATAATGTAGTAGTTAATAATAAAGCATTAAAGCTGTTTTACCCATCATCTGGTTGTTGACATAGACAATACAATCTAACTTCACGTGTCTTCTTTTCAATTGTAGGGTAAAAGAAGCTTGATCGCTTTCGCTATAAACAGAGAAAGTCAGACATTTTCTTAAAAATGGTTTTGCAAATGATAAAATGTACCATATGAAAGAAAATTCAACAACAGTTTATAACTCTATAGAATGAAACAAAACTGGCATTTATACAATAATCTTAACATTTATATTTTCACAAGTTGACGTAAGAAATCAATAATCAATCCCTTGTTGAAATACAGGAATTTCTTAAACATTAAGCTTTAAGCAATCACAGGCAACAAAATTTTCATTTCTTCTTATTTGGTTCCAATGTCCTCTACAACAGTCAAGCAATGTTCATATACAAGATATGCTGACTGTTGTTTTATTAAACCAATGCAGCTAAAAACAAAAGCAACTATTACAAGATCTGATCTGATCTTCAGCAGAGAAGAAAGATGTTGGTTTGCCAAATGATGGGACTCCCCTGTGGTTGGTATGTGTAGTTTCTGACTTTCACATTGGAAATTTTTAACGTGTCTTTCAGAAGCGTAAAGCTTTATCTGCACCCCTAAACAAACAGGTCACAGAAAAAAAAGAAAAAAGAAAAAAATGAAAAAGAGGTTGATGCAAATTTCCAATACAAGAAAAAGCTTACCTTACATCTGGTCTTTCAAATGCAATATGGTTTTGCCTAAAAGGGAAGAGAGAAAAGGGAAAAAATAGAAGCACCAATTTCTTAAGTATCAATCAAATGATAAGCATTAAAAAAAAAATTATGTAGTTTTGGTTATGATGTAGTTTGTACTTAAACAAGAGGACCCTGAGGGTCCTGGATCGCTCACCTGACACTTGTAAAGTGTTGGTTACAACAATGTTACACATGAGTAATGGACAAGATTTGTCTAAATTTGACAGTGATCTACTTTTGACCCCATAAACTGACTTGGTTGAATTATAACAGGTTGATCATTTTGAGCAAGTTTGATCAAATTGGGCTGAAAATGAAGCTTTCATTGCTTCTAGACTGTAAACAAGGTTTTTCAAAGATTTGACCTAGTGACCTACTTTTTGACCCCGCACCAACCATGATCAAACTCTATTGAGATATCATCAAGGTTATTATCCTGAGCAAGTTTGATCAAGATTAGGCCAAAAATGTGGCTTCTAAAGTGTAAACAAGATTTAACTAAGATTTGACCTAGTGACCTACTTTTTGACCCCACCCCACCCATGATCAAACTCTATCGAGATATCATCAAGGTAAACATCCTGCGCTAGTATTAGGAAGAATGGGCCAAAAATGTGGCTTCTAGAGTGTAAACAAGATTTTACTAAGATTTGACCTAGTGACCTACTTTTTGACCCCACCCCACCCATGATCGAACTCTATCGAGATATCATCAAGGTAAACATCCTGCGCTAGCAAGTATCAGGAAGAATGGGCCAAAAATGTGGCTTCTAGAGTGTAAACAAGATTTTACTAAGATTTGACCTAGTGACCTACTTTTTGACCCCACCCCACCCATGATCGAACTCGATCGAGATATCATCAAGGTAAACATCTTGAGCAAGTATCAGGAAGAATGGGCAGAAAATGTGGCTTCTAGAGTGTAAACGCTGAAATTGTTGACGGCGCACGCACGCACGACAGACGACGGACAATCAAGTATCCTAAAAGCTCACCCTGAGCAGAGCTCTGGTGAGCTAAAAACCAAACTATAATTGACACTAAAGAAGTAGGCAAAACCAAATATTCTCATCTTACATTTCATAAATGGTGAAAACCCATTTTCTATGTTTATATATTTTTGTCGTATCAATCACTGTTCAAATAATCAAAGAGTTCAACAGTATAAACTAGAATGCCAAAAAGCAAAAGGGATTTTGCCTACTTAGAATTCTGTCTGTTCTATTAAACTGGTTTCATCTCTTACCATTATTGTTCTTGGCTCTGTAAGAAAAGTAAAATCATAGCAATCCTTTATTCTCTCACTCATCTTTGAAACAAAGCTAGAATCTATCATATTGGAATTTCATACAGAAAATACTCCTATTATTTTAGAAATACTACAATAAAGAACTTACATCATGTGGCGTACACCATTGCCAATCCTATGATAACTCTGTAACTCTTAAAAGGATCCAGAACACCTCTCAGAATGCTCCATTTATCATAAGGGAAATGGTGTTAACATTTCATGATCCTTATTGATTTGAAATCTGTTACACAATGGTTTATCTTGAAAATTAAGTCAAAATATCTTACTTGATACTCCAAGGAGAAAGGCAGCTACAGACATCCGTGCATGGTTCACTTGCTTGTTTGTCCAATGGAAAGCTAGTGATCATTCAGCCAAAAGGTTGTTGGTAAACTGCAAATAATTTGATCAATGTTTAAGGTCCATTATATATAAACTCAAATGGAAAATAAATGATTATTTCATCATTTTGATACTATGGTAATCTTTATTTTGACTCTCATTTCTGTCATTTAAAATCTTTATTGCACATATGCAAGTGTCTATCCAATTGTGTGTGTATAGTACCCTAAATTGTTTCCAACAAAGCAGTATCTCCTTTCTGAATAAAAGTTTTAAATTTTGAAAGCAATATGCACATTTCATTAAACATGCAATACCGGTATAAGGCTTGCTCTATTCAAGATAAGGCAATCTCTTATGCTCTTAACAAATGAATTTCATTTCATGTTTAATTCAAACGATTCATTACTGAAACAAATGTTATCAACATTTCTACTTGCAAGGAAAACAATAAATCATCTGCTTGGTTAAGGAAAGCATTCTTTCAGCTCCATGTCAACATAAAATGGGGCATTTGTGCAAAAGAGTTAAAATTGTTTGGCCTTTTTTGGTTTCATATCTCATACCTTTAGTTTGTTAAAATGCCTCAAATCCCACATCAATTTCAGATATGGTCAATGTTAATTATGGTACAAATGAAATTGAATTAATTTAATCTATTTCATATTGGTCTCATTGTTGAGAATGATTCTTTCTTCAAGAACAGAGCACATTCTGGGGAAGGACCCACTTCTGATGACAATAGATATAACATACTTTCAGCATGTAGATACAGTACCACAAGAACTCTCATCCATTTGCTTTGTGTGGGAGGGCACCTCTACATGCCATTCCTGGGGTACTTCAGTCAGAATCCCGTCATCAGTTCTGCTTTTCAAGAACTTACTGAAGAAATAAAGATAATATCCATACATATATAACATATGGAAAATTTCCCGGGGCCAATGGGTGACCCGTCGTCGGGCTGATTTTGCAAAGTTTGAGGAGAATTTCATACATATTGTACATGCAATAGCTTTTTATTTTTTTAAAAAGAATTGTCATTTCTAGGCACGAAGCAATAATTGGAGTTTGCCATACCTGTCAAATCTCTGTTGTAAACCACATCTCTTGTTTACCTTGTCCCGAGATCAATTCTAGGCTGAGCCTCTCTGATCCGTATTGGATTGTTATTTTTGGATTCCTATATATTTGGTTTCTTATATTGAATAGCATACTGTATCGATTGGGTTCCCCATATCAATTTGAATATAACATTATATAGCAACATTGCGTCTAAGTTTCTCCAACACTGTGATTCAAGTTGGTTAATAAAAGTCGGCTAAGTAATCAATTAATCACACAAAAAAACCTGCCATTAAGATTATGGTATTACCTTAATGACATTGATCAATGTGATATAATTAATTGCCGATTTTGTTTTATTACGTGCCTTTAATTATACAATGATTATACTAATAAAGGGCAATCGCTTTCATTGAAGTTTTCACGCTTACATCATTTTTATCTCTCCTCACAAACAGTTGACAAATTGGATTGAAAATGGACAATAAAGCAAAGCAATCTATTAACGTTCAATGCTATGCCATTTACAACCCATTTGAGGAAATTAATACGTATCTATGAAACTTTCTTCGTTTGTACTTTTGCACTGTGTATTGAATCACACATGTAAATATAAGGTAGGTACGAGTTGACCTAGAAAATACGAGTTAACCAAAGATTTGGGTACGAGTTAACCAAAAAGGGTACGAGTTAACAAGGGTACGAGTTGACAAGGGTACGAGTTGACCAGTAACCAATAAAATATAAGCGTAACATACTTGTGTGGCCAAAATCCTTTGAAGACGTGTAAACACAAAATCTTGAATGTGTTCTTGACTCAAAATCCCTCAAGATACTAAGCGCTTCCTCCGCAGATCCAGCGCTGATCCCCTCGTTCACCGCCATGCTGGTTGGAGTATGCCAGACTGGGAAAACCCGGGGAAAAAAGGAGAATAAAGATTCAAAAAGGGAAAATAACTCTTCATGAGTTTTCGTAGTGGCTAACCACTATGGCCATTTTGCCGCTTTGCCACATATGGAAAAGCCCGTTTCCCAAATATTTGACGTTCAACCTTTTCCTGATTGGGGAGAAATCATTTTACTTAAATGTTGATGTTTGTTATTTTGATTTGAAACGTTGCAATGGCACGTGCAAGTATGCTTTTCATTATCCATTATCATTTATAACGTTCTTTACGCGATGCGTGCAAAACATTCGCGCATGGAATTTTGTGACTGAGCAAAAGCAGACGATAACTACAGTCAACTCGACAGTTTCGGATCATCGACAGTTCCGGATCATCTTATGTTTGTTGTCAAATTTCTATGAATGCGAAGAAACTCTGGCCTTAAAAACAGTCATTTAGCATATTCATTTAGCTCTCGACAAAACCAAGATGACATTTCCACTTCTGGTAAAGCGATCACAATCAATTTGGAACGATTAATTAAGACCGAAACATGTCACCGGAAGTTGACATAATTTCACCGATATTTTTTTTCGGCGATTTAGATGCTCATTTAAAAAGATAATGTGCACTAAACATTGACATCATTTGTAAGAAAAATTATAATAGAACGTATCTATGCAAAATTTTCAATCTAAAACAGGTCTGGGATTGTATAATTGCATGATGAATGAAGGCAGGTTAACTCGACAGTTTCGGATCACCTCTTTGATTTATAGGGGTCGTCTCAACATTCTTCTTCTTCTTCTTCTTCTTCTTCTTCTTCTTCTTCTTCTTCTTCTGCGCATGATAGAGGTAGTAAAAAAGTTAAAAGAGTGAAGTATATACAGGGTGAAGATAAAAGACAAAGATGAAGTTAGGCATAGGTGGTGGCTAGTTGGGCACGGAAGGCCTCAACTGAGCCTGCTGACTGGACTTCATATGGAAGTAAGTTCCAATCTCTGATGGTTCGTGGATAGAAGGACTGCTGGTGGGAGAGAGTGCTGGCGTAGGGGACTGCATACGAGAGGGTGCTGTTAGTTCTGCTCTGTCTGGTTGGTTTCTGTAGGTTGTTTGCTGGGTCAATGGCTATTTTTTCACAGATGATTTTGTATAGTAGAATTAATCTAGATTGTTTTCTTCTATGTTCAAGGCTGTTCCAATTGAGTGATTGTATCATGTCGGAGACACTGGAGCGGTTGTGGTAGCGGTGGTTGACAAATCGAGCTCCTCGTCGTTGGACCATTTCTATTTTTTCTATGTCGCCTTTTTCGTATGGGTCCCAAATACAGCTTGCGTACTCTAATGTTGGTCTTACCATGGCTTTGTAGGCAGTTTCTTTGGTTTTTGTAGAGGCTATGTTTAGGTTTCTTCTTAGGAAGCCGATGGTGTTACTTGCTTTATATGTGATGTTTGAAATGTGTTGGCCCCAATCGAGTGTGCTGTTGAAGGTGCATCCTAGGTATTTAGCTGAGGTGACGTGTTTAAGGGTGTGGTTATGCAGGAGGTAGTTGTGGATGATTGGTTTCCTTTTTCTTGTGATGGATAGGACCTCGCATTTGTTGGGGTGAAATTCCATCTTCCACTTGGTCTCCCAGGAGGCGAGTTTGTCCAGATCTGCCTGGAGGCGGTGGCAATCACTGTTTGATGCTACTGTCAGGTATGCTATAGTATCATCAGCAAATAGTCTAACAGTAGATCCTAGCCCTTCCTGGATGTCGTTTATGTAGAACAAGAACAGTGATGGCCCTAGTACAGAACCCTGGGGCACGCCAGACTCTACATTGACTGGGTCTGAAAGTTGTCCATCTAGTGCAACAGTCTGGCTTCGGTCCTGGAGGAATGCCTTGATCCATCTGTTTGTGAGGCCCTGGATGCCATAGTGGTGAAGCTTATGTAGCAGTAGGCAGTGGCTCACTTTGTCAAATGCTTTGGCGATGTCCATGACCAGGATGTCTGTCTGTTTCCCAATTTCTAGATTTTCTGAGACTTCGGATGTGAATTCTAGCAGTTGTGTTTCACAGCTTCGCATCTTCCTGAATCCGTGTTGCATGGGGTAGAGGATCTTTATGTTTTCAGCGTGATTCATGATGTGGCTTGTCACAATGTGCTCCATGATCTTGCAGCATATACAGGTAAGAGATATTGGGCGGTAGTTGGAAGCTTCGTATCTGTTGCCTTTCTTGTAGACTGGATGAACTGCCGCTTGACGCCATTGTTCTGGTATTTCGCTGGTTTTGTATGAGGTTTTATAGATGATAGTCAGAATTGGTGCTATATCTTTGGCCATTTCTTTCAGTATTCGAGGTTTGATGTGGTCTGGGCCAGCTGCTTTGTGAGAGTTTAAGTTTTCTAGAAGTTTTTGTATACCTTTACATGTGATGCTGATGTTATTTGCTGCTTGATGTGTCCTACTTCCCATAAAGTTGTCATGTTTGAATTCTTCTTTGGTGATGGAGATAGGTTCAGAAAATACAGAATGAAATTGTTGATTGAGGATGTTGGCCTGTTCTTTTGGGTCTGTATGAAGTTTTCCTTTATCTTTCAGTCCTTGGATGGTGCCGTTGTCGTTTTTCTTATGTTTGATGAATGTCCAGAATTTTTTAGACTTGTTTTGTGGGTTTTCATGTTCTTGGTCTAACGAGATAACGTCCTCAATGTACCCCCAGTATGCCTGTCTCATTTTTGCTTGGACTTGTTGTTTAATTTTCTTGAAGTTTTTTATGTCTAGGTTGTTGTTTGATTTCTTTTTTCGTCTGTAAAGTCTGTCTCTTTTCTTGATCATCTGTTTGATTTCTTTTGTTATCCATGGTAGTTTGTCTTTTGCTTTAGTTAGTTTCTGGGGAATGTGGTTTTGGATGCTAGTCTGTAGTCGGTCAGTGAATATGTTCCATAGGCTGTTGACATTCTGGTCCAGCTTAGCCATTTGTTTGATTGTGGTGTGCAGGGACTTCATATCAGAGCTAATGCCTTCCCAGTTGGCGCTCTTATAAAGCGGTATTTTGCGTTGGGTTTGCCTCAGTTTTACCGGACTGATGTCAAGTTCTACGAAAACGGCGTCGTGATCGGAGATGCCAGGTAAAATTTCAGTTCTTTGTACTTTACTGGGGATGTTGGTGATCATTAAATCCAAGGTGTTGTTATTTCTGGTTGGTTCTTCTACTAACTGGACTAGTCCGTGATCATCTAGGCTGGCTAACAGAAGGTTGTGGTTTTTGATGTGCTGAGTATTTGTCTTCAATGTCTTGGTCTTCCAGTCCCATTACTTTCGGTCATTCTCGTACGCTCTTAAAAGTAAAAAGTAAAATAATCGCACAAGGCACGTGTTTGATGAAAATAAAGTATTAATTGATGATATTATTTTCTGTTCTTATTGTCTCTTTATAAAGTTAACCCTTTTTACAATAAATGATATGACAATTAACGTGATTCGGAACTGTCACATTTGATCCGAAACTGTCGCAATGACCCCGATCTTGTTTTCTTCAAAAACTGAAAATTGGTAAATAAAAGCGGTAAATCATTGGTATGAATAGACAAAGGAAGAATTTTTCGTTAAATTCATATGTTGATTTCTACAGTTAATTGGTAAATACAAGAAAAAACGATCTTTTATCTATTAGTGATCCGGAACTGTCGAGTTGACTGTACAAATGTATAAAATAAGAGACTTCATCTGATATATTGGGTTAAAACACCGTGGTAAAAGAAGACATAACTCCTTTTAAGTTAGACAACCTGACACTCCGTTGGCTTTTTTTTTAATCATTAGAGACATAGATTGTTATCTATGTCTCTGTTATGATTAATTCACTATAAATATTCGCGCACATACGGATGATATTCGTTCGTGCGAAAAAGTAAGTGACTTAAAAGTATTTCATTTGCAAGGGTTTATTTTTTTCCATTGATGTGTCGATGAATAGATAAGATTACAGGTCAGTTCGGTAAATGACTAGTTCGGTAAAAATGTAAACTATAGTAAAGGGTCTGGTTGGTTCGGTAAATCCCAAGACTAGAGAGAACAACAGTTAAATTGGGTGTTAAAAACAGTTAAATCCCATATTAATTTAGTGTTAATTAATTAACACTTACTATTATTTACATACATGCAAAATAGTTTATTTCTATTTTGATACACATTGTAATTTTCAAACTTACAACATTTTTATTCACACAAAATACAATCAATAATTTGACCAGACATGGATGTTATCTATGTCTCGAACTTGATCAAAGTAAAATCTGTGCAGTTCGTTTTATAATTGCAAACACTCAAATTAATCAATTATAGTAGGAATGTCTCGCCCTAAGAATTAAAACAATCAAACTAGTTGTTTAAAGGAGGAATTTCCTAATTTAAGTACTTAAACAAATACATTTCATACACTATGTACAATTACTTTTCTCTAGTATAGGTTTTTACCGAACCAGCCAGACCTTTTACTCTAGTTTACTTTTTTACCGAACTAGTCATTTACCGAAACGACCGTCACCCAATAGATAACAATCGGTCCCTTAGTAAAGAATAAGGCTGCTCGCCATTATTTTAGTGACGCAAATATCCTGATGCCATGGGCGCAGCCATTTTCAGTGTCGCATTGTGGGTAAATTTGGAACTTCACTTCCGTAAGATGTCGCTTGAAATTTGACAGACCTGTTTTTCCGTTGTAAAGCACATTAAGATAACACAATCTGATGGTACTCTAAATGAATAGCCACAGGAAAAGACTTTCGCATGAATAATACGGACGGAATTGTGAACGAAAGTGGAGATATAGCCTCCAGGTAAAGGTTGAACAAACTGTGTTGTGTCTCTGAATTGTTTTTTTTTGTGGGTGGGGTACAAAGTTGTGGTCGAAAATGAAAGTGATGAAAGTATTGCCGTTTTTCGTTTGGGTCCTTGTGGTTATCAACATTAGAATGTTTTTAAAAGACGAACAGCACGCTTAAAGGCAGGGGTATGATATTCGGGTGACGGTCGGTTTGGTAAATGACTAGTTCGGTAAAATAGTAAACTAGATTAAAAGGCCGGGCTGGTTCGGTAAAAACCTAGTCCAGATAACTGGTCTCGAAGGCTATTGCTATTTTGACTGACGCCTTCGAGTCCAGAGTCAACCGTGATTTTTACGTTAGATTTTAGCGCACAGATTTTCTGTGCATGTTTGACCACCTATCATTCCATAAATATGCAATGGATTATGAAATCAAACATACCAATTTAGAGCTTAACCTTTTATCTGTCGATGTGTGAAGTCTCAAAAGTGTCACTATTGTATAAATATCCCAAACTTTGATTTAGATCACACACATAAAACGTGCTAACAAATGTTTACGTAAAAATCCGAAACATTCGGATGCCAAGTCTCGCTCTGGGTTATGTTACATGGTCAGATAAACAGGTTAACACTCAATTTACACACGATCACTGTTGGTAACGGTGAACACGTTTAGCAGGAGTACAATATTTGTGAGCACTTGATACTGTACTTAAGACTAAAATAATTCCCTCAGTATTTTCATCATCTGATTTTATGTTTTTGTTACTTTTTTGAAACGATGGATTTATTTATGGAATTTGACTGTTGTTAACTATCTTGTCCTAAAAATGGGAAGTCCAGACAAAGTCGAGGTTGTCGTTTTTCCTAAGTGAAACCGAAACCAAATACATGGAAAGTTGAATTGCGCTTCTTGCAGACTTAGTTGAACGCATTGGCTGAAACTTGCGAAATGATATACAGACAGTTGCCCCTCTGATCGTATTCCATTATATTTAAGAAATTTAAATGGAGATAATATTTTTTATCAGACTAGCCTGCCAATTTTGCTCTATTATGCCAATGGCATTTGGTCAATTTTGCTCATCCATCCTTGAAACTTGATTCAGCGTTAATTTTCTTATTT
The DNA here is from genome assembly GCA_947846245.1 of Cerastoderma edule. Classification (NCBI taxonomy): domain Eukaryota; kingdom Metazoa; phylum Mollusca; class Bivalvia; order Cardiida; family Cardiidae; genus Cerastoderma; species Cerastoderma edule. The sequence continues at coordinate 13,717,121 of OX401408.1, read as the reverse complement.
TCGGCTAAATTATTTCTCTCGTATTAATAATCAAATGTGATGGTCTTTGATTGCCATACTGACACAAATTGAAATACCTTTGGTCTTCTTTGTTTTGGATGGTTTGTCTCGAGTGACAAATTGGGTAAGTGCGACATCCTTTGAAAAGTGTTTGGTCATGGCTTGTTGATTCAATGGGTAAACAAGCACACAAAGACAATATTAAGGCCGGATTATGGATAAGTGCCCTCACGGAGAAGTACCTTCTCAAACAGTTTTAACTGGACGGAGAACTGCCCTCCTACTGGAATTTAGCGGTCGGAGAGGTGCCCTCTCGTCAAAACTGGTGACACAAACAAGCCCTTCTTGGTGGTGTTACCCCTTAAAAAATACCCTTCTGAAAGTTGTTTTACTTCATGTGCAGTAACCAAAAACAAAAAAAACAAAACAAAAATGATTTAATCTACAAACTTAAGAAAACGATTGGTTTGCCTGTCTTCTATATTACTGATCTCGCTGTTAATTATGAATATTATGATAAAATGTTGCCTGTTCTCTTCAAAGGTAACGAGTCAGTACTCAGTTATTAAAACAGGTCCAGTCCCCCAAATAAATTATGGCGTTTAACTCCGGTCAAAATGAAAACTGTTTCTATAAGTCCCTTTTAGTATTTGGTTAAAAAATATTCAAGAAACCTCTGCAATTATCTTGTATAACGCCTTATTTGCAAAATGCAAATTTGCGCTATTCCGCTTGTACAAAAGACAAAGTTTCATATTGTTTTTACAGGGGGCTGATATCTGACCCTCCCGATTTAGTGGGAGGGCACTTCTCTGCCTTCTTGAAAGTAGGGGGCACCTCTCGGGGAGGGCACTTCTCCGGATACCATTAAGGCCACAAGGGAAATGATCGTGGAAATGTTTCACAGTTCTTGGACTAAGAAAAAAATGGATAATAAAGGAATTGTGGCCGCCTGCCTCCCCCATTCGTGTTCTTGTATACTGTACTGTTGCATTTGTAATGGGGGTCAACGTACCCGATATTGAAGTGATCGTTCTTTGGGAGGCTTCCAAAAGTGTACTTTCATACTGGCAAGAAGTTGGGCGTAGTGGACGATAAGGACGGAATTTTGTTTCCATATGGAAGATCCCTTATGAAATCAATCACAGACGACTCTATGAGAGATCTCGTGCATAGCAACACATGTTTGAAGGAGAAAGCTTTAAGTCAACTGCTAACGCATCGAATGGACAAGTGTGAAATACAGAGTTCAAATTATTGTTTTGAAAAGGATTGTTCCGTTTGTGAATGCACTGCATGTACTTGTTGCAGTATTTGTAGGAATTTATGTGAATGCACAGGGAAACGGTCTGTAAAAGAGCAGTTTTTCCAAAAGAATACTTCCATTGAACACCTATTAAAAGTCCAAGATTCAGCGATTAACATGCGGAACAAAATTATTATTACAACAGATTAAAGTTCTTATTTAAAAAGGAGTAGAAATCAATGTGACTAATTAAAAATTCACTTCTTATGAGCAACATTTCATTTCGGTACAGAAGCCTGGTTCAAGTACATGTATATAGGTCCTACATTTGGTAAATAGGTTCTCATAATTTTGATGAATTTTCGAATTTGTTACATTTGAAAAACAGGGTACCACTTCAATCCACTTGCTCCTAATATACTTATATTGCATGCGTATAATGTCGTCTGCAAAAACCAGATTCTCCTTGTTGTCTGGTAAAGTATTGATGATGATGTATAGGCTTGAACAATTTATCCCCACCCTTCTTCAAACACTATTAACACTGCGCAACGACATATTGTTATGAAGGTGTTAAGTAAAATATTCATAATGTCAAAATGCGTTGTTTCCTTCCTTTGGCATTCAATCAACTGTGTAAATACGTGATAGATAGGCCTCTTGTAATGCGGTTTTCACTTACAGGTCGCTGATTGCGTGTACCCGACGAACACCCAACGCAATACTTCATGAGTAACTTTTTAACCACTAGTTACAATACTATGTTTGGTGTTCATAGGACTGAACATCACCAATCCAACACAGGAGAAGGAAAGAGCTTGTTTTAGTTTCAAGGATAATAAGTTTTATCGGTCCAACGTCATGCGTTTTACGCCAGGCATAAATTTCACACCAAACACAATTTTATAAATTGAACTTTTAAATGATACTTAATTCCTGTTAGATTCGATTCAAAACAAAACATGAAATGATTTCCGTTCATTTTGAAAAAATATATAAATATATATACAGTGATTCAGATTGGACTTGTTATCCTTAGGACACATGTCCTAAATGCTTATTTTTCTTCAGGTCATTTGTCCTAAATTGCCAGAAAAACGTTGGACACTACATTTTATCTTCATAAATTAAATTTTTGTGTCACATCACGGCAAAAACAAAAACAATCTGCTCATTATAATTTCAATCGTCTGCTGATTTTATTATTGCGCATGTTTCAAAGAGCGCCCGTTGATTCTGATTCACAGGCACTACGAAAGCTCTAGATTGGAGTCTCATTTCAAGTCAGAATGGTAAAAATTGGAGTCTCTTTCTCTTTTTTTTGCGACAACATTAGCGGCATAGTATTTTTTCGATTTGGATGTGTTAAGGGCGAAATTAAAGACTTAGCATGATTAAAAATGCAACAGAAAACAATAAAAAAGATAAATAATTGAAATATAAACAAATTTTAACAGTAGTTCTAATAATGTCAAATTTGTCTCCATTGTACGTTAATGCCCTTTACCCGCAGAGTCTAGTTGTCTAAAATCTGTCTCCATGGTTCAAATCATCAAATAACTGCTAGATGTATCATTCCAGTTGTATATATAATCAGTCTCCATGGTATTTTGATGACCACTATCCCTTGTAGCTGGTTTACAATCGTTTTGAAATCGATCTATAATTATCCCCAAATCGGTCTCCAATCCTAGTTTGACGAAAACATATTTCAGAGAGATATCCGAATATCACCGAATGTGACGATTTCTAAAACAACAACAATGAACCAAAACAACTCATTAAGGGAAGACTGTTTCAATTATTTGCCAATTTTTAGTTTCCCCTCCATGATTGACCTATCCAAAGTTTTAAGTGTCGGTCATTTTGTCTGACGAATATATTTTTTATCGGCCCTGTGGGCCTACTGACTTTTTATTTGTAGGTCAAATTGAGATTTTATCGGCCCTGGGCCGAAGGGCCGATCCAATCTGAATCGCTGTATATAGAGGCTATTTTCTATATATAAATATGTTTTTATTTTTGGTAAGACTACAATTACGTAGTAAGCAAAATAAGCAAATTAATAGATAACAAAAACAAGGATATTATTTTCGAAAAACCATAACAGACTATATTTCAAATGCTGCTTTGCAAAAAACATCTTATCTATGCATGTCATCTCCCCGTATGTGAAGAGAGGTCAACTTAGTACAACTCGACTTTTGGCGAAAGACGCATACTTCATCCCCAAAGTGAATACGTAATGCGATGACCTATGACCCACGAGAATCTCACGGCCGGTTGTAAACAACATGGACGGCGATTGTTTATTTTTGGACATCATTGATGTTATTTGATAGATAACTCGCATATAAGAAGGTGTACTGGATACTTTTGTGGGCTGAAACGATTCATAAATTATTAATGTATGTATTTCAAGTTTCTGTTTATTTTTTAGTCCTTTTGAACACAAAAAATCGCAAGTTAAAAGCTCTCAGTCAGTCGTTCAATTTTGTAACATAAAAATCACGTTGGACTTGAGACATAGCGAAGCATGATAAATGTCCAAATGTTGAAAAAAGCTTCGTTCACGGATCATTATTGAGACTAGGTAAAAACCTATACCATACTTGAGTAAAAGTAATTGTACGTATTATATGAAATGTATTTGTTTTGGCACTTAAATTATGAAATTCCTCCTTTAAACAACTAGTTAGATTGTTTTAATACTTAGGGTGAGAAAACCTACTTTAATTGATTAATTCGAGTGTTTGCATTATTAAACGAACTGCACAGATAAATCCAAGACATAGATAACATCCATGTCTCTGGTCAAATCATTGATTGTATTTTGTGTGAATTAAAATGTTGTAAGTATGGAAATTACAGTGTGTATCAAAATAGAAATAAACTATTTTGCACGTATGTAAATAATAGTAAGTGTTAATTAATTAACACTAAATTAGTGTTAACACTAAATTAATATGGGATTTAACTGTTTTTTTACACCCAATTAAACTGTTGTTCTTTCTAGTATTGGTATTTACCGAACCAACCAGACCCTTTACTCTAGTTTACATTATTACCGAACTAGTCATTTACCGAACTGACCTGTAATCGATAACATTCATGTGTCTGATCAAATCATTGATTGTATTTTTTGTGTATTAAAATGAAGTGCCTAGAATAATTGTTGTAAGTATGGAAATTACAGTGTGTGTATTAAGATAGAAATAAACTATTTTGCATGTATGTAAATAATAGTAAGTGTCAATTAATTAATACTTAATCAATATGGGATTAAACTGTTTTTCACACCCAATTAAACTGTTGTTCTCTCTAGTGTAGGTTTTTACCGAACCAGCCAGACCCTTTACAATAGATTACATTTTTACCGAACTAGTCATTTACCGAACTGACCTGTAATCTGATATTCGACATGGAAATATTGATGCTCTGACATTTAGACAAACAAGATGGTCATTTATATAAACAGGAAATAACTATCTGTTCCCACTGACTTTGTATCAAGAACTTCAAACGTTTTAAGGGTCATGAGGACTGACAAACTAAAGTTTTCATCAGACTAGGGCTTTTTTACGTTATATAACAGACTCCCATAAAAGGCACCTTCCCAATTGGAAATTTCTTTGAAATTTCTTTGAAATCATGCCGATTTTCCAAAAATTCATTGTCATACCAGCTTTTAGGCTTCCCAATTAAAAATTTTAGTGATAAAATTTCCAAAATTCAACAGGCTTGGGCCTTGTCCCAATTGAAGGAAAAGAAGGCCTGCAGACCAACACCAAATTTTGACGGCATTGACCAACAGTCTGTGACTTGCTTAAAGCCTGTGACGCTGCTTTTTAAGTGGTAGCTCTCCACTTTGGTGTATTTTTAAGCCATTATCAAATTGAAATAACCAATTCAGGATGTAGCAATTTCAAACTACTTTCTCTTTTTGAGATTTATATACAGATCTCTGTTTATTCCCACTGCAGTGCCGTCAAAAGCATTTAAAAACATCCCAAACAAATTCATTGTTCAACCTCTGTTGACAATTGCATTCGGCTTTGGAGATGACATCTCACATTATTCCTGGTTTAGTAAAGGTTTTGGTAAAGAGCTACCTGACTCAAGAGTGGAGAACACACTGATGAAAATATAGATGAGGTTAACCCTTCAATGATATCAATTCTGGAATTTGGCTTTTCTGTTAACAGTTTCCTGATTTTTGTTTCGTAAATACCCTACCTGACATATAATAAGATTTCACATCTTCGGACTTTCAATTTGATTAATTGATAAGTTTTTTTATGTCGGGTAGGTACATTTACTCTTAAAAATGATATTTGAAAACATATTATTTGATTTTTTCCAGTTCTGAGGATAAGCCAGGAGAATCTCACAAACCAGGTGTTCCAGACAGAATGTAAGTGCCAGAAAACTTTGACCTAGTTAACATACATCTGAAGCATGCAGTGAACCAAACATTTGGAAGAATTGTGTCTTGGGCTTGAGAGTTCTTTTAACACTTTCCCAAACAATAACGATATTTGACCACTTTGTTGCAGAAGACTTTGAAAAACATTGTAGGAAAAGGAGAAATTGCTCATAACGAGCAATTCCTTCATTTTCCACAATGTTTTCTGCCCTATCAGAAGATTATTTTCCAATTTTATCACATTTTGAAATGTCATTTGCAAACTCTTTCAATTTGGGACAGTCAAAAATTTGGCGTTTGGTAAAGGGTTAATTAACTGTTAACCCTTTACGGTATATAGCGCCGTTCGCCGCCTTATCGATTACCGTATAAAACCCTTTTCGCCGTTATACCTATTACCGTATAAAACCTATTTTGACGTTCTATCGATTACCGCATAGAACGCTTTTTGACAGCTGAAAAATTGATTCAACTTTAGCTCTTAATAACACATCTTTGCACACACGTCATTTTCTCCAAAGTTTATTTTCCTCTTAAATAAATATGTCTTCTTTCATTTCCGATGATAAAATTATAGGGTCAAAGTTTAAACTTTTGCTCTAGAGAGAATCTTTTGATAATGGTCTCACGACACGCTTATGGAAATAACGCTATCAAATTGAGATGAAGGGAATCCAAATAACCAATCCAATTAATGAGAAGTCTTCCGGTCATAAAAGATCAAAACACTGCCGATTTGTAAAGACTCGATAAGGATTTCATGCAATTCTTTAGTAACTTAACACATTTCTAAAAATACTATCCAATTAAAACAAGAGCATACGGCACGCGACCTGTAAAGGATGTTTATGACACGGAGCTATTGTTCAAAGTTTAAAGGCGATTGAAAATCGAGCCGTCAAATAATTGACGTTATAAAGACGGCCTTTTTAAAATATTTAGCCAATTTGGTGTTTCCGATCGCAAGTCAGACATCAATGTAGATTCAGAGCAGTAATTTGATCGTTTTTTTTAAGCCTGAAGATGATGAAATGTTGATAAATATTACCAATTCACGGACAAGCAAATTAGATCATTCCTCCGACTTTGACTACAACTACGAGCTTTTGGTAAATTCATCACCCATGGACACGTATTTTACGGAAATATAAGCATGTTTCGTTGCCAAAATGAGTTGATTTTTACTGTTTTACATTTATAAGAAGGACCAGGTTTCACTTCTTTACAAAGCAATATTGCGTTGAAAAACATTCTTTTATATATTTTGGAAACGGTTTGAATGGGAATTGAAGTAAAACGATTCAGCTTTGTTGAGAAATATGCAAAGACAAAGTATGTATCTCGAGTCATGAATGGTATTTTTCGGCAACAAAATTCCCTGCAATTGATGACAAAACAGAAAAACAAATAAGGGATCTCTCAGGGAGAACACATAAGTCATATTATTACTTTTGATTTTGTATAATTCACACCGTAATATACATTTTCATTGTTTGTTTAACTTTCTACAACTTAATCCTGATATGAATGTATCACTAAATAAAGAAAAAAAAACATCAACTTAAAGGAAATTTTGTTCTCGTCGTCTTTTATTCTTTGAGAAAATCTGTTAGATGAATGTAAGTTGCATTAATTTGGGTTTGATTAACAGTACCCCAATCAACAACAATTATCGGAGATAATCCTGTGCAAATAGGTACCCAGGGTGACTAATTGTGTATGCGTTAATGGTCTTCGATAATCGGATGGTTTATACCTATAGTGTCACTGATAAGCCTTATCTCTATACATTAAAGGGTTAATATCTTTAATTAATCTCGCTTATTTTGTAATATTAGTATAAATTAGCTACCTAGGCCTATAAAATGTTTTGTTTAGGGTAACAACTCTAAAATAAGAGGGTACTTAAGGTAGATAGGGAAATTAATTTTTCATTTTATTTTTTAGGACTTTGTTGACATGTATTATGTTGTTGTTTTTGACTGATTGTCCCCTATCTTCAAAATTTACTTCACCTTGAGCAAAATGACCCTATAAATGAATGTGACCAAAGGCGAAGTTGCTAATAAAAAAAACAATTAAAAAGCAGTTTTTCATACTTGATTGTAGTCTTGTGTCCTAGCTTTCAATTTGGAACAAATTAAACAGAACCTGGTAGATAAGGACAAGTGGTTATGAATGTAACCAACCACAAGGGTCTATAGTTACTCCGGGGTCATTACTATACATGTAATATAATAAAAATCGAATTCCAAAGTATTGAACCCAGGATAACTATAGACCCCTGTGAATGTAACTGCATTAATATCTGTCAATATATCTGGCAACCTATTTTTCTGGGCCTGTAAAAATGCTGTTAGTGTCTGAAGGTTGAACTAGGTATGGTCTGGTTTACCTGAACAAACCTTTTATCAGATCTAACAAACCCTATAGAGTGACAAGGTATACCAATTTGAATGACTGTGTTTTTGTGATCATAAAAGTCGCATTTGTTTACTTTAAATCATCATACTTTTCTATTCATTCCTGATAATTTTATTATAAAACAAAACAGAAAAAATATTACATCAATCCATGATTAATAAGCTGATTTAAAAACATGTTTTTATGTTGTTATATAATCAAAGGCCTTTTTAGCTCACCTGCGCACAAAGTGCTCAAGGTGAGCTTTTGTGATCGCCCAATGTCTGTCGTGCATCGTCAACAATTTCTTTAAACAATTTCTTTAAACATCTTCTTCTCCTAAACCATTGGGCCAATATTTACAAAACTTCACAGGAATGTTCGTTGGGTGTGCTCTTCAAAAGTTGTTCAAAGAAATTGATTCCATGCAGAAATTTGGTTGCCGTGGCATGAAAAAAATGGAATTTCTGCAATCTTTAAAAAAATTATAACTTTACAAATAACTTTTGGGCCAATTTCAATGAGATATCATAGGAAGCATCCCTAGTTAGAGGGAATAAAGATTTGTCAAAAAAAATCAGTCATGTGACCAGAATAGTTGCCATGCCCATATTTGTTAAAAACCATGAAAAATTCTTCTTGTCAAAAACCACTGGTCAAATTTCAAAGTAATTTCACAGGAATGTTCTTTAGGGGCCCTTCTATAAAGATTGTAAAAAAAAAAAGAGATAACTCGAAAAACATGGCCGCCAGGGTGTGTTGAACTTTGAATGTGTTTTTGTTTTCACTATATACATGTATGGTAAAATTTATAACTTAATAAACATATTTTATATAAACATGAATGGTTATATCTCGAAAAACATGGCCACCAGGGTTCGTTGAAATTCGAACCTGTTTGCATTTCCACTATATACTTGTATTGTAGAATTTTCAACAAAATTCATCAATACATATGTCCAAATATGCCAAAAGGATAACAACAAAATGGCAACAATAGATCATACTGGACAAAAGTATGGGCTGATCTTTGAACATACACAATCTGTATAAGAAAAATATTCAGTTTCCACATTGTAAGAATTATGTACCATTCTAATGTCCCACATCAAGCATACAGTGTCAAACTTGTAAAATTGGAATGAAAAATAGGTAAATGCATAGAGGCACAAGAAACTCTGTCTAAAAATCTCGTTTTAAAAAGGCCTTTGTATAATCTTTGCAAGTCTATTTCTTTTGTTTAAAAAAACTGAAATGGGTGGTATCTCTAACTTGTTATGTAATCCTTAACTTGTTATGTGGTTTTCTACTTGTTATGTGGTTTTCTACTTATGTGGTCTCTTACCTGTTATGTGGTCTCTTACCTGTTATGTGGTCTCTTACCTGTTATGTGGTCTCATCTCTTCAGGAAGCGAACAGCAGCGAAGGAACTGATTGAGGCCTACTACTTCCAGCTGACCGACGGATGCGGAAATGTTTCGTGTTCCAACAGCTGCTGTGCCTCCTCGCCTGTATTCTCCATGAAGGACAGGGACAAAAACGCCCTGGCCCTCCTCTCGATAGAGCTCTTCAAAAAGAAGGCCCAACTCTGCGATAACGAGAGCACCAAGACAGCCAAGCTTCCAAAGAGAAAGACCGAAGAGGATATTCCCGCCTCGGTGGTTCCCTCAACGTCTCTAAACAGCGATGCTATTCAGGCGACTTGGAGTGGGAGACTGTTTCTGCCAGGACCGTCCACTTCAAAATCACCGGCTGTATCAGGTATCTATAATATTACATGTGCCACATGCTAAGTGGGCCCCTTTTTCGAAAGAATCACTACCAGGGATGGTGACATCTAATTTTAATTCACTCGTCTGTAAATGCCAAATTCTTTTCTGCACATATGTGTATTATAGTAAGTTATAGAGTTAATTTCATTAAAAAAAGATCACTTGTCCATTAAAGCTTGTGGAGAATCTGGGCAATACAAACAATTGCATTTGCCACCCCTAACCACAGGGACATTTATTTATTAAAGTGATTTGATGGCATTGGGTGTACACTTGGTGTGTAATAAGGCATTATCTGATTTTATACCATCTTGATCGAAATGAAGATAACTATTTAGAGATTAAGAAAAAGGGGGGGGGGGGGATTCATTATTTTTGATATAAGATATAAATATTTGACAATGGCTCAAGTCATTTTTGTTTTGTGCCTTCTGTCCACCTATCGTTATTTCTGGGCTTTTGGGTGGTAGCCTGGCTTCAGGCTTGGGTCCAAAACCAATGTGATATAACTGGGGTTCAGAGTTTTACCCAGGCCTTTTGATCCTTTCACAAACAACACATTTTCGACTGTCCCAAATTGAAAGAGTTTGCAGACGACATTTCAAAATGTGATGAAATTGAACAATGTTCTTCTGATAGCCAGTGATAGGGCAGAAAATATTGTGGGAAAAGGAAAATTGCTCGTTACAAGCAATTTCCCATTTTCCCACAATGTTTTCTAAACCCATCTGAAACAAAGTGGTCAAATGTCTTTATTTTTTGGGAAAGGGTTAAAGTCACTGGTCAACTTTCTTCCATTCGGAAAGCAGTCAGCAGCTTGGAACAAATATTGTGCTGAACTGGGTACCGTTTTACTAAGCAGTTTACGCTTAAGATTTGCTTAAGTCTAAATCAACAATTCCTCTAATACCAGTATTGGGCGAAGCAATATTACAAAGTAACACATCATTGGAATCGTCTCTCCGAGACGCTTCCAATGACGTGTCACATTGCAATATTGTACTTTCATTGAAGATACTATCCATGTTTATCAGTTTTGACTTACACAAATATTTTCCTTAAGTTGTTTAGTAAAATGGTACCCTTGTGGTGAAATACCAGGAGCATGGATATGTGTGCTGACTGTTTTGATTTAATGACTTAATTGTTTGCAATGGTGTTGAACTCATATCCTAACAGTCCTTATTTTCATTTCATGTTTTGTTTCTCAGGTCCAGACATAAGCTTTCTGTGTGAGGAAAAACTCGAGGAATTGATTGAGGACTGTAAGAAGGCCAACAACTGGTCCTCTCTGATCAAAGCAATTGGCTCCATGTATAGTAATCCAGACTCTTTGATGAAAAGTTTCCAAGTAAAAACTGGGGGCAAACGGCTAACTGAGAATCTGGAATCTACTGATTCGGATTCCGTTATGGATACAGATGAACATGCAGATGTGAAAGAGAGCCAGTCAAAGGCTGGGCAGAACGTTCAGGGGGATATTAGTGTAGACTTACCGTCGCTGGCCCGATGTTATGGCTTACTAATGGACACGCCAGACCATCCTTTCCAGGGGGCTCTTATAAATGCTCTGTTATCATTATCAAAAACTGTGGACATGGACTTAAAGTACCGTAATCGATCCGAAAAAGAGCCAGAGTACCTGAATTTGTTTGTGATAGTGATGGAAATACCCCTCTTACATAGTCCCGAGTTCATTGAGTCGGCATTTCCCGAGTTCTGTAAAGCAATGGGTAAGTTGCCACTTGCGTCACAAGCAAAGCTCGCAAGGTTCTGGTCCACATATTCATCAGAGAAACTGAGGGATTTGGTATTGGCAATTCAACAGTTGATAACAGTGAAACTGATAGACGGAGAGTCAAGATGGGGTCGAGGGTTCTCTCTGAATGACGAGGAACATGTTACCGGGCCGATTAAAGTGCTGAAAATCTTATATTACGCGAGTTTATTTGGTGGAGAGCGTGATTCAAAGCTTGTTCTGGAGGAGGAGCGTGAATTGATGGACTCGGACAATCACTTACAGCAAGAGCTTTTAGGTGCTAGTGCCATGGGGCATGACTCGAAGGAACCGCGCCAGACTAAAGAGGATCCACTTTCCAAGGAACTGGAAGTGTCGCATGTTGACTGCCGGCGTCCGCTCGTTCCCTTTGAAGACTTTGTAAACGAGACTCTTAACGAGCATATTAATGTGGAAACCGACTACAAGAACAAGCTTGAAAGCGAGGACAATCAGTCAAAGTTCTCATTTGCCAATTACAGTTTTGTGCTCACCACGGCCTCAAAGCAGATGAGCCTTTATATGGACAATCGTATCCAGATGTACAAGGAGCGTCGTTCCTCCATTATACAGACCATCATGCACGGTATGCCACCGATGCCCTTCCTGAGGATACGGGTCTCCAGGGATAGAATCATAGACGATGCCTTGGTCGCTGTAAGTATCCGTGTACTGACTGTACAGGGCTTTTTTGCATTATATAACAGACTCCCATGAAAGGCACCTTGCCAATTAGAAATTTCTTTAAGGATGTTCTCGGTAGTTTTATCTATACACTTTATCTGCGCATCCAAGGGAGATAATAATCTGTTACCGAAGAGGTACTTGTATAGTAGTCGGATAAACGTTTTTATTCGGATAAATTTACTGTATGTATTTTTTTTTCCAAAGAATAATCATATTATGCATAAAACTATAAAAGTTTTTGAACATTATTATATAATTCTCATTCATGTAAAGCCCTCAGCCTCTATTTTTCAAGTTTAACGTTATTTTAGTCGTTTTTATAAATGTTTTTTAAATACGTTTACCATGGAAACCCTCATTTTACAGAAAAAACTTGCTCGTCAACATATAAAAAATTTAGAAAATTCTATGAAAGGATTATTTTCTTATGAAACTGTAGAAAATGTGCTTAAAATCATGCAGTTTTCATCTCTGTACCAAACTCCAATATTTTAATCAGAAATTTGTTGGTGAGGTTATTTTCAAGGAAATATATGGTGCAATTTCCTGCATAATTTTTTATAACTAGGAACACACACTTTAGAGTTTTCCTTGAATTCTGAGAAATTGAATGCATGTCCCATTGAGGGTACAGTGCCAGCGTTTTTTCTTCTTCTTTGTTTGGGTCCGGTAAAAGGACCCTTTCCCAATCAAATCTAGGTAACATAATTCCCAATTTCAAGATTTTTTTTCCCAAATAAGACCTTAATTCTCTAATAAACATTTGAGGTGTTAAAATTTGCTTAGCTGTTAAATGCCCAAACAGGGTTCACGCTGGCCTTCGCAAATGGCGCCATTGGCGACAAAATTAAGAAATTGGCGCAAGAAAAACAAATTTGGCGAAAGTGCCTGGCGCCTACTATTTTCCGTGAGAATTCGATGTTTGTTTACCGCATGGTTGCCGATCTCAAGTCAATATCGATTTGTTTTACTGTAAAGCTGAGAACCATGCATCGATGGTTCCCGTAATCACAGTACTTTGAATTAGAACTCGGAAACCAACTTGTTTATCAAATGCGATTTCCGATACGGGATAATCCTGTTTTCACACTTGTTCAGTTCATTATCTGTTGATTGTCAAGTTTGTTGAAGGTGACACTTTCTTGTGTACACCATTTAGTCATTCGCCAGCCTTTACAACTTCAATTATATGGAAATTATGACTTTGATTACTTTAATTGATTTTCAATCAAAATGTTTGCCCTCGCGCTCCTTTTAAAGAAGTTGACATCAAACATCGACGAAGTCAGTTATGTTGATTGACAAATAAATGAAACTCTTTTATGCACCGAAGTTTTGGTATATAAAATCTGCGATTTGAAGTGACACTTAATTCTGGTCCAACACAAGAGTGACTTTAAATCGATCTTCTCAGTCGTTGAATATGCCTCCCACTCAAAGAAGAATAAACATCTGACAAGGAGGTCTGGAGGACAGGAAATAGTTGGTTATAATAATTATGATGCCAAGGTGAAAGTCATGTTTCTGCTATTTCCTGTTTCAAATATTGAGTGTGAGAGAGGATTTAATCCATAGAACCTAATGAAAACAGCACGTAGAAATAGATAGAACAAACGAACACTTGAGAACCTCTTTAGAACCGTAGGTGACCCTGATGAAGGATTTCCCCTTCTACAGAAGACTATTTTTGGCTCCAACTTATTGAATTTGGCTCCAATTTTTTAAATCTGGCTCCAACTTTTTCAATTTGGCGCAAGTATTGGCGCAAAGAAAATTTTAGCCAGAGAGAACCCTGCCCAAAGATTATTTGTAACAGAACACTCAAAATCAAATGCACTCTTGTATCAAAACATGTTTTGACAGAGTTATTGTACTCTTTCTGCAGTGTCCATAATTCAAGTTTTAAAGACAAAATAAGCTAATTATGAAGAGATTTCTATTATTTGAAAACAAATCCCAAAATTTCCAATTATAAGAAAAACAAAACAACGCAAATTTTCCCAATTGCCTCTGCACCGGACCCTTTCCCAGTTGTAGAAAAAAAGAACGCTGATTGCATATAGGGCTGCCCATGGTTGTCCTGGTTTGGATCCATTGGAACATGGTAAATTAATTGAAACTTAAGAATTGTTAAAAACCAATTAAACTACATAAACAAACAGAAAAAATCAGTAAGTGCTGATGTGATATATGCTTGATGAATCCCTTTAACCCTTTACCAAACACAAAATTTTAGACTGTCCCAAATTGAAAGAGTTTGCAGACGGCATTTCAAAATGTGATGAATTGGAAAATAATCTTCTGATAGGGCAGAAAACATTTTGGGGAAAGGAAAAGTTCCTAGTTACGAACAATTTCTCCTTTTCCCACAATGTTTTCCAGAGTCATCTGCAACAATGTGGTCAACTGTCGTTATTGTTTGGTAATGGGTTAAAAGTTTGTTGTTATCCTTTTCCTTGTATTTTATGTGATACGTGAGGGTTGGGAGCAATACTATAGTGAGACTGAATGCTTTGTGTTTGTGATAGTATTATTGAACCAACACTCTCTAACTGTGCAGAGTGAAAGCTGCTACAGCTGGTTGGCAAGCCCTTTCAATTTCTGTTTTCTCATGGCTGGAACTAGGTACCGTATGTACCACTCTAGCCAAACAGATGTTTCTGAAGACTCGCATGATATTGGCATCAGATTTGGCTTTCCATACATGTATCAATAGTTTTACTCTTTCTTTGCTTGCTGTATACGTGTATAAAGAGTCACATGATAATGGCATCTGGTTTGATTTGCCATACATGTATCTATAATAATTTTTTGGCCTTCTGTACGTTGTATGTAGACCCAAGTGATTTTGACATGGTTTTATTCGCTGTACATGATTGTATTTATAATAATTGTTTGGCCTTCTGTACATTGTATGTATACCCAAGTGATTTTGACATGGTTTGATTGGCTGTACATGATTGTATTTATAATAATTGTTTGGCCTACTGTAGATTGTATGTAGACCCAAGTGGTTTTGACATGGTTTTATTGGCTGTACATGATTGTATTTATAATAATTGTTTGGCCTACTGTAGATTGTATGTATACCCGAGTGATTTTGACATGGTTTTATTCGCTGTACATGATTGTATTCATAATAATTGTTTGGTCTACTGTAGATTGTATGTATACCCAAGTGATTTTGACATGGTTTTATTCGCTGTACATGATTGTATTTATTATAATTGTTTGGCCTACTGTACATTGTATGTATACTCAAGTGATTTTGACATGGTTTGATTGGCTGTACATGATTGTATTTATAATAATTGTTTGGCCTACTGTAGATTGTATGTATACCCAAGTGATTTTGACATGGTTTTATTCGCTGTACATGATTGTATTTATGATAATTGTTTGGCCTTCTGTACATTGTATGTATACCCAAGTGATTTTGACAGCTTGTTTGATTTGCTGTACATGTTTATTAGGGCTGGGAATCACGTAATCAGAAATGATAGAGACCGTGGAAAAAATGGTGACTTTCGTCGCTTTGACTTCTTCAAACCGACGAGTTTCCTTTCATATAGCGATTTCGTGCACAAAATGTAGCACAAAGTACCCGCCTAACAATCCGATTAGTTCGGCCGCTTTGTTTTATGATGCCAAATAAATGGTTTTTCCAGACTTGGAAACAGTGTTTGAACCTCACCAATCGCAGTTGGATCGCTTTAACGAATGGTGAGGTTTGAACACTGTTTCCAAGTGTTTGAACAAACCATTTATCTGACACCATTACACCAAGCAGCGGAGAAAATCTGATCGTTAGGTGGGTACTATGCGCTACATTTCGTGCACGAAATTGCTATATGAAAGGATACTCACCGGTTTGACGAAGTCGAATCAACAAAAGTCACCATATTTTTCCACGGTCTCTTATCATTTCTGATCACGTGATTCCCAGCCCTGTTAATATAAATATATTATTTTTTGCTTTCTGTATATGTGTATGAAAATGTACTTTTATGTATATTTCAGCTTGAAATGGTTGCAATGGAGAACCCTTCTGATTTGAGAAAGCAGCTGTTTGTGGAGTTTGATGGAGAACAGGGTTTGGACGAGGGTGGGGTGTCAAAGGAGTTCTTTCAGTTGATTGTGGAGGAGATCTTCAATGTGGACTTTGGTATGGAATCATTCTTGAGTGATATTCTTGCTATTGGGGTTTAACACTGTATTTAACAATTGTTCAGGTTGAAATAAGTAGGAATACTATATACTTTAGCATTAGAAAATTTCAACACATACATTTCTTAAATAAGACTAGATTATTTACAAGTCACAGCTTTGCAACTATGTTCATAACCTTACAGAAAAGATATAGATCATTCATATTTTGCAACACATTCAAACAAGTTTTTCTTAAAGACAACAATCGAAACCAAGTACATGTATAAGAGGTTGTATTTTTATATTCAATTGTGACATGGGGTGTCGGAAAAGTTTTACTGCTCTTGACATCCGACGCTAGCAAGGTGCGCAAGAAAGAATTCCTGCGTTCCTGCATTAGGCCATTTCTGATATGGGGTAATCATGTATTCAGTTTTTTTGGGTTTTTTTTATATATGGGTTTTACATCACATCAACATTATTTCAGTTATGTAGCGATGCCCGACTATTAATGATGGAGAAAGACCCCATACTCAACTGCCCATAAGGGCTGGTCAAGGAGGGTAGAACCATCGGCATTCCGTAAGTCAGTCGGGAGACTGCCTCTCATGAAAATCCATATCCCTCTCAGGATTTGAACCCACGCGGAGAGGGGCCATGTGATTTCAAGTTCTGTACTCTAACCACTAGGCCACGGAGGCCCCCATGTATTCAGTCCATTATCTGTTGATCTCGTGTACACCATTTAGTCATTTGCCCACCTTTAAAACTTTAATTATATGGAAATTATGACTTTGATTATTTTAGTATCTTTTCAAAGCTAAATGTTTGCCCTCGCACTTCTCTAAAAGACCTTGACATTAAACATCGGCAAAGTTTATTCTGTTGATTGACAAATAACTGAAATTCTTTTTTGCACCGAAGTTTAGGTAAATAGAATCCGAGATTTTCCCTAGTCAACATTTAATCTTGATCCACCAATAGAATGACTTCAAAGCGATCTTCTCATTCATTTAATATGCCTCTTACTAAAAATCCAATTGACATCTGACAACTGTAATTTCAAGGAGGCTTGGAGGATGGTAAATAGTTGGTTACAATATGACACCAAGATACAGGTCATGTTCCTGCTATGCCCTGTTTTAACTGTTTAGTGTGGAAGAGGATTCAGTGGACAGGACCTGATGAAAACAGCGCTTAGAAATAGACAGAACAAACAAACACTTGATAACCTCTTTAGAATCAATTAAGATGGTCAAGTGATGAAGATTTCCCCTTCTACAGAAAATGAAGACTTTTTTGGCTCCAACTTTTTGAATTTGGCACAACTGTTGGTGCAAAGAAAATTTGAGCCAGAGAGAACCCTGCTGTTGAAAATGACAATTAACTCAGTCATTTACAGGCCGGCTTTTATGAGCTTTGATGGTCATTTCTTCATCATGTTCATAAGTTACAAAGGCGTTGATTGGTTCAGACTCCATTTATCGTTCAAATGGTGCCTCCCTGTTTTATATGTCATGATGATTTTCTATAGATGCTTATGTTTAACTTCAACACAATCATTATGCGTCTGATTTAGAGCATTGTGATAAATCCCACATGTGAAGATAGCATACCTTGCAAATTGAATTAACTAGAAAAAAAAACGATTTGAGTAATCGGCGTGAAAGGCCTTTGAACTTAACCTAGAAAAGATAATTTTAGGCCAGGTTGTACAACCAGAATCGTAGGCCTGCATTTAACAGGTATTCATTTAAGTCTCCATCTTTTCCAGGTATGTTTACGTATAACCAAGAAACACTGCAGTACTGGTTCAATCCGATGTCCTTCGAGAATGATGCTCAATTCACCCTGATTGGGATCGTACTTGGGCTCGCCATCTACAACAGCACCATAGTGGATGTCCATTTTCCCGCAGTCGTGTACAGAAAACTGGTCGGCAAGAAGGGCACGCTACATGATCTACCCGACGTCGACCCTGTATGTAATGCTTAAGGGTTTTGTTTACTGTGAAAGGATGGTTGCGGCTTTTATGGCCGAGTCGTCAGAGTACAGAATTCGAAATTACATTGACCTTTGCTTTGGTCCAAATCCAGGGACGGAGATTTGATTCTTGAGAGGCAGTCTTCTGACTGACTAACCCTTTCCCAAACAAATTTTTTTCGACTGTCCCAAATTAAAAGAGTTAGCAGACGACATTTCAAAATGTGATGAAATTGAAAAATATTCTTCAGATAGGGCAAAGAACCTTGTGGAAAAAGGAAAAATTGCTCATTACGACCAATTTCTCCTTTTCCCACAATGTTTTCTAAAGTCGTCTGCAACAAAGTAGTCAAATGTCTATTGTTTGGGAAAGGGTTAAAGAAATTATTAAGTTAGTGATGGGAAATAGGGAAATATGCATCATATTACGAGATTTAGATTAAAAAAAGTCATCCCCTTTCCATGATAAGCCAGAAAGTTCTAAATAAATGAGGAGATGATGTGGTTAACAACTCACTCACATACACTATCAACTTTTGACTTATTTACTGCCCTTAAATGCTTTTTGCCCTTTTGTTTTATAGACGCTAGCCAGAATAGAAAGTTGATTGTCCTTTACTAAAGGCTACCTCAACAACAATGGTTTCTGAACTCTTCTTTCTTTCCTTTTACAGACTCTAGCCAGGACTCTGAATGAAATGTTACGGTACGAGGATGGTGACTTTGAAGATGTGTTTATGCAGACATTCCAGATCAGTTATAAGGATGTATTTGGAAGCACAATTACTCACAACTTGAAGGAAAATGGAGATTCGCTACCTGTGACAATTGACAACAAGACAGTGAGTAGTAATAACATAAAGTGTCGCATTTGTGAGAAAGTACGTCTTGGTTGTAGTATCCAAAAGCAGTCCTTTTAAGAAAATTTGACTTCCAAGTTCTGGTGCATAACCAAAAAAAAAGCCAAAACATCACCTTCTTGTTGTTTATTGTTGTATAAAATGTTATGTTGCATCAATATGCTTTTTTGTTGAAGCGCATTCCTCATCTGTTTAATTCTGTTACAATATGCTTACTTCAACCAAGGTGTTTCATTTCTATTTGCAGGAGTTTGTAAACTTATATGTAGACTTTATCTTGAACAAAGCCATCGAGAAACAATTCCGAGCGTTCAGACGAGGCTTTCAGATGGTAACGAGCGAGAGTCCCCTGCGAGCCTTGTTTTTACCGAGTGAAATCGAACTGCTCATCTGTGGAAGCGAGGTTGGTTTTTTTTTTTCTGGGTACATACTAGACACATATAAAAGTGTTCTTTGAGAATTTCAAAAATTTGTTTGACATATCGTTGATCAGTATTCTTTCTGATTTTATTGAAGTCAATCGGAGATGAATTGTTGGTAAATTCACTGAACAACTTTGTTCAGGAGGAAAAGCAGTCCTTCGCTGAGAATTGATAATGTGTAGTGTACCGTTTTTCTAAACAGTTTACATTTAAGATTTGCGTAAGGCGAAAGCAATTCCTCTTATTTCAATATTGGGCGAAGCAATATTGCAAAATAACACATCATTGGAATCGTCTCTCCGAGATGCTTCCAATGGCGTGTCACATTGCAATAATGTACTTTCATTGAAGATACTAACCATGTTTGTCAATTATGACTTACAAATATATTTTTCTTAAAGGCACATAAAAGGAGATTAATGCTCTATTAAACTTTTTTATTTGGTAAACTTTTGATCAGATTAAGTTAGTTATCACCAAAAAAACCATCAGAAAAACTTGAACGTGAAAGTCTGCCAGAAATAACCTAGATTAGCAAGTTTAATAAGTCAGATTGCCTCATTCTTCACCTAAGACCTTGACAGTTGATACACAAACATTTGAATCGACCGATCAGAATTCTTTATTTTGAATATGTAAACAAACAGGTTGTTGATAAACATGAGTGAATTGGAGACAACTATATATCAAGCACAAAATAACTTATTTTAAAGGAATCTTTTTAATAGGGTCTAAAAGTATTTGTAAATTAATTCTCATGACTTTATGAACATAATGAAAGAACTCCATATATTTTTCAGTAATTTATTTGTACTTATCTCCTTTGATGTGCCTTTAAGTTGTTAAGTAAAACTGTACCCTGGACTGGTTTTGACAAACCAGCAAGATGATTATGGGCATAGTATGGGGTCACCACCATCATTAAGAGTTCGGCATCGCAACATAACTAAAATAATGTTGACGCAATGTTTAACCCGTATTAATAAAGATGAATAAAATTAGTTTGTTGACTAACCTTTGTAGTATGACTGAAATATTTTTTGAAAAAGGCACACAATCCTAATCCAACCAAACAGATCTACAAATTTGAGCGAATGAACTAGATTCATTGGGTTGAGAAAGAAAAGTTTAAACAAGACAATCCAATCTCTTTCACCATATTTATTGTCTTGAAGGATGCTTGTATTTACATTTTGTGTGGGATTTACACGGTTTTCATTAATGTCTCAGATATTTATAGACCTGGAACCGGTCTCTCATATATCAAATGTAGAGACCGGTACGGTACAAATCTACCAGGCAAAATACTGGCTGGTAACGGAAGGAACGAACGCAGCATACTCTCCTTAGAGACAAACGTTTGCCGGTTCAAACGAACGGTTAGCCGTGACATGAAGTTGCTTTCACAGAAATATTGTTCAAAATGATTTGAATTTGGACTTTTGACAAACATTTCATACAAATCAGTAGACAATCAAGTCTGAAAAACGGGCTGTCTGCTTTAAGAATCACAAAACAATGATCCACGGAAAACAACTGTGTGTTTCTGGTTGTTGTTGAAAAAGTTTAAATACTGTTCTATTTTTGCTTCTCCCTTTGTAAATTTGTTTTCAATTCTTGTTTATTTTTTTTAAACCAAATACATTTTAGCCTGTAAATAATTCAATATATGTTTTTCAACATCATCATTATGCGGTATTATTTAACTTAGCTGGTAATCCACCTTAAAACACCCTTTATTCATTCATTTTAATTTGTTTTCATCTTGCATTATCCAGATATAAATCGCATGAAAAATAAATTCTAGTCAATTGGTTTTTTCCCTGCAATATTTATAAAATTCTGCACATGTTCATTATTATGTACATTCTCCTTAGAAATGTCTTGACAAGAGAAATCTGATGATTGCCCACAATATGGGGTTTAGAAAAGCAATAATGAACTTCGCCATGGGAAAATGCTTTAATGTTTATTTCAAAATGTAGGTTTGCTTTATAAGCGTTTATGTTTATCTCATTGATAGTTAAGATGGTACTTTCACTATACACTGTTAATTTTTTTTACACATTCCATATAAATCATTTTATCAGAACTTGAACATCCATCGAGTAATGGGGGTCCTGCATGGCCCAGTGGTTAAGGTGGCAGAACTCCGGGTTCCCGGATTCGAGCCCCACTAACACCTCTGGTTTCTTGGGAGTGACAATTGGCAAGTTACTTCAGAGTCCTAGCCTAGTACTGGTGGATTCAGGAAAGCCATTACGTAACTGAAAAATTGTTGATATGGCATTAAACACCATAAAAAATATCAAGAAATGTTTCCTTATGTCTCAATATTTTTCAATGGATGTTTTTAAGTGGGTGTTCAAACATAAATTGGGCTTAAAACACAATCAAATTGAGTGAATTCATTTCACTTGTTACCCTATGCAACTGTTTGTCATGGGTTAATTAAATCAATTAACAGACAGCAAATGGATGATGAATAAAAAATGCACAACAATGGAGAATTTCAGACTGTTCAAATATACTGTTGGTGTTTATTTTTTAACCTTTTGTAATTCATCTGTAAATATTGAGAACTGATCGACCATTAATGATTGTTGATCGGCGAATGATGATTTTTCAACATTTCCCTAAAATCTTACCACAGGGGTCTATAGCTAGCCTTGGGTCAGTACTGTGTAATATAATTACAATATAATTATAAATTAAAAGTACAATTCCACTGATCATGTAATGATGGTCAGTGTAAAGGCAGTGATAAGTTGATAATAATGTATCTTTTTCACTCTGATGTTTATTACAGAACTTAGATTTCAATGAGCTGGAGGAAGCCACAGAGTATGATGGAGGCTTTGAGAAACATTCGTCCACTGTCAAGTAAGGCATGATTTTTGTGATGTCGACTCGTCCCCACCCACCTTCATGGGAACATGCGATTAGGCTGAATTAAAAGCAACAACAATAATAGAAAAAAAAAATCATTATGAAAACCATTGTTACAAGAAAATAAATTGCCTATATGAAGCAGGTTATCTTTTGGTTTCCATGGTTTCTAGGGAGTTCTGCAGCAAATGCAGTAAAGTGAGATGTTTTGATCTGCTTGTTCTCAGAAGAGGAAGTTAGAAAGTCAGAATTAAATTTCGTTGAAACGATACAGCTTGCGTTATGTTGTTTGATCAAAAATTAAAAGTAGCTATTTGAAGCATCATTAGTTCTGGAATTGTCAATTCATTTATTAAGTACAGTCTGTATGCAGTAGATCTCAAAAGCAATGTCACATTTTTAGATTAAATACTTATCAATTCATTATATACGCGCATTGAAAAAATAAAAACGATCTAATTCTGCTTCCTATGGCCATTCTTCAGTGAGTATCATAAAACAGTTTAGCTGTTACGCAGTTTTTAAGAAATTGATTTTGACTTTCAATTTTCCTCACATCGGTGAAAAAGTGCCTTTAAACAAACAATTTCGGATCCTGCATTCTAAGATCCAAGTTGGATCTAATTACCTCGTTGTGGAGTGTCCTTTGACAGCGCACTTTTTCACAACTTTGCAATAGTAGATTATCTAGGATGCATAGATATTTGAACTTCCACTACAAAATAACGGAAACTGTAACCTTTTCACTACCTATAGCACCGAATATATCCGGTGCACTTTAAGCACCTTATATACCATATCCACTGTTAATGAACAGCATAGTATGGTTGTATGTATAGAAGCACTTTAACCACCTTATATACCATATCCACTGTTAATGAACAGCATAGTATGGTTGTATGTATAGTAGCACTTTAAGCACCTTATATACCATATCCACCGTTAATGAACAGCATAGTATGGTTGTATGTATAGAAGCACTTTAAGCACCTTATATACCATATCCACCGTTAATGAACAGTATAGTATGGTTGTATGTATAGAAGCACTTTAAGCACCTTATATACCATATCCACTGTAAATGAACAGCATAGTATGGTTGTATGTATAGAAGCACTTTAAGCACCTTATATACCATATCCACTGTTATTGAACAGCATAGTATAGTTGTATGTATAGAAGCACTTTAAGCACCTTATATACCATATCCACCGTTAATGAACAGCATAGTATGGTTGTATGTATAGTAGCACTTTAAGCACCTTATATACCATATCCACCGTTAATGAACAGTATAGTATGGTTGTATGTATAGAAGCACTTTAAGCACCTTATATACCATATCCACCGTTAATGAACAGCATAGTATGGTTGTATGAATAGAAGCACTTTAAGCACCTTATATACCATATCCACTGTTAATGAACAGCATAGTATGGTTGTATGTATAGAAGCACTTTAAGCACCTTATATACCATATCCACCGTTAATGAACAGCATAGTATGGTTGTATGTATAGTAGCACTTTAAGCACCTTATATACCATATCCACTGTTAATGAACAGCATAGTATGGTTGTATGTATAGAAGCACTTTAAGCACCTTAGATACCATATCCACTGTTAATGAACAGCATAGTATGGTTGTATGTATAGTAGCACTTTAAGCACCTTATATACCATATCCACCTTTAATGAACAGCATAGTATGGTTGTATGTATAGAAGCACTTTAAGCACCTTATATACCATATCCACCGTTAATGAACAGCATAGTATGGTTGTATGTATAGTAGCACTTTAAGCACCTTATATACCATATCCACTGTTAATGAACAGTATAGTATGGTTGTATGTATAGAAGCACTTTAAGCACCTTATATACCATATCCACTGTTAATGAACAGCATAGTATGGTTGTATGTATAGAAGCACTTTAAGCACCTTATATACCATATCCACTGTTAATGAACAGCATAGTATAGTTGTATGTATAGAAGCACTTTAAGCACCTTATATACCATATCCACTGTTAATGAACAGCATAGTATGGTTGTATGTATAGAAGCACTTTAAGCACCTTATATACCATATCCACTGTTAATGAACAGCATAGTATGGTTGTATGTATAGTAGCACTAGGTGTATGTAAGACTAGAGAAGGTTGGTATATAGTATGCTGTAAAACCTAATATCGATTTTTATGAATCAGTGACGTCGTTTGAGCGTCTGTTACAGGCATCGCATTGTTAAATCTGTCTTTTTTTTTTTCATCTTTTCCACATTTTCCCTTGGTATACGAAAGAGAGAACATGGTCTGGCAGTGAAAAGGTTAAGCAAATAAGGGTTCTGGGTTATGTTTCCAGGTTTTTCTGGGAGGTGGTGCATGCGTTTGACGAGGAACAAAAGAGGAAGCTTCTGCAATTCACGACGGGCACAGACAGGGTTCCGGTGGGCGGTTTGTCGAAACTCAAACTGATCATTGCCAGGAACGGGCCTGACTCGGATAGGTATGTATTGAACACATTGTCTTGCCGGGGAAACTATGCCAGCCAGCATTATCAACATTAATGGTCTAAGTGATGAAAAAAGTAGTTTATGAGTATCTGTATAATTGGTTATTGAATGTTCAACCCATTACCAAATGATAAGGGCATTTGACAAGTTTGTTGCAGACGACTATGTAAAACATTGTGGGAAAAGGAGAAATTGGTCTTAATGAGCAATTTCTCCTTTTCCCACAATGTTTTCTGCCGTATCGGAGGATTGTTTTTCAATTTCATCACATTTTGAAATGTCGTCTGCAAACTCTTTGAATTTGGGACAGTAAAAATTATGGTGGTAAAGGGTTAAATCATCGGAACATAACTATTCACTTATACTGTGCTCACTGACTTAGCCATATGTAAAATGGAGTTATGTGGTGAAGTATACTTTTCAACATATCTACCCTTTTGGCGCCATATTTCTATGCAGGCAGAACTCTCGGAATCTGATAAACTTAAAACGATTTTACAGAAATGGCACCAGGTGAATTAAAGACATATATCTTTTGATCTGTTTAATATAATTATTTTAAATTTTCAGCGGATCCGCCTAAAAAAGACCACTCATTTATTCAAACTTTCAGCTGTTACTTGTCAGGCATAAGCACAACAATTTTATATGCAATATTATTTACATGTATGATTAAGCAACTATCTTGATTAATTAAAATGTTAGTTTTCTGAGCACACTTATGTTGTTGCGAAATCTTGCTGTAGCGCTGACCTCTTTGGTGGAAAATTTTAACCTTTGGCGCTAAAAGGGTTCAAAGAAATTGCATTGAACTTGGGATATATCCTCACCAAGGATTGTGCCATGATCAGTATAGTGATTCTGGGTTTTTCAACATTTAAGCGCCTTTCTGTTAACTCTTTTCCACCTGCAGATAACATCTTTTTACTTGAAGCAAAAGCATTGTAAACATGTGAAAGACCTTTCAGTTCTGCTGTTGTGACATGTGAAAATATTGGGATAAAAACATTGTGACAAAAGGAGAAATTGTTTGTGACAATGCTTCACTAAAGTCTTTTGCTGCAAGATGCAATAATGTGGCGTTTGGTGGTAATGTGTTAAATGATTAAAATGCAAAGTCGAGAAGTGACTTGTTATTCCTGATGGAAGCTTCAGTCAAAATATTGAGAAGAGTAATTTTTGAAGAAATATTGTTTTGATATTGCTTTTGCCTTGTAAAATCATCTGTTTTGTTATAATAGATAGGAGGCTAGAACATATCAAGGGTTCAGTGCAAGACTATAGTAAGTGCTTCATAAACATGAAGCACTTACTATGGTATTGCACTGAACCCTCGATATTTCGATTGGGGATCTTCGGTTTTTGAGATTTCGTTATAATTTGATAATTTTTTGTTCTTTTTTCTTTTCAGACTCCCAACTGCTCACACTTGTTTCAATGTGCTTCTGTTACCAGACTATGACAACAAGACAAAGCTGGAAGAGAGACTCCTAAAGGCTATTACATACTCAAAAGGCTTCGGAATGCTCTAAATGAGATTAATTGGTTAATTCTTGATTCGACCTTCCTATTTTGATGCTTCCGCAGTCTATTGTTTGGGAGTGATATTGGAACAAATGCGGAATATGCTTATAAAATGCAATGATTGTAGGTTTTTGTGCAGGTTTTGACCAATTGAAAGTTTTGCTCTTTTGTGGTCTTATCTCTTGAATTTCTCCTTTTTAGACATTGTTTTCCTTTCTCCCTCTCTCCTTTTAGAACCCTAGTGTAAATTTTATTTATTTTTTATGATTTGCTTCTTTTGATTTAAAAAACCCACCCGTTTCAGTTAAAATGTTCAAGCTATGCTTTGCTTTTGAGTTTTTCCAAATATTGATGAGTACCTGCAATACAGGGTTCCTATGAAAAAAATGTAGGTGTCAGTATGGAAAATAAACAACCGTATCTTAATCTTTTGTTTTACAGTCTAACTTGTGTTAAGCAGCCAACCTGCCTTAAACAGCCACTACAAACAGTCCCATTGTTAGTTTTATAGTGTAAATCAATTTGTGTTAAGCAGCCAACCTGTCTTAAACAGCCAATTTACTCTGTCCCATAGGCTGGCCTCTTAACACAAGTTTGACTGTATAATGGTTCTCTACAAAATTTGCTAGGTTACTTAATCCTACTAGCTTTCTTTCAGAACCAATCTTTCGTTTTCTCTCAAGGGTGCTGCTTGGCCCAGTGGTAAGGTGGTGGATGTAGAACAAGGGGTCCCAGGTTCGAACCCCACTGACACCTCTGGTTTTGTGGGGTGTCCTTTGGCAAGTCACTTCAGAGCTCTAGCCTTGTACTGGTATATCCAGGAAAGCCATAATTACATAACTGAACAGTTGTTGACATGGCACTTAACACCAGACTAAATATCTCTTAAGGTTGTTTGTTTCTCATAGTTTAACCCATTAACAAACAACAACGACATCTGACCAGTTGGTTGCAGACAGATTTAGAAAACATTGTGGGAAAAGGAGAAAGGCAATTTTTCATTTTCCCACAATTTTTTTTGCCCTCTCAGAAGTTACAGTTAAGAATTTTGTGTTAGGTAAAGGGTTAAGGTTGTATGTATTTCATAGTTTTATTTCCATGGCTAACATTGTTATTTCTATCCTAAACGCTATAATGTTGGTATTGATTTAAAATTTAGATGGTTCTTACAAGTAACACAACAGACTGTTACCCCTCTGATGAAGACCTCGTCATTACCTTCAGTAATGGGTTTAAAGTCACCATTTCACAGTTTCGGGATTTAATCGTTTTAAAATGAAATGTCTTCTTTGTATGAAATGATATCAAAGCTCTATAGAGGTACATTAAACTGGAATATAGATGCATTTATCACCCAATTTCATAATCATGTGGTGGAGATATAGGACATTTAGTAATTTAATAAACTCATTAAATGGTTTATTTCGTAAAATATTGATCTAAATTTGAGTCGCCCACATGTGACTGGCGGAATATTTAGATATCATCATAAAGTAGGTCTCATAAATGTTTGCCTGTGCATATGAATACCTTGTTTCCGCCATGCAAAATCATCAGGAAGAGTTTGCTATCAAGGCCCTGAAAAGATTCGTGTCAGGATTTTCTTTCTTTTTCTCAAAATGAAAACTGGTGGTAAAGAGTAAACCTTAGAGTAAAGAAATGAAAGATGGCCTTTCGTTGAGTGAAGAGGATAAAATTTCCATTTTAATGTTGGCTGTCTCCTGACTGACTTACGGAATGCCGATGGATCTACCGGCCTTGACCAGCCCTTATGGGCAATTGAGTATTGGGCCTTCCTCCATCATTAAGAGTCGGGCATCGCTACATAACTGAAATAATGTTGATGTGATGTAAAACGCATAAAAAAAAAATTTAATGTTTGTTTCCTACAGAGTATAAATTGTGAGATAGGCCCTTTAATACGTAGGAGAAAGCTAGCAGTCTCGGAAAGATTGTTGATGATTTGTTAGAGTGATGTTTTAACCCATTACCAAGCAATAATGACATTTGACCACTCTGTTGCAGACGACTCGGGAAAACACTGTGGGAAAAGGAGAAATTGCTCGTGACGAGCAATTTCTCCGTTTCCAGCGTTTTCTTCTCTATCAGAAGATTACTTTCAAATTTCATCACATTTTGAAATGTTGTCTGCAAACTCTTTCAATTTGGGATAGTCAAAAATAAATATGCATTATGATCACATATGATGATGTGTTTTAGTCATGGTGCATAGATATGTGTTCTGATCACATGACGATGTGTTTTAGTGAAACCAAGGTGCATAAATCGATGTTCTAATCACTGTGATAGAATGAAAAGAATAGATATTAAAGAAAAGGAACATTTTTATGCATACCATGATGATTCGAATACCTTTTTATGTGTACTGTTATGATTGGTGGCGTTTTTGTAATTGGCTGACAACTTCTAGGGCCTTTTGATCTCGTATGGATTTTGTGACTGATTCTTATTTTCATGCATTCTTTAAGTTTTGATGTATCAATAACAACTTTAACCCTTTCCCAAACAATAACGACATTTGACGACTTTGTTGCAGATGACTTAAGAAAACATTGTGGGAAAAAGGGGAAAGCAATTTTTCCTTTTCCCACAATGTTTTCTACCCTATCAGAATATTGCTATCCAATTTCATCACATTTTGAAATGTCGTCTGCAAGCTCTTTCAATTTGGGACAGTCGAAAAATTTGTGTTTGGGAAAGGGTTAAATGCACAGCAGCCAATCAATGCAGAATTAGGTCTGATATTGATGGTAAATGCATAGATTGTCATAAGATGGGCATAACACTGCTTAAAGGTAGTCCAACTTCTATTTGCTTTGGTTAAAGAAAAAATTGAATGTAAATGATGAAAGAATTTATCATTTCAAAGGCATTCACCAATCCATTTTTCCGATTTGTCTGATTTTTAATCTATTTATTTAAAAAATAAATATCGATCAATTCTGACATTACATCCATACTAATTACCTCCCCTTAATTATCAAATTTTGGAAACTATGGTTTCTTTATATTTGGTTGAAATTTGAAACTGTTATCATTAGTATGAACATTATGGTTTCTTTATAAAATTTGGTGGAAAATTGAAACCGTTTTTATAAAGTATGAAAAGTATGGTTTCTTTATAATATTTGAAGGAAACTGTTATTATTAAGTATGAAAATTATGAATTGTTTATAATATTTTATTGAAACTTGAAACCATTTTTTTTTTTTTGCGTTGTCTTTAAATGTCTGTGGGAATTTGCGAATGGTGCAAAATGAAAGGAACTGAAGACGGCAACTATAAAGCATGAAATGAAAACCTTTCCTTAATGGTTGAAACCTTTACGCTTCAAGGAGAAATTCCACACCACTAACAATTCCTCCTTTGACACACTGGTTTCCTAACCCTAAAATGAGTTTATTTGAAAGTGACATGAAAAGAAAATTTTGATAATTTTCACCTTTGAATGTTTAAATGAAGAATTAACATTGCAATACTGGTTGTAGTTTTTTATTTTCAGTTTTAATTTTTGATTTTCAGTTCTTTATAGGCAATTCTTTTGTAAGTGCTACATGAAAGCTGAATAATGGATATAAATGAGGCTTTGTTGTTTTTGTTTTTCTTACTCCTAGTATAAGTTTTAAAGGTCCTGCATGGCCCAGTGGTAAAGGTGTTGATCTGAGAACAGGGGGAGGTCCTGGGTTCTAGCCTCATTTGTACCTCTGGTTTTGTGGTAGTGACTTAAGAAAAGACAGTTCAAAGCTCTAGCCTAGTACTGTACTGTTTAATCCAGGAAAGCATAAATAAATTGAAACATTTTTGACACAAGAGTTAAACCCCATATAAAAAAGAATATAAGTACCGGGTACTACAGTCATTTACACTTTGATAAAAACAAAACTTGGAATAAAAATAGGATGTTTTCAATGAATTACCTTTCATGCTTAATTAGATCAGTTAGAAATACGAATTCTGGCTACAAATGTAGAATAGAGATATCCATCTCCACTTTATTTCAAATCCAGATATTGGTAGATGCTGTTATTCCTGAGATAAACAATAGTCAACTGGCAATACATTATTACAATTATTAGGGTTTAATATTGTTTCAACAATATTTCAGTTATGTTGCTCATAATGACAGAAAAAGACCCTTATATTGACTGCCATAAATACTAGTTCACCCATTACCAAACAATAACGACATCTAACAACTTTGTTCCAGACGACTCTGGAAAACGTTGTGGGAAAAGGGGGAAATTGCTGGTGACAAGCAAGTTTTCCTATTCCCACGATGTTTGCTGCGCTATCAGAAGATCATTTTCAAATTTTATTACATTTTGAAATGGCGTCCGCAAACTTAAATTTGGGACAGTTGAAAATTTTGCGTTTGGTTGGTAGAACCCTGAGCTGTATATCTGACATGCGGTTGATGCGATCCTTGCAAAATCATCATATTGGGAACCAGTCTACATCAAACCAGGCTATGGATGCCCCTCAATTTGGATATGAACTGAAACTCTTTTTTTTTTTCCATATGGGTTTTACATCACATCAACATTATTTCAGTTATGTAGCGATGCCCGACTCTTAATGATGGAGGAAGACCCCATACTCAACTGCCCACAAGGGCTGGTCAAGGCGGGTAGAACCATCGGCATTCCGTAAGTCAGTCGGGAGACTGCCTCTCATGAAAATCCATATCCCTCTCAGGATTTGAACCCACGCGGAGAGGGGCCATGTGATTTCAAGTTCTGTACTCTAACCACTATAGGCCACGGAGGCCCCTCTGAAACTCTTATATGTATACTTGTATAAGAATTCAGTTATCCACATCAAACATATAAGTTAAAGTGGCAAACTCCAGCTTTAACTACTTGCTTCAAAACACCTCTATCGCCTCTGCTATTTAAGATTTTGGAAACCATTGTGACAAAAGGATATATTGCTCCTAATGAGCAAATTATCCTTGTCTCAATGTTTCCTTCCCAATACTTTAAAGATAATTTGTGTTCATCCTTTTTTGTTGTCTGCTGTACTTGCATTGAATTAGAACCAGTCACAAAGTCCTCATCTCTAACCTATTTATATCATAAAACTTGAATGTCCTACTTTTTGGCCTTTATGCCCTATCAACATGTAGCAGCATCTGTACATACTCTTCGTGATCTTGTGTGCCAAGTGGTTGAATTGGGGTAGGTCCCAGGTTTGAACCACAGTAGTGCATCGTTCTGGTTTTGTAATATAACAATAAAAATTGTTGATATGGCATTAAACCCAATACAAAAGGTACAACTTATACACTTTTTAATTTCCGTTTAGTTTAAACTTATCTATCACGCTCAATTCTGCTTCCTTTATACTCGACCACTGCATCCTGGTAATGGAAGAGTTCGGAAGGATTTGAGAGTAAAGGGTTGATAGAATGAGATAAAGGGTGAAGGGTCAAACAGTCTTGCTGTATTTCACCAGGAAGCTATTTTTAAACCCAACTATTTCAGATGGTTTTAACTGGCTTTTATGAAGATAGAAACATATGAGAGAGTCTCAAAACTGCTAACAAAAATATCATAAATTGATCAACTCAAAGACCTAATAAACACAGATAAGCAACTCCCCATAGGTAAAGACCGAACTCCCTTATCATCTCGTGGAGGATGAGATTTCGGGAGACTATGCGAGACTTCCTAATCTCGTCGGCACTGAAGTGTGTCTACCAGCTAGACGATGTAAACGAAGGTTGAATAAAGTGTGAAAACTAACGTTTATTTTATTAATTTTTCGATAGTTTTAACATTCCTTTATTAGTGTGTTGTTTTTATTAATAATTGCATATGAGACAATTGATTTCCTTTTACCACTGGTGAAACACGTGTTTTAAACTGTGTATCATCAATAGAACCGAAAGTGCTGGAATTGGATGGGATGGTAGAGTATTTGTATAACTCCTCGGAAACAAAAACAAAATATGGGTTGATTTAGACAAACTTTGATTCATTACACATAGTTTTATCGACCAATTGAAGATCAAGGACTTTTATACATTTTTGTGATGTTGAGAGGCATTTAAATTCTCTTATCTGGTCTTGGGTTTTTGAAATCATATGGTTGCATGTTTTAGTAGTAGAGCAATAGTTTTGTCTAACTCCTCGAAAACAAAAACAAAATATGGGTTGATTTAGACAAACTTTGATTCATTACACATATTTTTATCGACCAATTGAAGATCAAGGACTTTTGTACATTTTTGTGATGTTGAGAGGCATTTAAATTCTCTTATCTGGTCTTGGTTTTTTGAAATCATATGGTTGCATATTTTAGTAGTAGAGCATTAGTTTTTGTCTAACTCCTCGGAAACAAGAACAAAATATGGGTTGATTTAGACAAACTTTGATTCATTACACATATTTTTATCGACCAATTGAAGATCAAGGACTTTTATACATTTTTGTGATGTTGAGAGGCATTTAAATTCTCTTATCTGGTCTTGTTTTTTTGAAATCATATGGTTGCATGTTTTAGTAGTAGAGCAATAGTTTTTGTCTAACTCCTCGAAAACAAAAACAAAATATGGGTTGATTTAGACAAACTTTGATTCATTACACATATTTTTATCGACCAATTGAAAATCAAGGACTTTTGTACATTTTTGTGATGTTGAGAGGCATTTAAATTCTCTTATCTGGTCTTGGTTTTTTGAAATCATATGGTTGCATGTTTTAGTAGTAGAGCAATAGTTTTTGTCCAACTCCTCGGAAACAAAAACAAAATATGGGTTGATTTAGACAAACTTTGATTCATTACACATATTTTTATCGAACAAGGGAAGATCAAGAACTTTTTTTCATATGTTTGTGATGTTAAGAGGCATTTAAATTCTCTTAACTGGTCTTGTTTTTTTTTTTAATTTGAATTTATTCTTAGTACTCTCTTATTGTATATAAACTGTATACGTGGAAGATGTAACGATATGTTCTGTTTGGTTCAGCTGGAAATAAATGCCATGCAAAGAAAGTGTAAAATTTGCGGCTAATGACAGTATGTTTGTGTGTGCTGGAAGTGTATGACATCAACATGCTGCAAATCAAGAGATAAAAAGCAGACTCGGGTGCATATTTGTGCGCAGAAGTATATGACTAGTTGTTGTTTGATATTATAATTCTAACATTGTTGATGATGATGATGATGATGATGCAGATGGTGATGATGATGGTATTGAGTACATTTTTCAAAGAAAATAGAATGTTCCCCATTACGAATTATTAATTCATAGAATATTGTACATGATATGCCGCAAAAAAAAGATAATTCCCATTTAGAGACCCATTCCACAAAAGTATAGATTTAAGCTAATATTTTAACAGTAAATTTTGCTGCTGAAATTTTCCTCCGTCATAAAATTTAGCTAGACATTTCAGTTTGACACAGTGCAATATTACAATAAGTTATAATCCCCGGTAATTATCACAGCAGGGCACCACAGCTGGTGGCCATCTGTTTATTGGTTTTTGGGGTCGGGAGGGTCAATAAAAGGGCTACCATAGCTTATCAGCGACGGCAGACGCTTTGATTAACAAAATAAAGCGTCTGTATTTACAGGAAGGCAAAATCTCGCGAACGAGATGTCAACGCGAGAAAGAACGGTATTTTGCAGAGTTGCTTATCTGTGTTTATTAGGTCTTTGATCAACTATACTATTGAAAAGTTTCCAAACTTTTAGCTTCAACATCATTATGGCACCAAATGTACTTTGATTTAATTGGTTACCTGCGCACATTTCGGAAACAAGGAGTTAAAAATGAAATGCCGGAAACCATCTTTTAAACGCGCAATACAAAATTCACTTCCGGTTTTGAACTGAGGGAGCATCTACGTATCTAAAGAGTGTTTTTACTTTGAAAACGTTATGTCTGGGTTCAATTTCGGTGGGACACAGCCATCCCTGTTCGGTTCTACTGCCACATCCACCGCTGCTGGTAAGCGTTGACTTTTTGTATAATAAAACAAACTAATTGATGCACTCTGACGTGAAAACCCATGACAAAACCGACTCGTCATTAACATCATTCTGAAATGTTTAAGTTACCGCACTTAAAACAACAGCATCAGATATGAATTTTAATGAGTTCAAGTAGTCGGAACGAATATCAAAATACTGATTATTTACGTTTTTCTCAAATACCCAAATTCTTCTTCCATTAATGTACCTGGCCCACTCCACAGGGGGAAACGTCATAATACCTGTAATAACACTATATATACACATGGGAAACAACTTCAAAGAGAAACCAGTTCTGACGCTCCGCGCTTATCAGTCCGTAATTTTTTATACAATCGCTAGTCTGTCATTTCTCTATATGTCCCACATTGCCAAATGATTTCTGCGTCCAACAATACCTCTCTCAACAAGATTGGTCCAGTCAACCCGGAGAAATCTGAGACGACATGCGATATTTTTTTCATATTTGGGTCATTGGGAATAGATTGTTGAGAACAGAACCAGCCGATGTTTTGGCACTAAATCACCTCAATGAACATTATTTCAGCGATGGCACTTTACCGGCACTTAAAAAACAACTATTGGTAAGGATCAAAACAAAAAATTCTAACCTGTACACAATACACAACATGTATTTATAATTATCTTCCACCATCCTCCCAACTTTCTAGTCTCTACTCCATCTTTTGGATATCTTTCAAGCTCTCTGATTGGCTTAATGTGAAAGGTTGAAGGTTAGTTAGGCTGGTTTCCATCTTTATGTAACTTTTAACAAGTAATTATAAACGGCGCAAAGTAACATTCAAAAAGCGTGGAACCATGCTGTATTTGGAGATGTTAACTTTAAACCAATCATATCGCTTTGTTCAAATGAATGATGAATGTTCAAAGGTTCTTGTATAAATTGACAAAATGGAGTAGACGAGCAAAATGGGAGTGTAGTAAAGGATAATTGTTGGATATATGTTGAACATAGTGTGCAGGTTAGAATTTTTAGTTAGGATCCCTGCCAATAGTTTTTTTTTTTGTATTCTGGTAAAGAGTCATTGCTGAAATAACGTTCATTGAGGTGATTTAGTGCCGAAACATCAGCTGGTTCTGTTCTCAACGATCTATTCCCAATGACCCAAATTCAAAAAAAATATCGTGTGTCGTCGCAGATTTCTGCAGGTTCAGGGCTCACCCTGGCTGGAAAAAAGTCTGCGCCAGCACATTCGCCAAATGACAAAAATAGGAGCCAAATTAAAGAAGTAGGAGCCAAATTCTGAGCCAATGGCTCCAATTAAAATTTCTTTATTTTAAACACTCTTCATGTTGTATGTAGATATGTGTTAAATCCTCTTGGTTAATTATTTCTGTTTGTTATGTTTCACCATTTTTATTAAAATTGTAATGTCATAAATATGTAATGTGTAATGCCAATAAAAATATGTTAAAAAAAAACAAAAAAAAAACAAGGCATTCCCCTTCCCCCTTCCGAACAAATTTAAACCAAAGATGGTATAACTTAAGGCTACGCTTTGAGTGACAAAATCAAAATGAATCTTTTATCTCAGATAACATCAAATCATATTGAAGACTATACATTTCTGAATTCTCAGTTTTGTTATTTATTTTAGAAATGTCCGATGGTTAAAAGTAAACATGATCTTAGGTCTATTTGTTTTTACTCTCGTCAAGACTCCGGTATTATGATTTGAATGATTAATAATAGAGGATCGCAATTTGAATAGTACCGTTTGCATCAACGAAGGAAGCGAACTGTCAATATCAAAATACTTTACAAATTAACCCTCTTTAAATTCTCGCATTCTACCATGCATCATAAAACACTGGACGGAATGCAGTAAATAGTAATCAGTTTTCGTGGAACAACCGCATCGAGTCTACCAATCAAGTGTGTCGAGTTGTTTACACATAATAAAGACCCGATTAATACACGCCTCAGGCATTGTTTGACACGGGGATAACAATTAGCGGATTTATTTGGGGTTTTCGGAGATACTAACTGTTAAGTGTGTCAAAAGATATAACTGTCTGTAATGTCCGGACAGGTGGAAAAATGGTAAAGTTGAATGAAAAAAACATGCGCCAAGCAAATTCGCCAAATCGGGAAATCTTTCGCCAGAATGAAATACTATTCGCATTTGGCGACCGACAGCGTGAGTCCTGAGGTTGACTGGACCGATCTTGTTGAGAGAGGTATAGTTGGACGCAGAAATCATTTGGCTATGCAGGACATATAGAGAATTGACAGACTAACGATCGTATGAAATATTACGGACTGATAAGTGCGGAACGTCGGAACTGGTTGCTCTTTGAAGTTGTTTCCCTTGTGTATATATAGTGTTATTACAGGTATTATGACATATCCCCCTGTGGCCCATTCTGGGGCATAAGTCTAATAGACTTGAGAAAATGCAGCTTCACTGATAGAACTCGAAAATCTGGAGTTGGCTCCGTGAATATTTAGCCAGTTGAAAGACTGCCAACAGTTAATGACAGACGGGAAAAGGTGTGGGGGGAAAAGAACATTCTTTACAACCATAATAGCGTGTTTTAGTGCTACAACAGAAGTCACACAAGTCACGGCAATGACAATGAAGATAAAAACTCTGGCGAAGGGGACCAGTCAGTGTCAATAAGTTTTAACCTGGCTCTACAAGTCGTAAAAGATGAAAGTCTGCCTCACCCCATGATATGTGAGGCTTTTGAGTATAGATTAAATACTGTT
Source organism: Cerastoderma edule (assembly GCA_947846245.1). NCBI lineage: Eukaryota > Metazoa > Mollusca > Bivalvia > Cardiida > Cardiidae > Cerastoderma > Cerastoderma edule. Next base: position 13,679,732 of record OX401408.1, on the reverse strand, counting down.
GATGAACTGTACTAACAGAAATCCCCCCTTTTCCCCAAAAAAAATAAACAATGTCTGATAAACTTGGATTGTGATTCTATACATAGTAATACCCCTTTATACTAACCAAAAATACCCAATATAATTTATATTGACAGGGACTGGAACGGGTTTTGGATTTGGAACCAATACTAGTAGTGCAGCGCCCACAGGGTTCAACTTTGGTACCCCTGCTGCGACTACGACAGCGAGCACAGGATTTGGTTTCGGTGCTGGAACATCTACCGCTACACCAGGCTTTGGTTTTGGTAACACTGGGACAGCAACAACAGGTATGCTGAATTTCTTTCCACTTATTCAAAGAGACTTACTAACTCAGAGATTAGTGCTCTTGGAGCAATAAATGCAAAAATAGAGAATAATAGGTTAGTGACGTTAATGGGTTAAGTTTTTCGGGCAAGGCATAGGAATTTATTGGGTGAGCCGAAGGTGAATCCAATAATTATCGAAGCCGAGCCCGAAAAACTTAACCCATTAACGGCACTAACCTATTATTCTGTTTATCCCGTTACAAACCTTTCTGATACCACATTTTAACGAAAAAAAACAGAGAAAACAAATTTTATATTTTGCGATTGAGTAGGAAGATAGTAGTCACGAGACAAATCGTGATGTCATTTGTGACGTCAAAAGCAAGATATGACGTCACATGGCGTTCTCTGCGTATGGTAGAGTGGAAATACAGTGGACCCTCGTTTATCCGAACACTTTCGTTCCCAGGAGAAATGTTCGTATTAACGAATTTTCCGGAATAAAGAATATGCGAGTTACAGCGAAATGTTTACCTTTACACGGTGTCGGTGTATCATGATCATTACTATGAAGTAAGAAATACACAATTATTATTTTTTTTTTGAAGGGAAATATAAAGTGTGTTAAGGAAGTGTTTATTTGGTCAAAACGGATTTTTAAAAAAATGACAATTTGAAGCAATGTCTTTCGAGAAGTTAAAATTCCTTAAGATAGCTCTGAAAAGAACTGTCTTCGTTTGGCTGTGGGTGTAGACATCTTCAAGTTGTATCTTCTTATTTCAATATCGAAATGAAATAGGTGGGGATTGTCGAGAGTTTATTTATAGGGAAAAGGAGCATATCGATTGAGTAATAATTGAAAATGATTGCCAGACATTGTCTCCCGATCGCTGTCTAAGCAGCCAATCAGCCAATCAACACCTTTTACAAACTCAACTATCGACATGCGACCGTAATTACAATAATGTAAACCAATCAACTGACAGAATGACCGATTAACAAACAATCAACACCTTCCAGTACACTACACTAGGTGACATGTTATGGTCAAGCATACGTGACAGTTTGTAAAACGTGTTAATGCCGTTTACAACAGAAGACCGATCCCTTCATTCGCAACTGTAACCGCAAAATAAACGATTTTACTGGTTTCCGGACTAGCCATACGCATATACTATGAAAAGTGACTGTTGGTTCCCGAATATTTTTGTCCGGTTCCGGAACGCGGATTTTCCGTATTAAACAGTTAAATTGATGAAGGTAAGATCCGTTCCCTCAAAATTCTGTTCGGATGGTGAATATTCCGGATAAACGACGTTCGGATTATCGCGGGTCCACTGTAGTTCCAAGTTCTACCTACGATTTCTTCGAATTAAGTAAGCATCCAACGATGATTTGTAACTGGAAACATTAGATGGACCAAACAGTATCGTTTCACTTCATAGATTTTAATTCCGATGGGCCAGCTGATGCGTCACTTGACCATTTGCAAATGAGAGAGATCACATGTCAACTAACAGTGAATCACTTAGTTTTCACGGCACCCCTTTTCACGTCACCTTTTGCACCATGTAACAGAAAAAATGATATGTGCAATCACAGGGTTTTCCATGACCCCTTGATTTATACTTATTTGGGGAACTTATGACTCCTTATATTTAAGGGGAATTATGAATGGAAAATAATGATCGTTAAGGGGTCATATTCAGTAATTGGCGTTTTTACTATATACCGGTAAGTTTAGGGTCAAGGAAAACCCTGCAATCATTATCACTGAACCAAATACCATTTTCAATTTCTTTACTTAAAACTAAGGTGCTGAAATCACATATTTTTATAATAATGTGAAATGAGCTTTTGTGCCAGAGAGTGCTTCTATGGGAAAGACATTGTGTATAGACACAGAAATTTTTTCTCAGGCACCTTGTTAGGGTCATTAGACAAAAATTGTAAACATTTTCAAAGATCCACATGACAAGGTTATGTTAAAATAACAAGTATTTTAAGTTTAGATTATTGTTTAGGAAAAAAGGTTTAAATGGTTTGCAATATCTGCAATATAGATATTCTAACTTTTCTAAAGGGCTATGAAATGTATTGGAAAGCTGTCAAAAATTAAGTTTTATCTTACTTTTTGAATCTACGCTGTCATTTTACTGGTAGCAGACAATTTATTTTTAGAATGATAAGACTCAATCTGTGAGACAGTCCTTGTAATAAGTTTATCACATTTGATAATAAGTTAACCCATTACCAAACAATAATGACATTTAACCACTTTGTTGCAGACCACTCTGGAAAACATTGTTGGAAAAGGAGAAATTGCTCTTTACAAGCAATTTGTCTTTTTCCCACAATATTCTCTACCCTTTCAGAAAATTAATTGTTGGAAAAGGAGAAATTGCTCTTTACAAGCAATTTGTCTTTTTCCCACAATGTTCTCTGCCCTATCAGAAAATTAATTTTCATTTTGTCACATTATGAAATGTCATCTGCAAACTCTTTCAATTATGGACAGTCAAAAATTTGGCGTTTGGTAAAGGGTTGAACAAACTTAATTTGAGGTATGGCTAGTGGATATTGTTACTGACACGGTTAAAGGCACATCAAAGGAGAGGAATACAAATAAATTACTGAAAAAAATATGGAGTTCTTTTAATATCTCATGACTTTTATAGTCATGAGAATTAGTTAAGGAATGCATTGAGCCCCTATCAAATAGACTTATTTAAAATAAGTTATTTTGTGCTTGAAATATAGTTGTCTCCAATTCAATCATGTTTATCAACAACCTATTTGTTAACATATTCAAAATAACAAATTCTGATTGGTCGCTTAAAAAATTTGTGTATCAACTGTCAAGGTCAGAGGTGAAGGATCAGGAAATCGGAATAATAAAACTTGCTTATCTGGGTTATTTCTGGTTTACTTTCACATTTAAGTTGTGCTGATGGTGTTTTTGGGTGATAACTATTTGAATCTGTTCAAAAGTTTACCAAATAGTATAGTTTGATATAGCATTTATCTCCTTTAATGGGCCTTTAAGATAAAAATAAAAGTTACATGATATATATATGAAAGGACTTTCTAAGAACGTGAAAGTGTATGAAGTTTCTTGATGTATAAATCTTGGCTATCAGAAATAATTATATTGTGTCCTTCTCAAAATTCATAGGTGTTGATTTAATGATGATAGTTAATTAACTTTTCAGCATTTATTAAATGTTTAAACATCATTTTATGTCACTTATTACTGATCAATTATAATTATTCTTGCGATTTTTGTTAGATTTTGGGAATTGGTCCAGTACTGGACAAAGTTATGAAAATCACAGCATGTTCTCTAAAATTTAGAATTTGTCAGGAAGAACTTAATACAAACATAAGCTTTATTAGGAAATTTGATTGGGTATTGGTCCGTTCTACGGCAAATGTAAAATAATCATCTTTAGGGGTCATATCCCAAAATTAAGGGTCATTTACTATATAAGTTGAGGGTCAAGGAAAAAATGGGCTGCTTGGCAGAGATACTATTTAATATCAGGAGCATGTCGAGGGTTCAGTGCAAGACTATAGTAAGTGCTTCATATTTATGAAGCACTTACTGTAGTCTTGCACTGAACCCTCGATGTACTCTTAAAGATGTAATATGATATGAATACCTTTCAAAACCCTTATCACTTTTGTCCTGTTTTCTTCAATCATATCACATTGCTTGATGCTCAAGGTATCTGCTAATCAGTAGTATACAGTTTTCTTCCGAAGACACTTAAATTCATATAAACAATATAGAGAGTAGATGGTTGGTGTCGTGAATCGGAAATGTTATCGGGCAAGGCGTAGGAATATTATACGGTGAGCCTTTTACCTTTATGTATACTTTTAAAAAACAAAATGAAAATAGAACACGTGAAAAAAAGCAGAGAATGATGTAAACATGACGTCATGTGTCATGGCGTTCTTATGACGTCATGATTTGTCACGTGGATGTGTTATATGGTTAGTGCCGGATATCACAAATGTTATACGGCACCTAGTTATCGATCCCAAAATGGAACTATTGACAGGATAAAATATGATATGAATACCTTTCAGAATGGGGTAGAACCCTTATCACTTTTGTCCTGTTTTCTTCAATTTCCATGAATGTATTTCTGTATTTCAGGTTTTGGCTTTGGGACAAATACAACATCTACAGCTTCAACAGGTATAAAATGTTTTCCTCATTTGTTCATTACTGGTAGTTTGCAATTGGATAAAAAAATATAGGCAATGCTTTTCCTTTTTGCCCTGTTATTAATTAAACTGTTGTAATGACAAATGTATACCATTTTCTAAGGCTGAGAGTATGAGCATAAACATTGTAGTAAAAGAAGGAAAGTTTTATACACATCTGAAATGATATAAAATAAGTATAACATTGTACCTTTTTTATCTTTTTTTTTTATTCAAAGTGGATTTGAAAGCTCATTGTTGCAGTTAAGTAAAATGAAAATAAAGAAAAAGTTGAACAACTAATTCTGCTTAAAAAGGGAAAAAATTTCCCAAATGTTTGCTAAATTTTGCCTCTTTCGAATAACAATGTCAATTCATTTATTCATGTTTCTTCATACAGGTTTTGGATTTGGCACCACCCCGGCCACTTCAACAGCCTCTACAGGTAATTTGTATTGGGATTGTAGGGATCCTGCATTGCAAAATGGTTGAGGGTTTATAACTCTGGGGGGTCTAGGGTCCAAGTCCCACTGAATTTGTGGGAGTGTTCTTATCCCTTTACCAAACACCCACTTTTCGTCTGTTCTTAATTGAAAGAGTTTGTAGATGGCATTTGAAAATGTGATGAAATTGAAAAATAATCTTTTGATAGGGCAAAAAACATTGTGGGAAAAGGAGAAATTACTCGTTTAATAGTAATATCTCCTTTTCCCACTTTGTTTTCCAGATTCGTCTACAACAAGATGGTCAAATGTCGTTATTGTTTGGTAATGGGTTGTGCAAGAAAACTCATGCCCTAACCTAGTACTTGTAAATCCCAGGAAATCCATAATATAAGTGAAAAATTGTTGACACAGCATAGGAAAAAAGTTTGTATTCTTGCAGTGTCTTTTTTTTTCAGTTTTGGGGAGGAGGGTCAGGTCCCATGCTTATGTTGAGTCTGGGATAAGAACTTACGAAGGCGTTTAGACTCTATCATCAATGTCTTTCAGATGCTTATGTTAATTCTAATACAATTAGAAGACAATTCTAATGCATCTGATATATAAAGATTAACGCCATTAAGCCTGGATGTAAAGATAGCATACCTTGCAGATTGATGTAATTAGCAAAAAAAGTGAGTAATCCGCATCAAAGACCGTTAATGTCGGCCTCGAAAAAATAACTTCCATCCAGGCTGTACACCCAGAATATCAGGCATGGTTGTTATATTTCCGACCAGGCTGTACACCCAGAATGGCAAGCCTGATTGTTATATTTCCGACCAGGCTGTACACCCAGAATGGCAGGCGTGATTGTTGTATTTCCAGCCAGGCTGTCCACCCAGAATAGCAGGCCTGCTTGTTGCATTTCCAACCGACTGTACACTTAAAATATCAGGCCTGATTGTTGTATTTCTAGCTAGGCTGTACACCCAGAATAGCAGGCCTGATTGTTGTATTTCCGACCAGGCTGGACACCCGGTATGGCAGGCCTGATTGTTGTATTTCTGGCCAGGCTGTACACTTAGAATATCAGGCCTGATTGATGTATTTCTTTCCAGGCTGTACACTTAGAATACCAGGTCTGATTGTTGTATTTCCGACCAGGCTGTACACCCAGAATAGCAGGCCTGATTGTTGTATTTCCGACCAGGCTGTTCAACCAAAATAGCAGGCCTGATTGTTGTATTTCAGGCAGGCTTTACACATAGAATATTAGGCCTGATTGTTGTATTTCTGGCCAGGCTATTCACCCAGAATATCAGGCCTGATTGTTGTATTTCCAGGCAGGCTGTACACTTAGAATATCAGGCCTGATTGTTGTATTTCAGGCAGGCTTTACACCCAGAATATCAGGCCTGATTGTTGTATTTCTGCCAGGCTGTTCACCCGGAATAGCAGGCCTGATTGTTGTATTTCAGACAGGCTGTACACTTAGAATAGCAGGCCTGATTGTTGTATTTCTGGCCAGGCTGTACACTTAGAATAGCAGGCCTGATTGTTGTATTTCCAGCTAGGCTGTACACCCAGAATAGCAGGCCTGATTGTTGTATTTCCGACCAGGCTCCACACCCGGTATGGCAGGCCTGATTGTTGTATTTCTGGCCAGGCTGTACACTAAGAATATCAGGCCTGATTGTTGTATTTCTGGCCAGGCTGTACACTTAGAATATCAGGCCTGATTGTTGTATTTCCGACCAGGCTGTACAACCAGAATATCAGGCGCGACTGTTGTGTTTTTTCAGTATTCTTGATGATAGGGGTTATCTTTTCCTCCATATATCCTCGGTTCAACACACCTGTAGCAGTGAATTCCTTAGAAACATTTATGACAAAAGGAGAAACTGCTCATCTTGAGCAGTTTCGCTTTTTGTCACAATACAAACAGAGGACCAAGAAAAAGAAATAGTAAATGACAAGTTGGTTAGATGTAGCAGTAAAGATTTAGAAACTATTCAACTTATCTCGAGCATTTTCTCCTTTATAACAATACAAACAGAAGAGCAAGAAAAAGAAACAGTAGATGGCAAGTTTGTAGCAGTAAAGATTCAGAAACAATTCAACTCATCTCAAGCAGTTTCTCCCTTTGTCACAAAAGTTTCCTGCCAGTATCATAAAGAACCACTTAACATTTGAGGGATTGGGTCAAAAAGAGATAAATCTGAATGTCATATCTTTCTTGATGTAGTTTAGTTCTCTTGGTGAAACATTAGAACAAGACAAGCCAGTGTAAATGTTAATTTGATTAAGTAGGTTAGCCTCTACTTGTACAGGGTTTGGGTTTGGTTTTGGGAACCAACCAAAGACAACAGCATCCACTGGTTTTGGGTTTGGCGCAGCGACAGCACCGCAAACGGGGTTTGGATTTGGAGCCACTGCTGCTCCGGCATCTACAGGGTTTGGATTCCAACCTGCGACCACCACGACTGGCTTTGGCTCATTCGGATTTAATGCTGCAGGCAACACAGGCATAGGGGGTAGGTCTAACTAAAGATTATTTCAGTCTTGAGTTTGAAACCTGATTTGGCTAATATTTGTTGCATTTTTAAATGAAGTCAATGTCTTACTTAAGTTTTTTCAGTCTTGAGTTTCACTCATAGATGTTGCGATGCTAAGTGAAGTCCATGTAAGATTATTAGTTTTTCTTGCCACTGATCAATTATGGTCGTGTGGGTAAATTGATACAAGCAATTTTTCCATTTCCCACAATGTTTTCTGCCCTATTAGAAGACTATTTTCCAATTTCATCACATTTTGAAATGTCGTCTGCAAACTCTCCCAGTTAGAAGACCATAAAAAATTTGGTGTTTGGTAAAGGGTTAAACCAACCTGACAAGAAGCCATGTTATTTGAAGATATTCTTCCAAGTATTTTTGACAGATTTCATTAACTTGAAGTTATCAATAGAACAATAGAATGTGTTTTTTTTAAGAATAATTTTTTAACAAAATTCCTTTGGCTTGCCTTACAGGACCAGTAGTTACAAAAGAATCAATACACAAAAAAAGTCATGTAGTTATTGAATGTTTCAAAGGTTTTAAGACCAAGGTCAAGTTTCAATAAAACGCATGATGTAAAGTGAGCATGTTGAATGTTAACAGTCTGTAAAATTACTGTTAGGTACCGGGTTTTCGTAAAATGGGTTTTTCAAACAGGAATATAATAGGCACTTGTTTTACAGTTCAGCAACAGGCCCAGAATGATCCCAACCGTGAGTACTTGGCCAATATATACCAGGCTATCTCAATGCCCCAAATATTTGGGGACGAACGAGATAGTATCATAGCACGCTGGAACCAGGTTCAAGCACTCTGGGGTTTCGGCAGAGGGTATTTGGCTTCAAACAGATCTGTCGATTTCAAGCCGGACAACCCATTTTGTAGATTCAAAGTGAGTAAGGAATAAGTAACAGTTGTTGATAATCCGGATTATTTGCCATCCAGACAGAATTTGTAGGAAACGGTACTGCCCTTCATTAATTGTACTGTTTAATCTAGAAAATCCGCATTCAGACTAAGGACATTAAAGTCAGGAACCAAACTTTTAATAGTATGTGTATGGCTTATATGGAAACCAGTATGGTTTTTTATTTGCAGTTACCTACATTAATTGACAATACGGTTATCCGACATTCACATCTTTTACAAACTTGCATGTATGCTTAATCATAAAATGTCACCCATTGTAGTGTAATGAAAGGTGTTGATTGTTTGTAAATCGGTCATTCTGTCAGTTAACTGATCTTATATGATTGTTATCATCGTCTCATGCAAAGTAGATTTTGTAAAAGATGCTTATTTGCTGCATAGACAGCGATCAAGAGACGATGCCAATCCTTTTCAACTATTACTTCATAGAAATTATTATGATACACAGTGTATAGGTAAATATTTCACTTTATTTTTCTTTATTCCGGATTATTCCTGGTAACGAAAGTGTCCGGATAAAGGAGTCTTGACTGTATATTTTATCAAAGTAGACCCACCACCTACCGGCCAAGATTCTGCAGAAAGCAGGGCGCCATTACATAAGTCATTGGTTACCCCATAAGGTATTGGAACCAAATTCATGCTTATGCAAACAGGTAAGATCCAGGCCAGCCGCCAAGTAAATTGGCGGCTGGCCTGTGATCTAACCTGTTTGCTACTCTGGGTATCTTTCCTAAACAAAATTAAGCAGATAATAAGATTTTGGAAAGCAGACAACACAAAAATCCATTTTAAAAAAATTACCCAGCAATCTAAGAGTTAATGGTGTTGTTGGCCCTCTGTAAATCTGTAGCCATGTACAGACCTTCCTAGAAGTTCTGCGTTGCCCAGTGATTAAGTTTGCGAACTGAGAACTCTGGGGGTCCTGGGTTCAAGCCCCTCTGATACCTCTGGTTTCGTGGTAGTGTCACTTTGCAAGTCAATTTAGAGCCATAGCTTAATACTGGTGAATATAGGAAAGCAGTTACATAACTAAATAAATTGTTGATTGGCGCTAAACACCATGCAAAAGGACCTTCCTATAGAAAAATTCAGATTCATGTTTCCTTTAAAAACACTTCAGGCTGTGGGGTATAGCTGTATGCCGTCTGGGAAGAATGAGGATGGACTGGTGTCCCTGTACATTAAACAGCCGGTAGACAGGGTGAGAGAGTGCCAACAACAGGCACTCACCACCATACACCAGGCCCTGGGTAATCTCCCACAACACATGGTCTGTGCTGAGGGCGTGCTACCACATCCAGATAATATGTAAGTTAAATGTACTCTACAATACAGTTGGGGTTGGCCCATGGCCTAGTGGTAAGAGTAGAGCAATTGAAATGAATTGGTCTCTCTCCGTGTGGGTTCAAATTCTGATGACGCATTTGGATCTTTATGATAGCTGGTCTCCCGGCTGATTGATGGTATGTTGATGGCTATGTCTGCCTTGACTAGTCCTAATGGACAGTTGAGTATGGGGTCGTCCTCCATTATTAAGAGTCGGGTATCGCGACATGAATGAAGTAATGTTGACACAATGTAAAAGCCTATGTAAATGAAATATGAGCAGTAAAGATTTGAGCTGCGCATGGCAATACAACCCAATTACTGTTGACACAATGTTAAACCCTGGCAAATAAATTTACAATGTAAAACGGCAGGCAAAAAAAACCCAGAGGCTAACCAGTCTTTGTCTCCCTCTTGTTTTTGTTTGTTTATATGGGCTTCAATAGCATGTCAACAGTTTTTCAGATATTTTTATGGCTTTTTTGGCTTTCACCAGTACTCTGGAGAGTTCCACAGTGTCTTGCCAAAGGACATTCCCACGAAAGGTCCAGTGTGTCGCTGGTGTGAATTGAACCAAAGATCAACATGTGCTGAAATTCATACACCTTAACCACTTGGCCATGCAGGACCATTGGCTCTTTGCTCAATGCCATATGATGTTATTTGACTTAACCAACCCCTCATTCCATGATATCTCGTTTTGATACTTGTTAAGAGCAATTTCTCCTCATGCCACAATGATTTTTAAGGTCTTTAGAGGTACCTGTGACAAAGTGATGTTAATATTGAGTGGTGGGTTCACAATTTTTTCCACTGTACTGAAGGTCACCAAACAGGGTTGAGTCTTTCAATAGCATTCTTGCTAAAGGGGGATGGAATAACAACAGGAATACCAGTTCCATATCAAATAAGTGTAGGACTTTTTTTCAATTCATTGAGCCCCTACGCTAGGAGTGGAAAACTGTTGAAAAGGTTGTTTAACCACTATCATAACTTAAGAAGAGTAGTTCCTTGAGTTTCATGCTTTTATGCATTTAGCAAATGACCCTATGTTGCCCTGTGGTTAGAATGTGGGTGTCCCATGTTTGAGCCCAACCGGTACCTCTGGTGCGTTTGGAGTGTCTTTTGGCAAGGCACTTTAGAGCCCTAGCCTAGTACTGGAAAGCTGTAAAATAACTGATGAATTTTTGACACGGCATCAAACCCCATATAAACAAAAGCATTTAGATCTTTGTTGCAAGATATGAGCTAGTTATTGGCGTTTGTGAATGATCTATCAATGCGTTGCTCTTAGCATTGTATTTTGATTTCATGTTTTATTTTCACTTTTCTCAAGTGAATTGGATCCTACACTTCCTAAGTGATGGACCAATAAATCTAATTGCATTTGTTGTAAGCACTATGCATAATGTCAGGCTGTCAAAAGTGGGCTATTTTAAGTCATGGGGGTTGTCGTGGAGAGCAGTGCTGGTGAAATGACTTGTCAAAAAACGATAATTCATAATCATTCGATCAATGATATTGTGTTCAAACCTCCAACAAACAAATGAACATGTACATTGATATAAGCAACTGTGTCATTTCATGTTTTGATTGATCGTATGTGATCCACAGACCTCTTGATAAGGGGACATATTATGGTCTTTTACATGCAATGTTTAACCCTTTCCCAAACAATAACGACATTTGACCATTTTGTTGTAGAAAACATTGTGGGAAAAGGAGAAATTGTTGGTGATGAGCAATTTTTCTTTCCTTTTCCCATAATGTTTTCTGCCCTATCAGAAGATTATTTTACAATTTCATCACATTTTGAAATTTTGTATGCAAACTTTCAATTTTGGATAGTCGAAAATTTGGTGTTAAGTCAAATCCTATTTTGTAGTTACTCTATCGGAATCATCTCATTCGAGACAATTCTGATGAGTACCCACAATATAGAATTTTAAAAAATAAAGCAGTTAAGCAAGGGAAATATGCCTCTTGTCTGTACCTTTCGAAATCAGACATTTTGTGTAAAGAAGATAGGAAGGGAAATATGCCTCTTTTCTGTACCTTTTGAAATCAGACATTTTGTGTAATGAAGATAGGAAGGGAAATATGCCTCTTTTCTGCACTTTTTGAAATCAGACATTTTGTGTGTAAAGAAGATAGGAAGGGAAATATGCCTCTTTTCTGTACCTTTTGAAATCAGACATTTCGTGTAAAGAAGATAGGAAGGGAAATATGCCTCTTTTCTGCACTTTTTGAAATCAGACATTGTGTGTGTAAATAAGATAGGAAGGGAAATATGCCTCTTTTTTGTACCTTTTGAAATCAATCAGACACTTTGTGTGTAAAGAAGCTAGGAAGGGAAGTATGCCTCTTTACTGTACCATTTGAAATCACATTTTCTGTGTAAAGAAGTTAAGCAAGGGAAATATTCCTCTCATCTGTATGTTTGAAATCGGACATTTTCTGTGTATTTGTATCTTTATTTCAGGACGGAGCTTGTTGTGTATGTAATGGAAAGACCGCAGATGGGTGCGGCCAAACGAATTTCGGCGCTAGACTTCTACAAGGCTTTGATGGACCCTAAAGTGAAGCCTAAGCTTAGTTCTATGTTAAACATTTCGGACATTACCCACAAAGTGATGATGAAAGACCAATTAAAACAGTACCTCGATAATCCTCCAGCCGGTAATTGATTTTGTAAAGAACATATTCCTTTCTCTGGGGCCTCCATTGCCTAGTGGTTAAAGTATTTAACTTGAAACCATATATTCAATATCAGTGGGGGGGGAGGGGGGTTAAGTCACAGAAATTTTGATTTAGATTAGAGTTAGTCTCAAGGGTTTTCTTTTGACCCCTTGATTTATCCTAATTTGGGGTGACTTTTGACCCCTTCTCTATGAAATTGTAATTGACTACTTATGATCTTAAGGGGTCAGTCCCAGGAATAAGGGGTTGTTTACTGGGTCAAGAAAAACCCTGAGTTTCTAAGGCACTTCACAATGATTTATAACTTTATGTTTACAAAAAATTTCATAACCCTTGAATATCGACGATAACTTTGTTATGTGAATGGAAAATAGACAAAAGATTTCTCAGTCAGAAATCATGTTCCGTTCTTGTCTAAGTAAATGCTTTTCGCGGGTCCTCTTGTCATACATTTACGAGACGAATTGTTGTTCTCTTTTCCTTTTTATGTTAACACTAGAAATTCTACTGTAGAACCTTTATTAGACCAGCTCCTCCTGACTTATAAAGGTTATGGTCTCATAGTTTGATAAAATAAAATGTTAACACTAAGTAAAATTCTATTAAACCAGACAAATACTTCTCTCTCAGAGGTACAGGTAAGAGAAGAACAAAGAATACTCTCCATGCAGTATTTAAACAAATAATTCCTATTTTTATGAAATTTGGGCAGAAAATCCTCTCTTATGGTTATCTGGACCACAGCTCACTTCTATCATATCATTGTGATAGTCCAATTATAATCTTGTTTGCAATTCTTGAAAAAATCGAAACTATATTGAGGGTCTTCTTATAATTGACTTGAACTAGATCCTCAATGAAAGTTTAAGTAGCTTTATATTATCTTCCTTCCTGTTAAAACATTACATTTTTTGTATTTTTCGAGAGGTAGTCTCCCTGCTAATTCTTGGAATGTCAATGGCTGTATTTGGCTTAATCAGCCCTAATGGGTAGTATAGTTTGGGGTCTTCTTCTATCTGTATTGCATTGCGATATACCGGTAACAGAGTTACAGCTATTGATACATTGTAAAAACCCGGACGAAACTTTTCAGGTTTGAATCGACTATTATGGCAGCAAGGTATTCTGGACAATCCGGACCCAGAGAAGCTGATCCCTGTGCCTATGATGGGGTTCAAGGAGTTACACAAGCGACTGAAGATACAGGAGCATCATACCAAGCTACATCAACAACGGCTCGATGTAAGTATTTGGGGCCGAGATGGGTCCAGTTTTTATTTACCTCTGATCAAATTGCGATATTGTGACGGGTGTTGGTAGAAATTGTCTCAAAGATTCAACCCCTTGCACAGTTATTCCTCAATTTGAGGCTTGTTACGAGCAATTTCTCCTGTGGTCACAATGTTTTTAACCCATTACCAAACAAAAACGACATTTGACCAGTTTGTTGCAGACGACTCTGGAAAACATGGTGGGAAAAGGAGAAATTGTTCATAACAATCAATTCCTCCGTTCCCCACAATGTTTTCTGTGGCTAGCCTGTGATTAAACCTGTTGGCTACTCTGGATATCTTTCCTCAACAAAATGAAGCAGATATTTTAGGTTTTGGAAAGCAAGATACCCAAAAATCCTTTTTAGAAAATTACCCAGTATGCTAAGGGTGTAATAGGGGTTGATTTTTGACTTGGGAGCCCCCCAGGTTCAAGTCCTATTAGTACATCTGGTTCCATGGGAGTGTCCTTTGGCAAGACACTCACTCATAGCCTTAACCTTGTACTGGTGGATTTCCAGGTCCGCTGTTATGACGCTGGAAAGTTGTTGAATCACTGTCGCATTCTTTTATTACAAAGAAAACAACATCTATAGCTTCTGATGGACAAGGCTTTTTGATATCAATGTGACAAAAGAGTTTATTCCATTTTTTTGTCACAATGATTTTAGCCCAATGAAATAAAGAAAGTGTTATAGTTTATATTTCATGATTGTTATCTTTAGTTACTTTCAATTGAGAGCAGACACAAAACCCAATATGAGGGAAAAGGTTAAGAGCAATGAATGATATAAGAAACATGAATTATTCAGAATTAAGTGTGATAATAACAATCAGTAATTATGCAAAAGAAATAGTATGTGTTAACCGCAAAGACTTAGGTGAAGTATATATATGAAAATTTCTCCCGACTGACTTACGGAATGCCGATGGTTCTACCCGCCTTGACCAGCCCTTATGAGCAGTTGAGTATGGGGTCTTCATCCATCATTAAGAGTCAGGCATCACTACATAACTGAAATAATATTGATGTGATGTAAAACCCATATTTAAAAAAAAAAGTATATATATATGAAAATTGAATTAATCAAATGGACAAATCAAGGGTTCAATGCAATACTATAGTAAGTGCTTCATGTTTATGAAGCACTTACTATAGTCTTGCATTGAACCCTAGAAATCTTGTTTTATAAAGTAAAAGAGAATGCCAAAGAATGGAATTATTGAACTAACATGTTGTTACTGTTTCAGTTGATATCTGGAGAAGTGACAGAGTTTCAGAACAAACAAGGAAACATGTTGGCAAAGCTTGAAGAGTATAAAAGAAAATATCTAGAGTTAAGTCATAGGGTATTACAGGTAGGTAAGAATTTTCTAAAATAGAGAATAAACAACTCCTTTCGATTGAGATCAGAAATATGTCACAAGAATGGGTTGTTATAAGGTTGAAAATACGAGTTCAAAGAAGGATTTTTTTCTACGTGTTAACAACCCATTCAAGTGACATATTTTTTATATCAATTGAATGGAGTTGATTATTCTATTTATTTTATTCCACTACATTAAATATATTTGTCAAAATATCTCCATAAACGCCAAATTGAATATAAAATCGGAGGAGCAAAGAAGTTCATTTGAGAATACAAACATTTTAGAGTTGTGGCAAAAGTGCAGCCATGACTAATGGTCTTGCACCTGTTACGGAGTACTTCCGGGTCGTAGTACCCAAAAGTAGTCCCATTTAGAAATTTTGAGTTTCGACTTCTGGTGCATAGTTTTGCTAGTAAGAGATGAGCTGGTAGAACACTGATGTGTTTCCTGTATAGATTATAGTCCTGCAATGCTCCCAAAGTTTGTTTTGATTGCTTATTGCAGGACTATTTGTTTGGGATGTATGAACACAAATGCCGGTACCTCGGCTAGATTTGACAGCTAGTGCACTGATTTTCGGACGGTACTAATACACTTTGCTCCATAGAAAAAAAAATGAGACGATTGAGGTGTCCATTTTATTACAGTTTCTGAGAGTTAAATGGCCAAACTTGATCTTTCTGTATATAGCTAAGGGTAAAAAACACTATTCTTCCCTCAGCAGAGTCTTGAAAATGCCTGATTTAACATTGGAGTCAATGGAAATTCAAGATCTCAAAAGTAACAGGTGTATGACCTAATGCAAATGAATTGTAAAAAAGTAGTTTAGTCAAAACTGATATCATCACTAGTGATGATATGACTTTTTTATACCATCACTAGTGACGATATTCACAGTGACAAAATTGGAGATGAATACACTGAGAAATCCCTGTATTTCACTGATAGGAATATAATGAAATATTTTAACGTTGACACTCTTCAGGGGCTTTCTAAAGACTGTCAGGATTGGTTTGATTCTTTGCATTCTTAACCAAAATAAATTGTGATTCCTCACTCATTTAAAATTGTCATATATCAATTTCACTACCTTATTACAATTCGTTTTACTTAATATCATACATTCATTACAAATTATTTATTTACTATCATTAACTCATTAAAAAATTTCTATTTACAACCATTTATTGATAACAAATTCTTATCTATTTTTGATAAACCAAGTACTTTTTAGCCTGTAAATAATTCAATATACATTTGTCCACATCATCATAATGCGCTCAAAATGACCTGAGCTGTATGTGTGCCTTAAAACATAATTCATTCATTTAAAGATAGGACTAACTTAATACTTAGTCTTACGAAATGTCTATGGTTCTTACGGGTACGACCAGCCCTTATGGGCAGTTGCTTTTTGGGTCTTTTTCCATTATTAAGGGCAGGCATTGCAACACAATTTGAATAATATTGACTCAATGTGAAACTCCATATAGGTAAATAAATAAGTAAATAAAAGAAAGCGGTCTTTTTTCATTCCATAATTGGCCAGATATTACCATTTTACTGAAAAATTAATGAAGCAATGTAAAAAATGTAAAAAAAAAACAACTATTGAGCATTCTTAAATTTATCCAACTATGTAAATCATGTGATCAAAATTTGGCAAACTATCTCAAATTGTCTTTTGAAGAAAGAGCATCTGGCACACATAATATGAATAAGATATTTGTTATAGTTCATCCACAATGAAGTAAAAGAAATCATTTAAAATTTATGTAATTGTACTTTGATTACAGACCATAATAGACTATAATATATATATTTTTTTACTATGTTTCGTGTTGTGAAAATGACTATACACAAATCAAGGGTTCAGTGCAATACTATAGCAAGTGCTTCATGTTTATGAAGCACTTGCTATAGTCTTGCATTGAACCCTCAACATTTGGTGTTCAAATATAGATGTCTATCTACAAAGCAAACGTCTTTGTGTGTTATTTTCAGGTGATAGTTAAACAGGAGGTGTACAGAAAACAAGGGTTTGCTATACAGGCTGATGAAGAACAACTGAGGGTACAGTTGGAAACTTTGCAGGCGGAATTGAACCATCCCACACAGTTTAAGGTACCTCTCTTGATATTTATGTTTGTTTGTATGAGGTTAAACGCCATATCAACATATTTTCAGTTATATAATGGCTTTCCTGGATCCACCAGTACTAGGCTAGGGTTCTTAAGTGAATTATAGGGCATTACCCAGTGATTCTTGTCCCTCTTTCTCTCTCTTCTTCTGAATTCATCTACCACATGTGGTGCATCGTAACTTGGTCGAATATGGCATTATGTCAAATTTACTTTTTCCTTTGTTCCATTGTTAACTGCTTGGTTTTTTTTTATTGTTCATTATCTGTGTAGACCAGATTCTGACTTCCTGGTGATTGAACAATCATGAAAGAACAAAAATCCTTATGGTTCATGCACTATATGTATGTCATGAAAGATTTATTTTCCCTTGACTATGTGCCTTATTTAATAGTGAAGTTGTGGTGGTCCTATGCATACTGTAGGTATGTCTAATCTGTCAGATTCATTTGTTTGGGCTTAACCCTTAGAACGCTGGGTAATTTTTCTAAAACTAGATTTTTGTGCCTGTGTCTGCTCTCCAAAATCTTAAAAAACTGCTTAATTTTGATGAGGAAAGATACCAAGACTAGCAAACAGGTTAGATCACAGGCCAGGCGCCAATTTACTTTGAGGCTAGCCGTGATCTAACAAGTTTGCATAAGCATGAAGTCAGTTTCAGCACTATAAGGGATCATAACAATGTATTATATTATACTTTCTGTTATAAAGCTGTCTGCCAGTTTGTCCCCTTCACAAACCTAAACATTTCTTTTAAAAAGAAAAAATTTTGGGGCAAGGTTGTTTTAACATAACAGTTAACTCTGTATGTACATTTTATATGCGGTAAATCTAAAAAATGATGTCATTCTTTTGGATTAAAATACATGTTAGTTCATCGTATACACACAACAGTCTTATTTTGCTTCCAATGCCTATTTTCAGTGTGTATCATCCAACATTACAGCTGTTGCGCAGTTATAAAGAAATTGATTGTTAACATCCAAACTTCGTCACATTTGTGAACAAGCACCTTGAATTGTCAAATCAATGCTAGCTCACTGACTGGTAATTACATAATGACTGTAACATTGAACTTTGCCTTTATTCAATAATGATTGTCTCCATAGGGGCGTTTGAATGAGTTAATGTCGCAGATTCGGATGCAGAATCATCTTTCATCATCGCGGGCTGATGTAAACTATCAAATGGACCCCTTGATGCAACAAGAAATTAAACAGGTAACATCAACTTCAAATATTAGAATATGCAGGCTATGAGTTAAGACAATTTTATCATTCTTATATCACCTGATAATCGGTATTAAAACTTCTTTTTTTACCAAGCTTACCTGATCATTGAAGAGAAAAGGACATTTGATTATTTGTCTTTTCAAGCCTACTATTTTTCCGGCCTGAGCTGGATTTCAGGCTTTTAGGAGCCGCGATTGTCATTTCTTTATTATGTTTGTCCATATCACGTTGGTCCTGATACTTCTAACTTCTAAGGCCTATGTTTACATTAAGAACATACACAAAAATGTTGATTGATTCAGACTTTATTTATCATCTAATCGGCGCCTCCCTATTTTATCTGTCAAAATCATTGTCTTTTAGATGCTTATGAACTCTAACACAATAAGAAGACTATTATTATGCGTCTGTTTGATAAAGATTATCGCCTCAGAGCCCCGATGTAAAGATCGCATACCTTGCAGATTGAAGAAGTAAGAAAAAACAATGTGAGTAATCAACACACAAGACCATTGAACTCGGCCTTGAAAAATGATTTCCGGCCAGGTTGTGCACCCAGAATGGTAGACCTGCTTTTATCACTGATCAATTATACTTATGTGGAAACGCGGTCAGAGTCTTGGAAATAATACTGCACAATAATGAGTTGGTGAGGAAAAGAGAAAAAGGATGGTTAGATAGGGGCCCCAGCCAAAATAATATTGAAATATTGTTCAAAACATTGTAATTGTTAAACCCCATTCCAGTCGAATTTTTTTTATTCCAGTTATTAAAGCAACAACAGGATGGATTAACACACCTTATAGACATAACAAAAGAAGACATGCAGGATTTAAATCTCATAGAGCAAGGACTCACTGACACTTCTACTGGCAGCAGGAGATGATACCAGGAATGGCAACAGCCGTTTTAATAGTGTTTTGTGTGTCTGAAAAGAGCAGGATCATTCCTTGGCTGGGTTAACCCTTTCCTAAACAATAACGACATTTAACCACTTTGTTGCAGACAACTTTATGAAACATTGTGGGAAAAGGAGAAATTGCTCGTAACGAGCGTTTTTCCTTTTCCCACAATGTTTTCTGCCCTATCAGAAGATTGTTTTCCAATTTTGTCGCATTTTGAAATGTCGTCTGCAAACTCTTTCAATTTGGGACAGTCAAAAATTTGGTGTTTGGGAATGGGTTAAACAGATGGTCCTTTTAAAGTGGCTATCTCACAGAATGTGTTGTGAAGATAACAAATGTTGAAAAGATGATCTCAACAATCCTCATCACTTGATAAATAACCATTTTCAATATCTACATTCTGAAAACCTTCCTTTTATTGAATACATGTAATTGTAAAATAAGCTTAAGGCCTTCACTGCTTTGATTGGTTTATAGTAGTAATGCTTTAGGAGCCTCCGTGGCCTAGTGGTTAGAGTACAGAACTTGAGAACACATGGCCCCTCTCCGCGTTGGTTCAAATCCTGAGACGGATATGGATTTTCATGAGAGGCAGTCTCCTGTCTGACTTATGGAATGACGATGGTTCTACCCGCCTTGACCAACCCTTATGGCAGTTGAGTTTGGGGTCTTCCTCCATCATTAAGATCCGGGCATCGCTACATAATTGAAATAATGTTGATGTGATGTAAAACCCCTAAAATAAACCAAAAAAAAGAGTAATGCTCTAGGACGCACTTTGCTAGCATCTTGTGATAAGAGTGTCAACTCATTATATAATTTGGGTCCAAGACACTCTTACCCATGTCAATTGTTCCGCAGAACGGAAATAAAAGATTTTTGTTTACCAAATAAACTGTTTAGATTGGTTACTAGATCTGCATCAAAGATATGTAATATATCCACTTAACGGTAATGAAAGGAGATGAGAAGTGTATCAATAATCTAGCTTTCTGTAATTGTATAGATCTGTGATGTCATTTTATTGGTAAAAGACATTTTGTTTAAAAAAGATTAAAATCTCAATCTATGAGATAGTCCTTTTGAAATTTTGTTTAAAATGTAATTACTCAGATAGTGTTGTGTACAGGCAAGGCAGGTGCTTTGCAGTGTTCCATGAAATGATCCTTGCATGGAACGAAGATTCCAGGTTGATATTGCAAAGGGGTTTTAGACAATTCCCCACTAGGACAATTTCTCACTGATATGATTTGCCACTAGGACGATTTCCCACTAAGACAATTTCCCACTAAGACATTTACCCACAGGACGATTACCCACTAGGACATTTACCCACTGGGGCAATTACCCACTACATATATCTGATATAAAACTTTCAAATAAGTATGTATTTTTTCTTTTATAATATACATATTGTGTTATTTATTCATTTTTTAAATCATGAATAATGAAAATACCTCTTTAATATGTTATATGATCATTTCATTTTATCACTGGGTAATAATCCTACTTGAAAAAAATATGGATAATTGTCCTTTGCGGAATTGTCTTAGTGGGGAATTGTCCGTACCCCATTGCCAAGAATACTTTTCCACAGTCCTGATAAGATAAACACATTTAATGTTGACGATGGTTATTTCATTTCACAAATTGAAAGATTGATTTACTATGTGTATGTAATTGAAAAAAAAGGAATAAATGAAAACAATTAGTATGAATTATATTTCTTTTGGAGTTTTAAGTTCTATATCGCCCCCATTAATTGTGTTCAACCATTTGTACATAAAAATGAGAATCCAAATTTATCAGTTATGCCATTCCAATTTGTAACAATACAACGCATTCTGAACATATGACAAAATAAATTATGACCATAGCATATTTTGCTCATGTTGTGAATAAAAAATCTACAGTCCATGCTTAATTTATTTTTTTGATATGAACACATCATTTCTTTTAGTTCATAACTGTCTTGAAAAAGGCTCGGTTTGAAATATTTGAATGGATTTTTTACAGACATCTGAAAAAAGAAAGCGTATTAGGCTGTGCAGCCTGAAAGATTTTGCACCTATTTGGTAAATTGTATTTTGTGGGTTCTCTTATTAGTCTGTTCTGTCACGGATGATGGAAGCATTTCCCTAGCTTCCTTTTTGGATTCTTTAAACCCTAAGTTGTGGGTACTTATAAGAGTTGTCCTGGTGAGAAGATTTTTGTAAATACCTTCAAAATATTATTTTAACAAATGTGTTTGAAAAACTGTTTGTGTAAGATCGATATACTTAGTTCAAACTCAATTATTTTACATCGATTGTGAAACAAATTCTTAAACCCTAGATTTTAAAATCACCTATGATTCTGATTCCTGGACACACAATCAGCGCCAGATGTGGATAAATGAAAGGTTGCAAGGAGAATACTCACCAGATAATGGAGAACATTCTCCTGTCCAGACATTTTATTTAAATCATTGTTGGAGTGGAGTTTTACATGATTTTTCAGCGCACCCTTCCCTGTGTGTGGTTTATGATTTAAACCCATCAGTTACAAGCAAGTTTCCAAACTCCCACTTAGACATAAAAGACTGAACTTTTTATTTGTACATTTAGGCCTCTGGCCCATACTACATATACATTTATCAAACAATTGAAGTGCTTAACCATAAAACATAGTAGGATTGAAGAATGGAGAGAGAAAGAAAAAGAGAGTGAGAAAGAAAAAGAGAGTGCAATTTGCTTCTGGTTGAACACCCTTTCGGGTTCCTAGAAGCTGTACCCAAAAATAGTCTCTATGAAAAAAAGCATTGATACTTTTCTGTTTGTCAAAATGATCCGACTTTTCTGATTGTTGGAATGATCCAGTCGTAGATATTTCATCCTACTAGTCCAAATGATCCAGATATAGATATTTCATCCTACCAGTCCGAATGATCCAAATATAGATATTTCATCCAACTAGTCCAAATTATCCAGATATACATATTTCATCCTACTAGTCCGAATGATCCAGATAAAGATATTTTATCCTACTAGTCCGAATGATCCAGATATAGATATTTCATCCTACTAGTCCGAATGATCCAGATATAGATATTTTATCCTACTAGTCCAAATGATCCAGATATAGATATTTCATCCTACTAGTCCGAATGATCTAGATAAAGATATTTCATCCTACTAGTCTGAATGATCCAGATACAGATATTTCATCCTACTAGTCCAAATGATCCAGATAAAGATATTTTATCCTACTAGTCTGAATGATCCAGATATAGATATTTCATCCTACTAGTCCGAATGATCCAGATAGATATTTTATCCTACTAGTCCAAATGATCCAGATATAGATATTTTATCCTACTAGTCCAAATGATCCAGATATAGATATTTCATCCTACTAGTCCGAATGATCCAGATATAGATATTTCATCCTACTAGTCCAAATGATCCAGATATAGATATTTCATCCTACTAATCCGAATGATCCAGATATAGATATTTCATCCTACTAGTCCGAATGATCCAGATATAGATATTTCATCCTTCTATTCCAAATGATCCAGATATAGATATTTCATCCTACTAGTCCGAATGATCCAGATATAGATATTTCATCCTACTAGTCTGAATGAACCGGATATAGATATTTTATCCTACTAGTCTGAATGATCCAAATATAGATATTTCATCCTACCAGTCTGAGTGATCCAGATATAGATATTTCATCCTACTAGTCCGAATGATCCAGATATAGATATTTCATCCTACTAGTCCGAATGATCCAGATATAGATATTTTATCCTACTAGTCCGAATGATCCAGATATAGATATTTTATCCTACTAATCCGAATGATCCAGATATAGATATTTTGTAATATAATTACAGCTTGGATTATCCGAGGTAGATTGCTGGTTGCATATCAAAGATAGATTAAAATGGATGCTAATTTCCTAGCCTTGGATGCTGGCTCGCTGACCATGCAGCTAGACAATAAGTAGACGCACGCGGACCAGGATGCTGTTTTACTAAACATATTACGCTTAAAGGCATACTAGCGCCCAGAAAAACTGCAAAACTGGGTAATATGAATTATAAGTTATGATAGAATATGTTAAAACATAACGAAACCCCACATGATCATGACAATATCACGCATGCACTATCTATTATCTACTTTTCAAGGTGCTATTTTCATAAACTTGGTGCCCACCAATTTAACTTCATTGTTTACATTCGAGTAACGTCTAAATTAGCAAGGACAGCTCGGAATAATGAGTGGCGATCATCTGGTTAGAAAAATCATGTGAAATACAGAAAAATACTGTCATTTAGCCAATATTTATGACTTGAACATTCAAAATGGAGAATTCTTTTAGTTTTATTGGTTTTCAACGTTTTTTGGCTGACCTTGTTTAATCCGCTTATTGTTAACAAACCTTATCGTATTCACTCTTTTATATAAAAGCACCATGTAAACGTGTTATAGTCTCAATTCCTCCGTTAAAGGGAATTTTGAGTATTTTTAAGCTAATTGTCAATTATACTAGAACTTTCACAATTTAAGAGTAAATGAGCGCAAGTATGACTTTTTAAAGATTTGCGTAAGTCTAAAACAACAATTCGTCTTATTGCAATATTGGGCAAAGCAATATTGCAAAGTAACACATCATTGGAATCGTCTCGCCAAGACGTTTGCAATGACTTGTCACATTGCATTATTGTTTTTTCATTTAAGATGCTATCCATGTGTATTAGTTATGACTTACGCAAATAGTTTCCTTAAGTTGTTTAGGAAAACGGTATCCAGGGGTCTATCTCACAAAGATTCGAAACTACGTCAACGTTTGCAAAATTGTGATCCTTGACTCTGAAAGGTAGGCCTAACTTCGCCATTGTGGTTAAAAAATAGGCACACGTTTAAAGAAAGCATGAACAACTGTTGAAATATTATTGATTGTCCTTAATATTATCCTTTTGTCACTCCGTTTTTCTATGCACCATCACAGAATGTTTCATTTACTTACTATTTTTATCGTCTGGTGTTGCTGCTATTTCTAAGTCGACCAAAGACCTTTACATCATTTCTTTGAGTAGTCAAACTAATTTGACGCAATCGGAAAATATTGAGATCTTTTTGTATCGGGCAATATCTCCCGTTTGTCCAACATTCGAACGTTTCAATTAAGGACATGTTCTACAGTTTGATGAAAAAAAAAATCCTTTGATAGAATTTTTTTAAGTTTTTGATATGTAATTAAAAAGATGTTTGTGACTTCAGAAATGAAAAGAAAAATGCAGGTCGACGAGTTAGATTTTTTTATAAAACGACAGTTTCCATGGTAACCGTTTGGGGCAAAAATGTCAAAATGACCATACCATCTTTAAAGTTAATAATGGTTTACGTCGAATTATTTTCACTAGTCTTTGAGTAGATATCTTCATTATCCATATCCATACAGATAACAAACAGGCGGAAATTTTGAATCATTAAAAATCACATTAATATTTCCTTTCGCTTTTATTGATCAAAGAACACCACAAACTGCAGAGGCTCCGTCAATTGAGAGTTTCCGGGCTCAGGTGGCGAGGCAAATCTGACACCGAAAACTCAAAATTTTAAAGAGGGAGGGGGTGGGGACATGCGCACAAAAACTGGCAGAATATTCGGCAGGACGAAGGTGGCCAGTATACGGAAGAAGAATAAGAAGAAGAAGAAGAAGAAGAAGAAGAAGAAGAAGAAGAAGAAGAAAAAGAAGAAGAAGAAGTAGAAGAAGAAGAAGAAGAAGAAGGAGGAGGAGGAGGAGGAGGAGGCGGCGGCGGCGGCGGCGGCGGCGGCGGCGGCAGCGGCGGCGGCGGCGGCGGCGGCGGGGGAGGAGGAGGAGGAAGAGGAGGAGGAGGAGAAGAAGAAAAAGAAGAAAAAGAAGAAAATATAAATCTTAAAAGGAGAAGGGTCGCTTTGTTGGGGCAGCGATCAATCCCATAAAGGGAGTTCACTGTGAAGAGCTGTGGCAGTATGGTGGCTGTCACGTTTAGTTAATATCAATACAATATGCTTTCCGCGTGAGATCGAGACTTGGTCAATCCTATTTTCTTTTTCTTTTGGTTATTTTGTCTTAACTAAGAAACTCATTTTCATACGCTTTCTTTTAATTTATTTAATGATGTTGAATTTGTAGACGCATGATTAGTCATGAGAAAGTTTAGGAACATTTATTCTTAAACCGGTCCTCATCTGAAGTTGCCCCCCCCCCCCCCCCCCCCCCCCCCCCCCCAATGTTGAAAACGCTCCTACGCCTATGGTTAAAACTATACAGATATCACTCACAGACAGACTCAACTATCTTTGAGATAGTCCATTTTAGTATGTTACTCTATGTATATATAATTGGATCATGTGACATACAACGGAAGTGGGCGTTTCTCGTCATGTGACCAGGCAGAGTTATAAGCTCGCCTCGATCTCGGAACTTCCTTTCCTGCTAGGCACACTCTCATATCAGTTGTAACTTTTGTGAATCGAGCGACCAAAACTTGGGGAAGAAATTGTGTTTTTGGAGTCAGCAATAATTCAATTTTTTATTTAAAACGTGAAAACGTAAGTTTTTTCAATATCCTTTCTTCCTTATTTTACTGAACATTTTTAACGTCATTACTGTTATTATTAATGTAACGTTATTACCTATAGTACTCTAATTTTCCTCATGGTTATGGCAGAAGTATCACCCTTTGCATATGTATTTTTAGTCAAATTAATTTGACGCAATCGGGTAATATTGAGAAAATCTTGTATCGGGCAATGTCTTCTGTCACGTCAAACTTTCGAACGATTCATTAAATGGAGGACAAATGCGACAGAATGTTTGTAGCACTGTTTGAAGACCCATATAGCCATTGTTATTGAAAATTATTTATTGTTATAATCATCATAACCGTCATCATCATCATCATTTCTACTGAACTCTCCCCTAGTCAAACTTATTTGACGCGATCGGGCAATTATTGAGATATTGTTGTATTGTGCATATCTCCGTCGAATCTTCAATCTTCACGTCGAATTATTTTGACTAACTCTTCCCCACCCGAAAAGTTTTAGTTCAAACTTCACACAATCCAATCGGACAAAAACAAACACCATCTCAACATTCTATATGGCTGTTTGAAGCTGAAAAAGGACATAAGTGAAATATTGCAGAACGCATTTAAAATGGCTAGGGATCTGAAAGGATAAATAGCTGTTGGATGTCCTACTTTCCTATATACAAACGCGGTAATCTTTCAATGATCAAATATAGCAGACGACATGAAGGCTAAATAAAGCATGTCACACATAAACATTATTAAAACTATACAGATATCACTCATAGACAGACTCAACTATCTTTGAGATAGTCCATTTTAGTATGTTAATCTATGTATATATAATTGGATCATGTGACATACAACGGAAGTGGGCGTTTCTCGTCATGTGACCAGGCAGAGTTATAAGCTCGCCTCGATCTCGGAACTTCCTTTCCTGCTAGGCACACTCTCATATCAGTTGTAACTTTTGTGAATCGAGCGACCAAAACTTGGAGAAGAAATTGTGTTTTCGGAGTCAGCAATAATTTAAATTTTTATTTAAAACGTGAAAACGTAAGTTTTTTCAATATCCTTTCTTCCTTATTTTACTGAACATTTTTAACGTCATTACTGTTATTACTAATGTAACGTTATTACCTATAGTACCCTAATTTTCCTCATGGTTATGGCAGAAGTATCACCCTTTGCATATGTATTTTTAGTCAAATTAATTTGACGCAATCGGTTAATATTGAGAAAATCTTGTATCGGGCAATGTCTTCTGTCACGTCAAACTTTCGAACGATTCATTAAATGGAGGACAAATGCGACAGAATGTTTGTAGCACTGTTTGAAGACCCATATTGCCATTGTTATTAAAAATTATTTATTGTTATAATCATCATAACCGTCATCATCATCATCATTTCTACTGAACTCTCCCCTAGTCAAACTTATTTGACGCGATCGGGCAATTATTGAGATATTGTTGTATTGTGCATATCTCCGTCGAATCTTCAATCTTCACGTCGAATTATTTTGACTAACTCTTCCCCACCCGAAAAGTTTTAGTTCAAACTTCACACAATCCAATCGGACAAAAACAAACACCATCTCAACATTCTATATGGCTGTGTGAAGCTAAAAAAGGACATAAGTGAAATGCTGCAGAACGCATTTAAAATGGCTAGGGATCTGAAAGGATAAATAGCTGTTGGATGTCCTACTTTCCTATATACAAACGCGGTAATCTTTCAATGATCAAATATAGCAGACGACATGAAGGCTAAATAAAGCATGTCACACATAAAACTATGTGTTCCTTGTCATAATATTAATACGAATACAATCATCCTGGCAACATTTATGTATAATCTTAATCAAATTTGCCTGACTTTCCCCAAAGTCCGAACGTACCAGGAACGTAGCCTATTTAGTGGTAAGAGTATACATTATTCATTTACTTCATACGCTGTGAACGCCGTGTAAAACGATGGTTGGTTTTCAAAAGGGATATTTACAATGGGGTGGTCTTCATTTTCATAATCAGAAAACCGTGATCAGAAAATACTTCCCAGCACAAGGCGGTCTTTAAACGAGCATAGGCGTAGGAGCAGGGGGGCCAGGGGGCCCGGGCCCCCAATATCCAGACGGGGGGGGGGGCAGAGTATGATTTGGCCCCCCAATATTCACAGTGGCAAATGAAGATATTTGAAAAGAAAAATGAAAGAAACCAAATTTAACCGCAGAATAAAAATAGATATGTTTTTGTGTGCTTTATCTTATACCAATTCGCCTTTTGTTACGAACATTAACCAAAATCTTTTTGACGTCATCATCGCAAATGGCAATCTGAACACATCGGGTTAGCTAAAACTTAAACAATAATTTTAGTGCACTCATAGTTGAATCCGTGCCTGTGACAGCCTGGTCGCTGCTACTTTTTGTTTAGATCAATACATTTGATTTCCGCGTGAGATCGAGACCTGGCATATCCTTTTTTTTTTTTTTTTTTTTTTTTTTAATTAAAGATACATATTTTCATACGCTTTCTTTTAATTCTTAAAATGTTATTGAATTTGTAAATGCATGAATAGTCATGAAAAAGTTTTGGAACATTTATTCTTAGACCGGTCCTCATCTGAAGTTGGTCCCCCCAATGTTGAAAACGCTCCTACGCCTATGTAGTCCAGTCATCCTATGAAAAAAATGGACTCAACCGTCAACTAATTGCAACAGAAACGAAATCTCTTTTAAAGTTATCATGAATGTATTAGAGAGGACAGAAAAAAAGTCCTCCAAAATCCCTTCAGGGGAAATTGGTTGAAAACTCGTTTTGTTATTGCTACTTTCAAGCATTTTGGGATAAATAGCATATTTGTATATAACTACTGAAATGGAAAAAAACGCCAACAATTCACACAATAATGATGTTTTGATAAGCTGTATACTCCATCTACATGTTTATTTATCATTCACATCAGTTCTTCTTCTAAAATTGATTTGTTCGTATAAATTGTAAATTGAAAGGGGTCAACTTACCCCACCAACCCATTAAAACCAAAGAATATTTTTATCATGTCAATTCATTCTTATATGCTAGAATTCGATATTATCTGGAAAAGCTTGTTCTCTAAAACTTAAATCAAAGACAAAACACACTTTTTTGTATTAGATAACTTATATATAAAGACAATCACTTAGATAAGGTACCGAAATCCAACTATGCCTATATGAGAAAAACGAAATATATGGCACAAACAATACAATATTTATGTGTTTGTTTTACGTTTTGCATTTGTTTTGTGAACTTAAAAAACACAATAAATGAAATGAAGGAAGAAACATGGTGGGAAAAGCAGCAAAAGTAGTACAATTTCATTGCCCCTTTCTAAAGGGGGGGGGCATACTAGACTAGAGATGACACGATTACACGGCGTATTTCTGCTCTTGGAATCTGTTACCATTCCTCCTGAAGTGCTGCACCAAATTCCTGAAGATTGGAAGATTGGCTTGTACGTAGTGACATGCGCAGACTCTCCTAACCACAACATGTCATACATGCTCAATGGGAGAGAGGTCTGATTATTAACCGCAACACGAGCTCTGTGGGTTCCGACATTATCATTTTTTGAAGACAATGTTTTGACCAATCCTATGTGCTAATGGAAAAACAACAGGGCGTAGAATTTTATCAATATGTCCATTCAGGTTTCCAGGAACGAGAACAAGTTATGTTCTCCTACTGTAAGAAACACCGCCCCAGACCATGATGCTCCCCCGCCAGAAAAATCATGCTCCAAATTAGTGGTGCATTTGCACCTCTCGTATAATAATCCGTATGCGATGATTTTGCTGGAATGTTGCTTTCCTATGGTGCCCACTCCCCCTACTAATTTAAACAATACTAGTCTGGTGGTGTAAAGCTGCAGGTCGTGCAATAACACTTTTTGACTTCCCACTGAACCTGGCAACATGGTTCTAGGATTTACCAGCTTGCAACATGCCTATGCAATGCCATTTCTGAGCTTCTTAGATAAGACCTGATTTTGTTTCTTTTTCATCGTATCCAAGAAATCACGTAGTGCACAGGCAATACATGTAATGAATACATGTTACAACACTTTATCGAATGTGTTCGAATACACAGTGTCATAAGTTTGGGTTTACGAATTATGAAGAGGCAGTCTCCCTATCCTATCTAGAAAATCGCTAACAGTAATAGGGTTTCCTTATTTTTGCATCTCAATACATTTACAGACTCCCTTTTCCATTTTGTCTTGTTCTTGCACAAGTCATGCATTAGCGAAGATTGCTCCCCGACATTCCCCACACCCTCAGGAACGGTCTACAAGAATAAGGTTTTCGGTCACAATTTGTTTTACATGAGCATTTTAATAAAAGGCAATTAATAAAAGGCAATTCACAGTATTTGATAAGAACTGCTGTTTTTGGAAGTGAACAAACTTCCTCGAGTAAAACCACCTTCGTGGTACCTACCCCTACACTGCATTCCTTTTGTACACAATCCTTTCAAGACGGACAATTTGAACATCCATCAAATACAAATATTGCAGGTTTGCTAATGACATTATCAGAATACGCTCCAAGTATATCCAACAAATGCTCCTCCATATTTTGAAGGCAAACGCAAGAACAAAGCCCTATCATCGTGTACATATTGAACTGACTCGTCTAGCTATTTATTGACACTACAGTCAACCTGCGCTTATATTTCATTTATCGAGGAAGGTTTGTCAGCTAGTTTCAATAACCCAGAAGACCTATATTGTGATGGAAACTACACAGCTCTTTCTTGAATATATTTCCTTCTTCATTGTCATGCAATATATAAACCGGAGCTGTTAAAATGCGGACCAGTTTGAGCTGCTTCTCTAATTTCTCTTAACGTTAATTGAGAGATACGGGTTACGGACTGGCTTTAACATTTAAAACTGTATTCCGAAACATATTTATAAACCATTTTGTTAATATTCAATTGGCCTTCTTCCTTTGCATAGACGACAATTACACAATATATACTCGTCGACCTGACACAATGTTATCAAGTGTACAGTCCGCAACGTGGATGTCTATGTTTAGGTTGTCCGTTTGATCTCTTTCCACCCTCGAATGACTGGTTTCTATATGCTGAGCACTTGTATATTTCTGCATTGCATTATTGTAGTATGTACAGACAGGAATTGCCGAAAACCATTGGTTTTTCTGTGATTTTTTCAAACCATTATTCTACCTATTGTCTAAGAACTTCTCATAAGTACCTGCTCGAAAACTTGTTCCGTTGAAACTATTTCCGATGCGAGATCGCTTTGACAAACTATATGGTTTCCTTCATATAAGTGAAGAAATCTGGACTCTGTTGGTAATGTTTGGCTTTAGTTTGAGGTAACATAGGAAGATAACAGAGCTCAAGAATGAGGCTACATTTCTCTGATATCTTGAATATACAGTTCTCAGCAATACACTCATTTGCCTTTAATAAACATGTGTAGTAGGCCAGCCATTGTTTATATATGAACCACAACTTGGAAATACGATTCGAGAGCTTCTTTTCAAGTTTGTCCTTCACCTTTTAAAAACTACTTAACAACGAACTTCTTCAACTGTTTTTTCTTCCTACATAAGGGTTTCATACAAGTTAACTAACGTTTTATCATTTCATTGGGTTCAACCTCGAAGGTTTCAGTATTTATCTTTGGTTTGGAAATCCCGGTTATGCTTTTAACTTCATGTATTGTGAGTTCTTCTTAAAGCAATGCAGTATTAAAAGGGATTCCTATAAGTATTACATTTAAAAATTTATTCAATAGGAAATGGTCTCAAGTTGCTCTGGAAATAATAACCGTGTCATTGAACATGTGAATCACCGCATTTTGAGAAATTCTGATAGTCCTGATTCTTCCATTTATTGTTCAATACACCGGAAGAAGCTCAAAATGGTATGTAATCCACAATGTTAAATGTGACCTTCTTGCACTCTTGATCGTACTATCCATTTTTATCTGCAAACGGAAAAAAGATAAAAAGGCATTTATCATCACACTTGCGTTGATTTTTTCTGCAGCATTTTTAATTGCGGTTGATTTTGATTGAAGGTTGTACTTGAGCGTAATTCACCTTAATTTTCATAGTTCCTACAACATATGTATTAATGATAAATAATGATGATAAAAAAAGTTGTAAAAAGAAAAAATGTAGCTATAATGATATCTTTATCATACAATAAGTTATAGTAATAAATGCACCTTCAGAGTAAGTTACAATCGCCACAAGATGATATTTGCGGACGATTTTATATCTCATCCACATTTACTCTTCATCTTTAACCTTCAATTCATTCTATTTTGCAATGGATTAAGAAACTATGCAAATGTAAAAATCAATTAAACAAATCATAAATGGATTTATTTCATAATTTGCAAGATATAATTTAAGAATTAAATAATCTTACTATATGAACAAAAACGATATAATTCAGTGTGTAAGAGAAATGTGTTGTTTTCGTCAAATCATTGTCTACAGTGGCACTAATTTGCCACCGTAGTTTAAAGAAATGAACAGCTATTCCGAGGTTGATATTTCATATCTATTTTATATATTTGTCATATTAATGAGCATATTTGTCATTTTGTTCATGTTTAAAAATATATTTGAGTGTGAATGGTCATTAAATCGATGTTTTGGGCGAAATTACACAAAACAAACACTTTTTAAATTACCCACGAAAACCCATTACAAATAATTCTGCAGGCTATTTCAAAAAAGAAATTCATCTAAAATGTTATCATGAACATAGAATTACGTTTTTCATTAGATAAGGACAGGTATAAATGATAATAAGCTCAACTTACCCTTTCATGCGACCTTCAATAGCAAGTTGTCCTCGAAATTTACCGATGACAGATAACGCAATGTACTTTTCTATGGTGGTACATTCGAACCATGAAAAAACTTGTACTTTTTAAAAAGTTTAAATGCATTTTTCAGTATTTTCCCCTGGTGGGATTTCTGAGGACTTTTTATATGTTATAAAAGAAGTGAGCAGTTATGATAAAATCACAAATTCGTTTCTGTTGCAATTAGTTAAGGATTGACTTACAGATTGACTGGACTATAAGTACGTCGCAGGGCCTTTCTGCATATTGGGAATTCGAATCTTCTACACGATTTCTCAACTACGATAAGAAACTATATTTTTTAATAATTATTGTCACAAATGACATGCATAGGCCTAATTACTGAATTATTGAATAACATTTATATATCTAATTGCTAACCTTATTTTATTGTACCTTGATATGTACATGTTGTGTTTATGTAAATGTATTTACTGGTAAGTATGTCTGCGGCTTTAACTATGTATATCTGTCTTTCTTACAGCACAGGTGCTTGAAAACTGTAACATTCGTTGAATGGTTATTCAAATTAGGAACCTAATCATAATGCATTGTTTGAGAGAACATGCAGGTATATATATAGACAAAGACCTAATAAACACAGATAAGCAACTCTGCAAAATACCGTTCTTTCTCGCGTTGACATCTCGTTCGCGAGATTTTGCCTTCCTGTAAATGCAGACGCTTTATTTTGTTAATCAAAGCGTCTGCCGTCCCTGATCAGCTATGGTAGCCCTTTTATTGACTCTCCCAACCCCAAAAAACAATAAACAGATGGCCACCAGCTCTTGTGCCCTGTTGTGGGATTACCGGGGATTATAATTTATTGTAATAGTGCACTGTGTCAAACTGAAATGTTTAACTAAATTTTATGATGGAGGAAAATTTCAGCAGCAAAATTTACTGTTAAAATGTAAGCTTAAATCTATACTTTTGTGGAATGGGTCTCTAAAT
The DNA here is from genome assembly GCA_947846245.1 of Cerastoderma edule. Taxonomy (NCBI): domain Eukaryota; kingdom Metazoa; phylum Mollusca; class Bivalvia; order Cardiida; family Cardiidae; genus Cerastoderma; species Cerastoderma edule. Next base: position 13,645,941 of record OX401408.1, on the reverse strand, counting down.
GGGAATTGTCTTTTTTTTGCGGCATATCATGTACACTATTCTATGAATTAATAATTCGTAATGGGGAAATTTCTATTTTCTTTGAAGAATGTACTCAATACCATCATCACCACCATCTGCATCATCATCATCATCATCATCAACAATGTTAAAATTATAATATCAAACAACAACTAGCTAAAGGTTTTGTCCATTTTGATAAAATCTAGATATAAAAAAATAAATGCATGTGTATTTCTATAAATGAAAAATGATCGTTCGGATAAATTTTCAAATAATGATAAACGTTCAGGTAGAAAGTTCATCATTTCTGTTTCAACAAGAAATCTTCTGTAAGTAGATCATGGTCACGTGAAACATTCTCATTCCAGTAAAGGGTCGTCAGATTTCTAAAACAACTTGGCACAAGAAAGAACGTATGCCTGACTTTTTTAAAGTGATTCAGACTTGGCTACCTAACCTCAAAAAGCAACCTTACATGTGATATAAATGGAATTAATGTACGAATTTGTAGAAAGAAAATATTTAGCATATAAACCATTGTTTTCAATAAATGAAAACTTTTTTCCCTTATCAAAATTCTAGATAATTCGAAAAAGAAGGGTTAATGTGCCCATTGTGTATCAAGTGATATACAGGAAGCTTGCAGCATACTATTGTACTGTATTGTCAACTGGGGACTTGGGTTACCCCGTGGGGATTAAGATAACAGACATTCCAAAGACTAGGCTAACTTTAAAATTTCATTTTGTATTAGATCTTTTTAGAGTGTCTTCTCAGCTAGAGCCATATACTTCTGCGCACAAATATGCGCACGAGTCTGCTTTTTATCTCTTGATTTGCAGCATGTTGATGTCATACACTTCCAGCACACACACACATGCTGTCATTAGCGGCAAATTTTACACTTTCTATGCATGGCAATTATTTCCAGCTGAACAAAACAGACCATATTGTTACATACAAAAATGTATAAAAGTCCTTGATCTTTCCTTGGTCGATAAAAATATGTGTAATGAATCAAAGTTTGTCTAAATCAACCCATATTTTGTTTTTGTTTCCGAGGAGTTAGACAAAAACTATTGCTCTACTACTAAAACATGCAACCATATGATTTCAAAAAACCAAGACCAGATAAGAGAATTTAAATGCCTCTCAACATCACAAAAATGTATAAAAGTCCTTGATCTTCCCTTGGTCGATAAAAATATGTGTAATGAATCAAAGTTTGCCTAAATCAACCCATACTTTTTTTTTGTTTCCGAGGAGTTAGACAAAAACTATTGCTCTACTACTAAAACATGCAACCATATGATTTCAAAAAACCAAGACCAGATAAGAGAATTTGAATGCCTCTCAACATCACAAAAATGTATAAAAGTCCTTGATCTTCCCTTGGTCGATAAAAATATGTGTAATGAATCAAAGTTTGTCTAAATCAACCCATATTTTGTTTTTGTTTCCGAGGAGTTAGACAAAAACTATTGTTCTACTTACTAAAACATGCAACCATATGATTTAAAAAAACCAAGACCAGATAAGAGAATTTAAATGCCTCTCAACATCACAAAAATGTATAAAAGTCCTTGATCTTCAATCGGTCGATAAAAATATGTGTAATGAATCAAAGTTTGTCTAAATCAACCCATATTTTGTTTTTGTTTCCGAGGAGTTAGACAAAAACGATTGCTCTACTACTAAAACATGCAACCATATGATTTAAAAAAACCAGGACCAGATAAGAGAATTTAAATGCCTCTCAACATCACAAAAATGTATAAAAGTCCTTGATCTTAAATTGGTCGATAAAAATATGTGTAATGAATCAAAGTTTGTCTAAATCAACCCATATTTTGTTTTTGTTTCCGAGGAGTTAGACAAAAATGATTGCTCTACTACTAAAACACGCAACCATAGGATTTCAAAAAATCAAGATCACATAAGAGAATTTGAATGCCTCTCAACATCACAAAAATGTGAAAAAGTTTTTGATTTTGCCTTGGTCGATAAAAATATGTGAAATGAATCGAAGTTTGTCTAAATCAACCCATATTTTTTTTTTATTTCCGAGGAGTTATACAAATACTCTACCATCCCATTCAATTCCAAACATATAGCACTTTCGGTTCTATTGATGATACACATTTTAAAACACGTGTTTCCCCAGTGGTAAAAGGAAATCAATTGTCTCATATGCAATTATTAATAAAAACAACACACTAATAAAGGAATGTTAAAACTATTGAAAAATTAACAAAGAAAAATTAACAAAATAAACGTTAGTTTTCACACTTTATTCAACCTTCGTTTACATCGTCTAGCTGGCAGACACACTACATTGCCGACGAGATTAGGAAGTCTCGCATAGTCTCCCGAAATCTCATCCTCCACGAGATGATAAGGTGGTTCGGTTTTTACCAATGGGGAGTTGCTTATCTGTGTTTATTAGGTCTTTGATATAGACAACACAACCGCTCAGTGAACGACAGTGTTTTTCACTGATCGAATGTGTTTGTGTCTTTAAGAGGTTCATTTGCTCGGTTTGTTACAAAAACAATCTTCGATAATATCCCAATACATGCACTTTATAGATCTACTATATAGTATAAAGTGCATATATTAGGATATTATTATCGAAGATTGTTTTGAGCACCTGTGTCTTACAATAGGTCTGTGTCTCTTACTTTCCAGTGATTTTCTCCCTTTTTTGTTTGGTATTGTAACGTTCGATGATCGTTTATGCAAATTAGGAACCTAATGCATTGTTTGAGAGAATATGATGGTATATATATAGGCAACACAACGGCTCATAGAACGACAGTGTTTTTCACTGATCGGATGTGTTTGCGTCTTTGAGAGGTTAATTTTCTCGGTTCGTTACAGTATTGTAAAACTGACCCATTCCAAATCAAATTGACTATTTTTTTCCAATCCCTCATAAAGCTTATGTTTGAATTAAATTATTCCTGAAAAATTCCCATTTTAGAGAAAGACGCTGTGATTTTTTCCAAATTAGTCCGTAACCGGACCAATTCCCAAAATTAAATAAAAGTCGCTGCTTTCTATATCTATCTGGACTGTCTATCTGTCCTTTATGTCTCAAATATTGTTTATCTGTTTGACTGTCTGTGCCTCTTTATGTGTTTATCTGCCTGACTGTATGTTCGGATGTGCCTCATAATTTGTATATCTGTCTGTATGGCTATGTCTCTTAATTTGTCTGAATGTATGTGTGTCTGTGTCTCTTAATTTGTATATTTGTCTGTCTGTGTGGCTGCGCCTCTTAATTTGTATATCTGTATGTCTGTGCCTCTTGATTTGTATATCTGTATGGCTGTGTTTCTTAATTTGTATATCTGTATGCCTGTGCCTCTTAATTTGTATATCTGTATGGCTGTGCCTCTTAATTTGTATATATGTATGTCTGTGCCTCTTAATTTGTATAATTGTCTCTCTGTATGGCTGCGCCTATTACTTTTTTTTAACTGTATGGCTGTGCCTCTTAATTTGTATATCTGTCTGACTGTCTGTGCCTCTTAATTTGTCTGTCTGTATGGCTGTGTCTCTAAATTTGTATATCTGTATTGATGTGCCTCTTAATTTTTATAACTGTATGGCTGTGCCTCTTAATTTGTATATTTGTCTGTCTGTATGGCTGCGCCTATTACTTTTTTTAACTGTATGGCTGTGCCTCTTAATTTGTATATCTGTCTGACTGTCTGTGCCTCTTAATTTGTCTGTCTGTATGGCTGTGTCTCTAAATTTGTATATCTGTATGGCTGTGCCTCTTAATTTGTATATCTGTATGTCTGTGTCTCTTAATTTGTATATTTGTCTGTCTCTATGGCTGTGCCTCTTAATTTGTATATCTGTATGGCTGTGCCTCTTAATTTGTATATCTGTATGTCTGTGCCTCTTAATTTGTATATCTGTATGGCTGTGTTTCTTAATTTGTATATCTGTACGTCTGTGCCTCTTAATTTGTATATCTGTATGGCTGTATGTGTGGGTGTGCTTCTTTATTTGTATATCTGTATGGCTGTGTTTCTTCATTTGTATATCTGTATGTCTGTGCCTCTTAATTTGTATATCTGTATGTCTGTGCCTCTTAATTTGTATATCTGTGTGACTGTATGTGTGGGTGTGCTTCTTTATTTGTATATCTGTTTGTATGGCTGTGTCTCTTAAATTGTATATCTGTTTGACTGTCTGTATGTCTATGCTTCTTAATTTGTATGTATGGCTGTGTCTTTTAATTTGTATATCTGTCTGACTGTATGTTTGCCTGTGTCTCTTATTTTGTTTATCTGTCTGTTTGACTGTATGTATGGCTGTCCCTCATAATTTTTATATTTGTCGGACTGTCTGTATGACTGTGCCTCTAAATTTGTAAATCTGTCTGACTGTATGTATGAATGTGCCTCTAAATTTGTATATCTGTCTGACTGTATGTATGAATGTGCCTCTAAATTTGTATATCTGTCTGACTGTGTGAATGACTGCCTCTTAATTTGTATATCTTCCTGACCGTCTGTGCCTCTTTATTTGTATATATCTGTCTGACTTTATGTGTGGCTGTGCTTCCTCATTTGTATATCTGTCTAACTGTGTGTATGGCTGTGTTTTAGCTCACCTGAGCACAAAGTGCTCAAGGTGAGCTTTTGTGATCGCCCAATGTCTGTTGTCCGTCGTGCGTCGTTTGCCGTGTGCCGTCAACAATTTCTTTAAACATCTTCTCCTCCTGAACCATTTGGCCAATCTTAACCAAACTTCACAGGAATGTCCGTTGGGTGATGCTCTTCAAAAGTTGTTCAAAGAAATTGATTTCATGCAGAACATTGGTTGACCAGAATGGTTGCCATGCCCATATTGTGCCTTGCCCGCGAAACGGTTCTATCCGTTTTTTCTAAATTTTACAGGAGAGCTAAAAAAAACATCCTCATTTACTTTATATTGCTCAATTTTCTTTTAAATTGTGTTAAACAAAACTTTGAAAAAGTAAATCATATTAGATTTTAGCATTCATTTTGAAAAAGATGGATTTGTTGAATTATGTTACTTTGAACTGTTTCGCAGTCAATTTTTTTTTAAATCACAAAATTTATTTACCGCAAAACAGTTCTATCTGATAAAATTAATTTGAAATACTGCTTGTAACTTCTCAGAAACATTATTGTAATCCCTATCTGCATTGTGGGGAAACTGAACAAAATTACTTGTTAAATTTGTCAGGACTGTGTATTTCATTTAGGAAAGCAAGTCAAATTCAGCACATAAATACACATTTGGGCTTTTCAGTGTGATCTAAAGCCCAGACTGTTTTAAACAACCACTCTATTAAGCACCCAACTTTCCTATTTAAGACCAATACAGCTAATTCCCGCTCTTATATAGTTTTATAGTGTATTTCAATTTGCACTAAAAATGCCAGAGGACCTCTGTGGCTGAGTGGTTTTCCACTAAAATCAATCAAACAAGAATTTTTTCATAAACATTTTAAGCAAACTTGTCCCTTTAGATTTTCATTTTTCATACAGGGTTCTAAGTATCTTTAGACACTATTCATAAACAGGTTCAATGTTCAATTATGGTACAACAGAAAATTGTTGGGTAAAATAAATTGCTAATTATAGCATTTTCTCCTTTTGTTGAAGTATTATTAACTGAATTTGACAGCAGACATGCTAACAAACAGGCCGTTCAAGCAAATTGTTATTAAATCTTCATGCATCTTTATAACAAAAGACTAAATTGTTTTGTGAAGAACTCAACAGATGCAGAGGCTAGTCTTATAGTTCTGAACATATTTTCTGTCTCACTTATAAAGGTAAAGGTTTTTCATTATAGTGTCACCCCAATTTGAAAGGGCCAGCCAATTTTGGCTTATGAGACACTATTCACTGATTATACCAAGTACCTCCCAATTCCTATCACTATGCCAGGTGCCAAGCGGATATTAGTAGGTAACCATCAAATTTAACAAGCTCTCGGCTCACGAGCCGGCCATTTCGAAACAAGTCCCACAAGAAACATTCTCCGGACAAACACCTCCAGGCACGAACCTTTGACCTCCCAATCCCGAGGCGGACGCCTTAACCACAAGGCCACAGTGACAGATATATATAATTATATTATTCTTTTATATAACAAACAGACCAAAATACCTGTAGCATGAAGATTCATGTGGTGCATACATAGGTTACTAATGAAAATTGGGATACTTTTTAACCCATTCCTTCACAGAAAAACCCTTTAAGAGGTCACAAAATGACCAAAGGTAAATTATCTAGTATCTACAGATTAACTTTAACATTTATATACACAAATTAAAAGTTGCAGTAAGTTATAGAGGTGAAAAAGGAAACTTAGCAGCAGGGCATCCCTATTGCACAGAAATAAGAAACAGAGTCCTCCATATAGAATACTATTACATCATAGCAATTCTAATTATGTCAGCACTTTATGTTGTTTTCGAATGAGCAGCAGATAATTTGAACCAAAAATCAGACTGTGCTTTCTGTGCAGTTTGATCTTTAGTATTCATGTAAATATCCCATTATGACCATTAGCCATTTTAAAGGAGTTCAAAATTAATAAAAGGGAAAACTACTATTCTGTGAGAGGTAAAGCTATTGATGAAAGCTATGTCATGTTTATAAGATCATTTAGGTTAATATTAGGTTACAAAAGGGCACTTCAGTCAGTCACACATTATTATTCAGTTCTTAATAGTTTTAATTAGTATTATTACATGAAACAACTTTCTAAAGGTAATTAAATTAAGTATCATAATTTTATGCAATAAAATATTTACAGTTATGTTTACAGCTAGTTTTCATGTAGTGATAAAGCATATAAAATATGATGTGCCTTTGGTATAATTCCTGACACACAAAGAGACATCAGATCATTGTATTTGTCAATATCAATTAGAATAAGATCTTTTCTAAGCTGAACAAGTTTTGTACTCTTTGGACTTGGAATTGAGTCCCCAGATTGTCTTACACAAATGAGGAGATTCAATTTGCCGTAGACATCACTGCAAAGGACATATTTAAAGCAATACATATTATATTTTTTTCAATTTCAATTCAATATTTTATTTAAGTATCTTAGGCCTCTGGCCCATATACATAAACACATATACAATTTTGAATGTGTTTTTGTTTTCACTATATACGTCTATGGTAAAATTTATAACTTAATAAACATATTTTATAAAAACATGAATTTTTATATCTCGAAAAACATGGCCACCAAGGTGCGTTGTAATTTGAACCTGTTTGCATTTCCACTATATTCTTGTATTGTAGAATTTTTAACAAAATACATCAATATCAATTCGGATGTCCAAATATGCCAAAATGATAACCACAAAATGGCAACAATAGATCATACTGGACAAAAGTATGGGCTGATCTTTGTACATACACAATTTGTAAAAGTAAAATATTCAGTTCAAACTTGTAAAATTGGAATGAAAAATAGGTCAATGCATAGAGGCACAAGAAACTCGGTGTAAAAGTTAAAAGCAGTGTTTCTAACTATTCTTCAAATAGGTGGTAATCTCAGGTGAGCGGTTCTAGGGCCATTATGGCCCTCTTGTTTAATTTGTATATCTGTCTGTATGGCTGTTTCTCTTAAAAAAATTTCTGTCTGACTGTCTGTATGGCTGTGCCTCTTTATTTGGTTATCTGTCTGACTGTATGTTTGCCTAAGCCTTTTTATTTGTTTAACTGTCTGACTGTATGTATGACTCTGCTTCATAATTTGTATATTTGTCTGACTGCCTGTGCCTCTTAATTTGTATATCTGTCTGACTGTCTGTATGCCTGTGCCTCTAACTTTGTATATCTGTCTGACTGTATGTATTGTCATGCCTCCAACTTTGTATATCTGTCTGACTGTCTACCTGTGCCTCTAACTTTGTATATATGTCTGACTGCCTGTATACCTGTGCCTCTAACTTTGTATATCTGTCTGACTGTCTGTATGCCTGTGCCTCTAAATTTGTATATCTGTCTGACTGTCTGTATGCCTGTGCCTCTAAATTTGTATAACTGTCCGACTTCCAGTGTCTCTTAATTTGTATATCTGTCTGACTGACTGTATGGCTGTACCTCTTAATTTGATAATCTGTCTGACAGTATATTTGGATGTGCCTCAAATTTGTATATGATTGGCTGTGTGTAAAGCTGTGGCTCTTAATTATTATATCTGTCTGTCTGTATATATGTGCCTCTTAATTTGTTTATCTGTCTGTATGGCTGTGTCTCTTAATTTGCATATCTGTCTGGGTCTCTTTATTTGTATATCTGTTTGTCTGTCTGGGTCTCTTAATTTGTATGTTTGTCTGTCTGTGTCTCAAAATTTGTATGTTTGTCTGTCTGTGTCTCTTAATTTGTATGTTTGTCTGTCTGTGTCTCTTAATGTGTATGTTTGTCTGTCTGTGTCTCTTAATTTGTATGTTTGTCTGTCTGTGTCTCTTAATTTGTATATCTGTGTGTATAGCTGTGTTTCTTTATTTGTATATCTGTCTGACTGACTGTGTGTATAGCTGTGTTTCTTTATTTGTATATCTGTCTGTATGTCTCTGTCTTTTAATTTGTATATCAGTTTGGCTGTCTGTGCTTCTTAAGTTGAATATCTGTCTGGTTGTCTGTGTCTCTTAATTTGTATATATGTCTGTCTGTATGTATGTGTCTCTTAGTTTGTATATCTGTCTGGTTGTCTGTACCTCTTTGTTTGTATATCTGTCTGTATGTATGTGTCTCTTTATTTGAATATCTGTCTGGTTGTCTGTGCCTCTTTATTTGTATATCTGTCTGGTTGTATGTGCCTCTAAATCTGTATATCTGTCTGATTGTCTGTGTCTCTTAATTTGTATATATGTCTGGTTGTAATTGTCTCTTAATTTGTATATCAGTCTGGTTGTATTTGTCTCTTAATTTGTATATCTGTCTGGCTGTCTGTAAAGCTGTGTTTCTTTAGATTTTTTATATCTGTCTGTAAGTCTTCTGTCTGTATGTCAACGTCCCTCATATTTTTTATCTGTCTGTATGCCTGTGTCTCAAATATTGTCAATATTATCTAGTGTATGTATGGTTGTTGTTGTAACAGTGTCTCTTATACTGTAAATCTGTCTTTATGTATGTGTCTCTATTGTATATCTGCATATGGCGATCTCTCTAAATTTGTATATATGTCTGTATTTTTATGTCTTTGTCTCTTAAGATTTATATTTGTCTGCCTGTTAATATGCATATCTGGCTGGATGGCGGTCTTTCTGTTTGTTTGTCTGGCTGGTTGGCTTCCTGTCTTTGTCTCTTATATATAAACATTACTTTGTGTTAGTATTGGTTTGCTTCTGATTAGCACATTACGCGTCTTTTATATTTCTATGTCCAGGTCATAGTATATGTCTGCATATTAGCTATTATGCCTGTGTTTCTAATTTTGCATATCTGTCCGGCTGCTATTTAGTATGTCTGTGGTTTTCTTTTAATTTTCTGTATCTGTCTATATTATTGTATGTACGTATGTCTGTGTTTCTTGCTTTCTGTATCTGTCTATATTATTGTACGTAACTTGGGCATATATGTTTTTCTTACTTTTTATTTATACGAAATATTACTTTGCAGTGCCTTACTTCGAGTTGTGTGAGAAGGTCGTGCGGGATGCAGTGTTTTTTCTTGCGCAACGAGAAGTTAATACACACCCCAGAAAAATACTACGTCCTAATTAATACTTATTTTACTATACGCATAAACCTTATCAAAAATAAAAGCAATATTTTAATATTACTACAAATGTTGTTCAGAATTATAGAATCACATTTTTACTATACTTGCTCAAACGTTTGATTTGGGCTGAAATAATCACCGGTATATGATAAGAACATGCATGTATGTCTGCTAGTATGTTAATATCTCTGACTTTGGAAATCTCCCTATTTTATTATAGGTAGTTGTCGTACACACACACACACACGAACCATGGCGAGCGGATCCCGATCTATAAACCAAGGATCGGATGGGTTATTTCAGAACGAGTGTGACGTCTGTCTAACGCAGGGTATAACGTCAGAGGGGATTTCCCACTGTACCGTATGCAACGAGAACCTCTGTCAGAGATGTGAGCAATCGCATAGGGGATCCAAAGCGACTAGGGACCATACAATCATGACCGGAAGTGCTGTGACCCCGGGACCCATACAGACGACACCACACGTGGCCTTCACGTTCTGTGATACACACAAACAATCCTTACTGAACGCCTTCTGCAAGGTTCATAACGAGATGTTGTGCATCACGTGTAAAGCGACGCACCACAAAAAGTGCGACACCGTCGATGTAAGCCGTCAAGTAAAGGCGGTAAATGTAGCGGGCGAGTTCAAGGCAGTTGTTAAAAGTGTGTCTGATATAACAGACAGATTCACCAACCTCCAACAGACGAGACAAGCTGACAAGACGTCCTTGAAGGGACAGATCCAGACATGCCTAAATGATTTGCAGAAGATACGCAAAGACATGAACGACAAGCTGGACGCCTTAGAGAACAAAATGGCTGCCGAAATACGGCAGTTCGAAACCAAAATAACTAAGGAAATAGATGACCACCATGCCCTCATAAAGAGCGTTTTAGTTCAAATTGATGATCTGAAGAAATCTTTGAAAGGGTGCCAGAAATCGCATGATGATGACGTCATGTTTATTGGGATGAAAAAAGCGTCTTTACGTAAGACCGAGTTCGAGAAGATTATCGACAGTATACAGGAAGACATCTACCCGATAGATATCCGTATAGAACCGAATGACATCCTGACAGATTTGATGGACCAACTACAAACCATAGGGACCCTTGTTACCGGCAAACAGACCGGGCACAGTAGATCCGCCCCGACATCGGTACCGAAAAAGGCTGGGTTAGTTAAACAGGTGAGGGACAGTAGATCCGCCCCGACATCGGTACCGACATCGGTACCGAACAAGGCTGGGTTGGTTAAACAGGTGAGTAAGAGGAGGTCCTCCCCGAATTCCCTACTGAATATAGAAGTTACTGGTAAAAGAGAAGAGATAGATTTGAAGTCAGACGGTGCACAGGGATGTGTATTTATGGGTGACGGACATCTCGTCGTCGCGTGTACAGACCGTCTGGAGCTGTATGATAAAGACTGTCGGTATAAATCCGAGTTAGACATTGAGTCGTGTGACGTGGCTGTTATCGATGACTATACCGTCATTGTGACACAGATTGGCCAGCTCCAGTATGTACGAGTACTACCCGACATGAAGGTGGTGAGGACCGTGACGATGGATAGATGGTGTTGGGCAATCTCCCATGCAGAGTTATCGTCCCCCGGATACTACCTCTGCAACGGGCTCACGCCATCTTTGCCACGAATCGTGGCAAACTCTGTAATATTGCGATACAAACTGTTACATGCATACAATTAAGTAAAGTACTATATGAATAAGTTAAAATTACCTTTTCTTTATCCATACAGAAGAAATTGAATATGTATTTCCCCGAATTTCGCTAGAACTATTTAAAAGCCTTTTTACGCTATTAAAAATCAATCCGCGGAATGTTTACATTCTTGGTCTCCTGCTCGATATATAATAAATCTTGGTTATCGCACAGTTTGGATACCAGTGGTGTAAACAAAAACGATGTAGATTTTGGGAACGATGTCTTCACTTTACAACTGTGTTTTTAAAGATTTTGTCACTTGCAAAGATTAACATCAAAATACGTGTTATCACTGTCTTTGGAATAAGGCAAAAGCTCTTTAAATGGCACATTATAATCATCTGAATGGGCGCAGATCTCTTCAAATCGATGTTCTGAAAACTTCCACGAATGTAAGATAACGATGGGTTGGTGCTTTAAAAAAAAGTACTTCCAAATAACCCCCAAATAAGCTTCACATGCTATGAAATGAGAGCTGAATGAGTTAAAAACGAGTTGCAGGCTGTCAGTGTTTGAAACAAAATGGATATTTGGATGATGTGTTTATGGTTTGTGGGGCCACAGGAAAGGCATGAGCACAGAGACAAAGATGAGAGGAAAGAACTCTGTGGAATAAACTGCAAGTACCTTTTTCTAACTATGCTTGTGTTTTATTGTACATAATTTACCAGTAACTTTATGATGTATGTATGCTCATACTTTGTGCAAAAGAATAGACAAACCATTAATGATTCTGCAGAAATAATAAAGCTGTACACCCTTGGTTCTCCCGTCTATAAAACTGCCACAGCTGTTAATCTTCGTGGGGGGTAGGGCTGGGGGAGGGGTGGCGAGGATGAGGGGGAGTGAGGATGCGGTTATTTTAAAACGGGTCGATGGATCAAGGCGAATTTATGCTTGATTTAGTGCACTTTGGGGCATTTTAGTAAAGTGGTAAAACCTCTAACAATAGTGAGAAAAGCATTGTAATAAAACTAAAAAAATGACTGACAGATTGTCAAGTTATATCATATCCCTTTATCAAACTGATTTCTACCCTTTTCAACATAACAAATGTTATCTTTAGTTGCTTACTATTTAGATAATTTTCCAATTAGAAATTGGGCCCTTAGCATAAATCTTTTTGACGAAAGAGTAAGTTTTTAATGATAACCAGATTTTTCTTCAATCGAAATGCTTTCAAAAGCATGAAAATGGGTCACATTTTTAAAGCATTGTTATAACTTAATAAATCATGAATTGTATGTTATTTCAGAATATTTGGCTGAACTGTATAATGAGCAAGTTTAATTAGTTATTGTTAACCTCTCTTATGAAAAAAATGATAGAAAGAATTGATAATTGATAGGGTTAAAGGTGGCCAGTAATATGATTCTTTTAGTGTATAGGATGGTCTAAGGTACATATTCTGTAGATATTTCTTACCGGTAAATTAACGATTAACAATTAAGTTTTCATTTAAGATTTTCACTTTACTTCTTCATATGATTTGAATTTTACATACAGATATCAGCTATAATTGAATGAACAATACTCATGCTTTGCATCAAAATTCATCAAAGTTTTTATAACTGCTAAGCAATGTCAAAACAATTATGAAAACAGTTTATTTCTTAAGTTTCTTTCATAAATACTTATAACAAATTCACAATGAGTGACTTAATGATGATTCCATGAATGCAGGGAGCATCCCCAGATATAATAAATTATTATAATTGCTACTTAGTTTTCAAACAGTTGCTTGTTAATAGGAACTTAAATGCCAGATTGTAAGTGTTTCTTTTATAATACAAAATTTTATGTTCTCTATGAATAATCTTTTAAGACAAAAATATACATGATTGTATTATTATCATTACAGCATACAACAATCAAAATCTTTAAAAGACAAGTTTTCATCATGAGAATATTACTGTTTACTGATATGATGATGAAATATTGAATTAACAAATAAGCTGAACTGTTGTTTGTTAAAAACCTTGTCTAGTTGATACATAATGGTTTGCATTCATTACATTTCAAGAAAGATGATGTCAGAACAGTGTTCATAAAAGTCAACAGCCTTTCAACCATAAATATTATTTGCTGTATGAAATGGAAAAGTAACTAAAGCAAAATTACTCAACCAAATACAGATTCACCTGAGGATCACCAAATAAATAGAATGTGCATTATCAAAGTATGATTGAAGAATATGGTGTAGGTGAAGAGATAAGATAGGAACATTCTTATCAGTAAAACTAGGTAATGAAAAGCTGAGTTTGATCTGAATAAAATAACGATTGGATCTGTTTGATGATTAGATCTGGTTAATAATTCATTTGTTCATTCTAATGTCTCAAATGAGTACCCACAACATAGGCTTTAAAGAATAAATAATTGCTGAATATGCCTTTTATCTGGACATCTGTTTCACCCATTCCTCCATGTTAAAGTGACTTGATTAATTTGAAAGCAAAAGCAGATGTTAGAAAATGGTTTTAAAGCAACTAACTTAGAGAGTTGTGATTTTGGGTGAGATAAACATTATTAATTTGATATGAAATGCACAATCTCACAGATTGAGATCTTTAACTTTTAAGAAAAAATTGTCTTCTTCAATTGAAATGACAACATATTTTCTAAAGTAATATAAGACTAGATTATTGACAGCTTTCTAACCCCAATCATAATTATTTAGAAAAGATAAAAATCATTTATTTTTTATTTACAAACCATTTAAACTGGTGTTTCTCTAAACAACAATCTAAACTTAAATGACATTTAAACATTTTGTTGCAGACTACTCTGGAAACATTGTGGGAAAAGGGGAAATTCCTCTTATTGAGCAATTTCCACTTTTCAGGCAATGTTTTCTGCCTTATCAGAAGATTATTTTCAATATCATCACATTTTGAAATGTCGCCTGCAAACTCTTTCAATTTGGGACAGTCGAAAATCTAGCGTTTGGTAAAGGGTTAATCCTTTCCCAAACAATAACGACATCTGACCACTTTGTTGCAGACGACTTTAGAAAACATTGTGGGAAAAGGAGAAATTAATTGTAACAAGCAATTTTTTCTTTTCCCACAAGGTTTTCTGCTGTTTCTGAAGAATACTTTTCAATTTCATTACATTTTGAAATGTCGTCTGCAATCTCTTTCAATTTGGGACAGTCGAAAATCTAGCGTTTGGTAAAGGGTTAATCCTTTCCCAAACAATAACGACATTTGACCACTTTGTTGCAGACGACTATAGAAAACATTGTGGGAAAAGGAGAAATTGATTGTAACAAGCAATTTTTCCTTTTCCCACAAGGTTTTCTGCTCTTTCTGAAAATATTTTTCAATTTCATTACACTTTGAAATGTCGTCTGCAATCTCTTTCAATTTGAAACAGTAAAAAAATTGTTGTTTGGGAAAGGGTTAAATGGTTTGCAGTATCAACAATATACATGTACACTGTAGATGTTCTTTATAAACTTTTCTAAACAGTTAAGAATGGTATTGGAAAGCTGTCAATAATCTAGTCTTCTGTTAATTTAGAAATTTATATTTTCATTGAAAGTAACCTTCTTATTTTAAATTGTTAAAATCACAACATGTGAGATAATCCTTTCAATGAGGCTTAACAGTATGATCTATGTCACTTATGAGCATAATAGTGTCAAGGTCTGGAAGATTTAAACTCGAAATGAAGAGGATGGTGCTATTTGTTGTTGAGAAGGTCGCCAATTATCTTGATACATTGGCTTTTCTTGAGAACGTTTCATTCTGACTGACGACTCATTTGTTTAACAACGTGGAGGTTTGATTTGTCTTGGAGAATGTATTTTCTAGCTGTCATTCACTTTGTTTTGATCGAGGGGGCGGGTTTCGAGTCGTATGGAGCGTCGCCTTAATTCTACTCAATATAAGCTGTTACTCTTCAAATGTAAGCTGCTTTGTGTGTAAATAGATGTCTTCATTCCATTTTAACTGCCCTGTCTTATCTATCTTTATATTGTGATACGACTAAAGAGACTTTCGTCTAACTTCTTAATTGATCTGAGCGTTAGTTTGGAGCTCGCTTTTTGCAAGCCGTTAGATGCAGTATACTACTACACCCCTACACGTCAGTAATGGCCACGTGACCATGCCGGAACAGTGGGACTATTTTCTGAGCCCGTCACAGAGATAAATGTGGGAGCATAGCGGGAACCAATTTACTCTGGTAGAGATTGGGTGTTGGGGTGTAGATGTGTGTGGAGACAAGCCGTACATGGGGTGTACTAATCGTTACATGGGGGGTTACTGTAATGGTGAGGTCCAGGTACTTACCATTGACGGTAAAGTACTGAGGAGGCTGGGTGTAGATAATGGTAGTGGACTGTTTACTCGGCCTCTCTATGTTAAAGTAAGTAAGGCCGGAGACAAAGTGTTTGTATCTGACTATCGTACTGACACCATCACCTGTCTGAGTACACAAGGCCGGACCCTGTACAAGTACACCGACACGGACCTGAAGGACCCACGCGGAATGTATGTGGACGAGACAGACAACCTCCTCGTATGTGGAGAGAAGTCTGGCAATATACACGTGGTCCGACACGACGGGACACGTGACAGGATACTACTGACAGAGAAAGACGGGATAAAGTACCCACGGGCCATATCGTACAGACCGACAGATG
Source organism: Cerastoderma edule (assembly GCA_947846245.1). Lineage (NCBI taxonomy): Eukaryota > Metazoa > Mollusca > Bivalvia > Cardiida > Cardiidae > Cerastoderma > Cerastoderma edule. The sequence goes on along the minus strand of OX401408.1, from coordinate 13,629,818 downwards.
GGTGTCTGGCTGTAGTACGGGAAAAACCATCACGATTATTGACATTTTCAACAAAAATCTGATAGAGTCACGGTTCGAATGGATATGCCTGTATATGAAGTCACGGTTCCTATGGACTGGCCTATGTATGAAGTCACGGTTATACACAACAATTCAGATCAATTTAATCGCCTATTTCATCTGATCCGGTTCATAATCATAAAATGACGTTTTCCCGGTTTGAGTAATTCTCGTGACGTCAAAATTTGAGCAGCGGTGCATGGGTTAATTTCTCATTCATCATTTGATACATATTTATTTTTGAACGTGTGATGTTTTTTGTTATTATAATATATCATATTTATCTATTTTTTTGTGTGTAAAATGATAGCAGAATGTGTATTTCAAGAGATATTTTAATTTGAGGGAAATATAAAAGACCGACCAACGCTAGAACAATTGATGAACAATTATACAATGAACCTTATTAACGCATCTCGTTAATATATGTATATGACTTGTATACAGTGTTTTAATTTACTCTCTTAAACATGCTTTCTATTCTAATGAAAATAAACTTGATATTGGAATATACTATGTTCAACTATTTTGTTATGTTTTTAAAGAGTTTTTTGTTTGTTCAGAAGATTATTTTCCAATTCCATTACATTTTGAAATGTCGTCTGCAAACTCTTTCAATTTGGGACAGTCGAAAATTTGTTGTTGGGAAAGGGTGAGTTTTTTGTTTGTTCGTATTGTTTTTGTCGCCTTCACGTTGAATCATTATTGCTTGGTTCATCAGGACTTCGTTTGAAAGTGGGAGTTTTGCTGCTTTTTTCATACCCGTTTAAAACATTAAAGAATGTATTCCTATAAGGCCTTGTTCACAAAATAGCAATTTGTAGAAAGTCAAACTTAAATGTCGTTGAGTCAATACAGATTTTGTATTCTGTTGTTTGATTTCCAACTAAAAGTAACTATTGATAGCATAATCAATTCACGAAATGACAAATTATCTAAGTATGTAAAGTTAACGAGTGGTAGTTCTCAAAAGCGATGGTATGCTTTTGGATTAAGATAGATATCAATTGACTGTATAATAACTTCAAAGAGTTAACCCTTTCCCAAACACTTACAACATTTGACCACTTTGTTGCAGACGACTTTAGAAAACATGGTGGGAAAAGGAGAAATTGCTCGTAACGAGCAATTTTTCCTTTTCCCACAATATTTTCTACCCTTTCAGAAGATCATTTTTTCTTTTCCCACAATATTTTCTACCCTATCAGAAGATCATTTTTTCAATCCCTTTTCGATCTTATAATGTATGAACGAAACCATTCTGATAAAGGGATAAATTGCTCATTAGGAGCAATTTATCCTTTTATCACAATGGTTTCTTAACTATTCTTACATCAGTTACGGAGAAGTGATGAATTATAGCCTAAGGGATGACACAATGCAAAAGGTGTGGATCATGATTCACTCTGTATGGGCTGATCCAAAGCGACACTCTGATCAGGAAATTTGAGATTGACCCCGTTCTGTCGGCCGCTCCTGCCTAAGAAATTTGATATGTTCACATTCCCGATTTCGCCGCCGCTCTTTTGTTTGACTTTTTATTGTCAAATGTTCCCATTGAGTCCGTAGAGCGGTTTAGCAGTTTTCACCCTTTCCTTTTCGTTAATGATTCATGACTTTGATGAATAAGAACAGCACCACACATAATTACAATATTGTAATGTGACATGTCACTGGAAGCGTCTGGAAACCTCCATATTGAAATAAGGGGACGATTGCTCTGAACTTACGCAAATTCGTAGCATTAGATGTTTAGTAAAACGCTAGCATGGGGCCAATCGTATCTACTCGGCAATCCCCGTAACAAGTCGGTAGATATACCTCGTAGGCAGTACATGAATACACCAGAAAACCTGGGGTAATTCGCCTTATTTCCGGCGGATAACGCAAAATGCACACAGGCACTAAATATGTATTCAAATACACACAAATTGGTTATATATCACAATTGAATGGGTTTTTTTTACCCTTTTCATTAGAGACGATCATATTAACACATCTTTGTTTCATATTTTGTCAATCAGCTCTTTCCGGCAATCCCCGGCTTGTGACGGGGATTGCCGAGTTGATATGATTGACCCTTCGTTGCTGACCTACTTTCAAAAATGGCTCCCCATTACCTCCGAGGTTATTTTAAGAAATGGCCGAGGTGTTCCGAATGGCATGGGGCAACACAAAAGTGCGTACGAAAAAACATTCCTCGTAAACCTAAAAAAAAAAAGGTAAAAAGTGCTTCAGAAAAGCGTTAACTTAGACATAAATAAAAGATCAGTTCCAACTGTGAACTATTTAATCCCATTTTGAAACGCATGTCTATTTTTCATAAAAAAAACTCAACATATTTATCTTTGATATTGAGGAGTGCGATCATTTTGTAAGCGTTGACGTTAAGATACGAATATTTTAGAGACAGGCCCCTGTCCCTTGCGTATTCCTTGCATTATGGTATACGCATGGGCCTTAACCCAAGGCTTGGACTGTCCGAATGTATTTCTGACACCTTAGACGATAAAGTTTTCATACATTGTTTAACTTAAAGAATAAATGAGATGGCAAGTACGATACATATTACAGTATATATTGTCTTTATCAACTTTTTTGGTATATAATGGTTACTTTCATTAGAAGATTTGATTTCGGATACATAACTACACATCTTATGTATAGGAGAGTGGACCAGAGATAAAGCATCGGCCTCTTAGCACGGAGGTCTTGGGTTCGATTCTGGTAAGTAGCGGGCTCAACTTTCCGAACTTTCATAGATCTACATTCGGCGCGAGCACTGTTTGTATATCAATGAAAGAGAATCGAGATTGATTAATCTATGTTGAAAGAACTTGTTTCACAATCGATAGAAACTTTAACTAAACACATTTCATTTTATCTCTGTAATCTGTCTTGAGCTTTCATAGTCTGAAATGCTGTCCTTTAAAGGCACATAAAATGAGATGAGTACAAATAAATTACTGAAAAAATATACTGAGTTCTTTTATTATGTTCATAAAAGTCATGCAAATTAATTTACGAATGCTTTTAGATCCTATTAAAAAGACTCCTTTAACATAAGTCATTTTGTGCTGGAAATATAGTTGTCTCCAATTCAATCATGTTTATCAACAACCTATTTGTTTACATATTCAAAATAACGAATTCTGATTGGTCGGTTCAAACATTTGTGTGTAAACTGTCAATGTCAGGGGTGAAGAATCACACAATCTGAATTATTAAACGGGTTTATCTGGGTTATTTCTTGTGGCGTTCATGTTTAAGTTGTGCTGATGGTTTTTTTTTTTGTGATAAATATTTGAATTTGACCAAATGTTTATCAAATAATATAGTTTAATATAGCATTGATCTCCCTTTATGTGCCTTTAAAGGTGCCTGCTCACCGATGTGAAGACGAATAGAAACTAAAACTTAAGTTTTTTAAAACTGTACAACAACTGTAATGTTGTATGGTGTGATCTGGAAAATAGCCATTGGAAGTGAAATGAGTTCGTATTTAAGTTTTAGTGTCTGTATACAGTGTTGTAATATGCACTTAAGTCTAAAAACCGCTTCAACATATTATACTTTTATGTAGTTTCTGTACTCCAAACGAGACTTAAAAGCAATACAAAGATTTCACAAGTGAACTGTAGCTCAGTTTCTAATGCCGCGGTACCTCTATAGTAACAGATCATATCGAATTTCACATATTGATATATTTTTACAAGTGGGATTTAAAGTCATATGCTTGAATGAAATCGGTATTTTCATTCATATCAAATACCTCTGAAAGCACCACTCACTTGAAACAAATGTTTGAGAAAACCGAAATATGTGCAATGGATTATCAGAGATATGGAAAGTTTTTTAAACGAGGACACCTTTATTGTTGATTGAATGTTCATTAAACCCGTGCTTGGTTGGATACTGTCACTTAAGGTAACAGAATAAAACAGAAATGAATGGATAAACTAAATAAGCACAACAAGTGAATCTATCAAAACTGTTCGTTCAAGAATTATTCGTACGTAGTAACTATGTAACAGTAGACAGCAGCACAATTAAGAAGTAATTTGATATTCAAGAATCTGATTTTAAACGGACATTTAATCAACAAGCACACACGCATGCGCAATGGATAAAACGTTGAACGCTTCCGGTAACCGGAACAGCCACTCAAAGCACAAGGACCTAAGCATGCTGGGACTGACGAAATACGCTGTGGACGAATCCTTCATCAAGTGTCAGATCTGCCGAGAAAGGTTCAGCCGCCCGAAGCTGTTGAAATGCCTTCATACGTTCTGTGAACATTGCCTCACCGTGCATATTCAGCATATGGCTAAGAAAAAGAAGGTGAATAGGTTTTTCTTGCTTAACCCTTTACCAAACGCAAAATGTTCATCTGTCCCAAATTGAAAGAGTTTGCAGACGACATTTCAAAATGTTACGAAATGGAAAAATAATCCTCTGATAGGGCAGATAAAATTGTGGGAAAAGGAGGAGTTGCTCGGGAAGAGCAATTTCTCCTTTTCCCACAATGTTTTCCAGAGACATCTGCAACAAACTGGTCAAATGTCGTTATCGTTTGGTAATGGGTTTACAACCAAGCAATGTTAACTCCCAAAGATACAATCACGTCCAATCTGTGAATAACACTGTTGTCCACTGATCAGTTGTAGTGACTGTACAGTGAAGCCTCGTTTATCCGGACCCTGATTATCCGGATGTCTCGCAATCCGAAAGAAATTGTAAGGGAACGGATTTAACCAATTTGTTGCAGAAGACTTTTGAAAACATTGTGGGTAAAGGATGATTATCCGGATGTCTCGCAATCCGAAAGAAATTGTAAGGGAACGGATTTAACCAATTTGTTGCAGAAGACTTTTGAAAACATTGTGGGTAAAGGAGAAATTGCTTGTGACGAGCAATTTCTCCTTTTCCCACAATGTTTTCTGCCATATCGGAAGATAATCTTTGAATTTCATCACGTTTTGAAATGTCGTCTGCAAACTCTTTCAATTTGGGACGGTCGACATTATGGCGTTTGCCAAACGGTTATAAGTATACACGTGCATACAGACTGTTTATGTCTTAATGTATATAAGAACATGCTCTGCTTCATTAGTCCGGGAAATTCGGTAATCCGGACATTTTGTTGGGAACGGACATGTTCGGATTAACGAAACATCACTGTATATCACTACCCACCGATTCTTTATAACAATGCGTTCGGTCTCATATTTGAAAAAAATAATACTTCCACAAACGTTTCATTTCTCCCATCTCCTCGACTTGGCCTAGGGGAAATATGTTGGCAAGGCACAGTCAATATAAGATGGAATTATCCCATCAATATGATGAACCAAGCAAAGGGAACTTCCAAACAAACAATCCCACCCGATCAGTGAAAAGCACTGCCGTCCACCGACCAGTGTTAGTGACTGTATATGAGTGAAAACCCGCATGTTCTCTATAACAATGATGTTTATTTTCAGTTGTAAAGTTACACTTGTTTGCCGGGATTTTACGCGATTTGTATTTGGGATGATACATGTACAACCGTCGTATGGTCCCACAGCATTGTGGACACGTACCCGTTCATAACGATTGCAAAGTTTTCCAGTTCGTGAGCTATTACAATAGGCAACAACAAATAACAAAACAAAAGATACCCAGAAATATTGAAGGAAAAACAATAGTTTTTAACAAGCCCAACGATGTAATAATTATCACATTTCGTGTTTTAAAGCTGATTTCCGGTGGCATTCCGAACTTCCGGTCATATTCAAAATGGCGACCAACGAAGAGAAGCGGGACTTCCATTTTCCATCCGTTATCGGCCTAGCATTTATAGGACTATCTCTTATTCCGCAGGTGACGCACCGAGAATTTCCGTGTCCGAAATGTGTGTCGATGACGAATGTGGTCCGACCAGAGCTCCCCCTGGATAAGTGGTCCGAGACACTGCCCACTAACACCATGGTGGAGGCGCTTCTCGAGTCTATATCTCTGCAGGTATGTGCGACTGCTCGGTCGGTATTGAGTTCAATACCCCGGCTTGGTCGGTGTTATTCTCTGTTTTGTTTGGTAACGAACCGAGGTTACATATCGAGGAAGCAGAATCGAGAATGATTAGTCTAGGTTGTAAGAACTTGTTTCATAATCGATGTAAAACAAATAAGTTTAAACATAAACAACGAACCGAGCAAAGGCATCTCTCATAAATACAGGTAAATCCAATCAGCGAGAAACACGGTCATATACACGTACCTACTTGTTCTTTATAACAATGCTTTACAGTGCAAGACGAAGGGTCTTGAATCAAATGGGCTTAGGACAAAGATGTCTCTGCCGATCACGTCACAAAAACTCATATGTATCGACCTATTTTGCGATCCAGTGACTGACAGTGATTTTCAATTAATAAACTCATCCTAAGCCTTTGAGGCTGCTATTTGACCGTTCGTTACAGAATGTCGACAGCTTAGGTCATGAGTTCAGTTTTTAAAAATGTTATATAAGAGAAGCTTCGATTCTTCTTAAACCTTAGAATGCTGGGTAACCTTCTAAAAATAGATTTTTATGTCGTCTGCTTTCCAAAACCTTAAATAGCTGCTTAATTTGATGAGGAAATATACTCAGAGTCGCAAACAGGCTAGATCACAGGCCAGCCGCCAATTAACTTGGAGGCTGGCCTGGATCTTACCTGTTTGCATAAGCATGAAGTAGGTTCCAGCACTATAAGGGATAAAATCCAATCATCTAAAATGCCTTGCCAATGGCAGTCCCAGAATTTAACCCTTGCGCAGTATAAAGCCATATGATAACTTTTTCAAGATGGACGATAGTCGATAGGCCTATACTTTGTTACTTACCTAACCCAATACCAAACAATAACGACATTTGATCAGTTTGTTGTAGACGACTTTGGAACGCATTGTGGGAGAAGGAGAATTTGCTTTTAACGAACACTTTCTAACGAACACTTTCTCCTTTCCGCACAATGTTTTCTGCCCTACGAAAAGATTGTTTTTTAATTTCATCACAATTTGAAATGTCGTCTGCAAACTCTTTCAATTTGGGACAGTATACAATTTGACGTTTGGTAACGGGTTAAGGACTCTTGTGTGTCATGATAAGGTACGTTAAAATCATCTAGGTGGACGACAAACTTTGCGGCTCGTGTGAGGAAGGCGGGGACACAACGGTAGCCTCGTATTGGTGTCGAGACTGTGCGGAACCCCTCTGCGACAACTGCCTAAAATACCACCGGCTCATGAAGATCAGTAGACGACACAAGATTGAGGAAATGGACACCATCAAGCGGCACCCGAAGCGCATCCTGTCGGTACCCCAGCCGTGTCCAGATCACGTGGGTAAGGATATCGAGCTGTTCTGCGCCGATCACAACACACTGTGCTGCGTCATGTGCGTGGCCACGGAGCACAGGCGCTGCGAGAAGGTGGCCTCCATCGACAAGCTCGCCAAACAGCTGGAAGAGGGCGCCGTGACGGAAGAACTGGTAGACAAGCTGGATTCGTATCTGGAGCATCTCAAACACATGAGAGACGACAGGGAGAATAACCTTAACTCGCTCAAAGATAAGAAGTCTGAAATCATGGAGCAGATCAAGAACTACAGGGAGAACGTGAGCATACTGCTGGAGCGTCTCGAACACTCTGTCGGCGAATCCTTCGATAAACTCCACGCAGACGAGAGCGAGAGCATCAAGAGCGAGATCCATTGGTGCGAAGCCACACAGAGCGCCATCGAGAATGCCAAGGCGGTGCTACTGGTGACCAACCGGCACTGCTCCAACGCGCAGGTCTTCATCACCGTTCAGCAGGTCATAGAAAGGTCCATCAAGTACGAGGAATGTCTCACAAAGGAGCAGAAAGATCGGTTCGAGATGATAGATTACAGTTTCGAGATCGATTCCGCTTTCGAGGGTTTCCTTCAGTCGCTCATCAACGTTGAATCCGTTGGAAAGGTCCACAGCCATCGGCGCAAAGCATTTCTGCCGCTCCCGCCAGGTCTCAACCTACTCCGGGACCGCAACGCCGAGAAACTTACCGAGTTTGAAGCGAAAACCCCGACAGATACAAGGAACTGCTGTTTGTCAGCCGTGCTGTTCCTGTCTGACAACCGCCTGCTGGTCGCCGACCAGAACAACCAGAAGATCAAGCTCTTCCAAGACGATGGTACACTGATGTACGAACAGTCGTTCACCACATGGCCGCGGGACTTTACGGAAATAGGCGACAACAAAATAGCCGTGACCCTACCAAAAGAGAGAAAGATCGAGATATTCTATTTGGGGGATAAACTGAAGAACTTGGAGACGATTCGGCTGATGGACGAATGCTGGGGTATAACGTACAGTAACAAGCATCTGATCGTCGGCTGCATACGACAGGACAAAGGTTGTCTGAAGTTCCTGACACTCGACGGCGCCGAGGTCGACAGCATTGAAGACGATTTTGAAGGCAGACGGCTTTTCATTAAGACCAATTACGTCACCACAAACGTCACCGGAAAGGAGATCTACGTCACAGATCGAACGAAAGACACCGTGGTCGCATTGATCCTGAAGCAGCCAGCCAAGAAGAAAACCTCGGGGGAAGACCAGGGACCCAAGAAGATGGTCGTTTCCCGACAAAAGCCGAGGCAGCGATCGAGCACCGTGCTCGGAGACGGCGATGATAACCTTGACCTTTTAACCGACAGAAGAGCAAGAAGCGTGGTTGCCAAGTCACATGCCATGTTTAACGATCTAGACAAATCACAGGATGCGCAGGACGGGCAACAAAAAGAGAAAGCGCTCTCGCCTATTCTGAAAACCCTGGACGACGCTTTTGACGAACGCGTGGAGAACTCGTTCGAGAAGAAAGAGAAGAAGAACGTTTCAACGGATGATGGCGGTTCCTTGGTAACTGAAGAGCTTGACGCGATTGGGCCGATAATCGAACGTGAGAACACCCAATCGACTATTGGGGAACCGGAACCGTACGAGAAAGCCGAGTTCGACGTCCTGTACGCATACTCAAACGACATCCTGAAGTCGGCAGGTGGCGTTGCAGTCGATCACCAAGGAAACATCTACGTGACTGGTTACCGGTCGGCTAACCTCCACCAAATTTCGCCGGGTGGTTCCCTGATTAAGATATTATTACAAAACATGTCACAGCCCCTGGCAGTTAACGTGGAACCATTCGGAGATCGTCTGGCCGTGACTGAGACTTCCTCCGTGAAACAGAACTTGGTTCAGATTTATAGACTTGTTTAACCCTTTACCAAACACCAACTTTTCGACTGTCCCAAATGGAAAGACTTTGCAGACGACATTTCAAAATGTGATGAAATCGAAAAATAATCTTCTGTTGTCGGGAAAGGAAAATTGCTCACTATGAGTAATTTCTCCTTTACCCACAATGCTTTCAAGAGACGTTTGCAACAAACTGGTCAAATGTCGTTATTGTTTGGTAATGGGTTAAGCCTTTTATCCAAAATAAATCACTTTGTTCCACAGTAAATTTCTTCATCAACAATTGTGAAGACGATAAATTGCCAATTTTGAGCATTTCTTTTCATTGACACAATGGTTTATACCCAATGATATAGGGAAATGGTACTTTCCTGCTATTTCGGTTGCCCTTGGTTACCTTTAATTTGGCCCAGGCACGAACTTGAGTGGAAAGCGCACATTTTAAAGGAATTGGTTATCTAACGAATGAAAACTACTAAACGTCTTTTTGTTTCATATTCGTTAAATATACATGTATACTATGTATGTCTTTTAGCTGGTAACTTGGTTGTTAAGGATTGAAGAAACGCGTTCATTTTTTAATAGACATCCGACCTAGAATTGATTGCTTTGTTGTGAATTTAACTTTATATTACAAAAAGACAGCTCAAAGCGGTAAAAATATTCCAAAATATGTGGTGTTTCATTTTGGAAAGGTATGCTAAAATGCGACAACTTTACACTTTGTTTAAAGAGCTATTAAACACACATATCAAGTCACAGGACGCATTCGCTAAATTTGCTCTAAACGGTGACACCTAGAATGTTGATGTAGAAATCAGTCTTGCAATTTTTCAATCCTGTATTTCATTTTGACGTAGGAAAATGTTGCATATTTGATATTATCAAAAGTGCGTGTTCGTTTTGTGTGAAAAAAGCGCGAATTTTCAAAAAATAGAAGGAAATGATAATCATTGCTATATGTACGTGTCTCATTCGACAGTTATCCATGCTTGCTCTTACGCCAGCAACAAAACAGAATTGTATCGTATTGGAAATTCTAGCCCTTAGAATGCTGGGTAATTTTCTAAAATATATTTTTGTGTCGTCTGCTTCCCAAAACCTTAAATATCTGCTTAATTTTGTTGAGGAAAGATACTCAGAGTAGCAAACAGGTAGGATCACAGGCCAGCCACCAATTTACTTTGCGGCTGGCTTGGTTCTAACCTGTCTGCATAAGCATGATGTCTGTTCTAGCACTATAAGGGTTAGGGTGCATTACAAAGTGCGAGGACATTGGCACTTGAACGGAATTCTGTCTAATGCGTTTCAAAGGGAGGCCCTGTGCGGCAGGGTTATAATTAGGGGTCTCACTAGCACCACTGATTTCGTGAAAGTGCCCTTTGGCAAGACGCCTCTAACCTAAACTGAGTACATCAGGGGCCCGTTTTACTAAACAACTTACGGAAAATGTTTGCGTAAGTCATAATTGATTAACATGGATAATATCTTCAATGAAAGTACAATATTACAATGTGACACGTCATTGGAAGCGTCTCGGAGAGACGATTCCAATGATGTGTTACTTTGCAATATTGCTTTGCCAAATATTGAAATAAAAGGACTTGTTGTTTTAGACTTACGCAAATCTTAAGCGTAAACTGTTTAGTAAAACGGGCCCCTGAATCAAAGAAAAGTTGTAATATACCCGAATAACAGATCACACGGCCTTATGCAATTTGAATATGAAAGAATTTTTTTTTTCTAATAAAACAACAACAACGTTTAAAGTAGCCTACAATTGTCCTTTAACCCTTTTACCAAACGCCAAATTTTAGACTGTCCAAAATTGAAAGAATTTGCAGACGACATTTCAAAATGTGATGAAATCGAAAAATAATCTGATAAGGCTGAAAACGCTGTCGGAAAAGGAAAAATTGCTTGTTAAGAGCAATTTCTCCCTTTCCCACAATGCTTTCCAGAGTCGTCTGCAACAAACTGTTCGAATGTCGTTATTGTTTGGTAATGGGTTAAGGTAAATAGATTATTCATTTTTGAGTTAAATGGCCTGATTTAAATCTGGTGAAGGTTTTATTTGTAGCTTTTGAAGTGTGTAAGAAAGTAATCATGTATAACCGTTCTTTTTTTCTTTGTAATTATATGTGTATAACAATTTAAATAAAACAATACACACGCGATATTTGATATGTCTTTGTTCCACAACTTTAACTGCACCCTTACCTACGAAAGAGAACATAAATCCTGTGGTGAGATATCGGTTTTATGGACACAAGGGTCTAAGGTTCGATGCCCGTGAGTAGCAGGGTCCATGATGCATATTCCTATAATCCATTTTAGGCACAAGTACTAGTTATGTATCAAGAAGCAGAATCGAAAGTGATAAATGTAAGAACGAGAGAATACATGGAGAAAAGGATTAAAAACACAAATGTTTAGTGTGTATGGTGATAAACGTCGTTTCAACAATTTTACAGTTATGTAACGGCTTTCCTTATTCCACCAGTACTGGGCTAGTGCTCTGGAATGACACGCCAAAGGTCACTCCCACGAAACCAGAGGTGTCGGTTAAGCTCAAACCCGGGACCCCTTATTTACTAAGTCTGCCACCTTAACCAATGGGTCACGCAAGACCCATACAAATTTAAAAAGTTTTATTTTCATTTAACTAGATATCAAAATGGCAACCATTTTTAAGTTATATCGCGCTACCTGATGGCCCATCGTGGACGGAGGAAGACCCGCTACGAAACTTCCCGTACTGAATCATTTAATTCTAATATTATAATAGTGGTTTTTGTTTCTAAATTGATATTCTATGTAAATATCAGTACAGTGTGCTTCAATTCATTTATTAAAGCAATAATTTTCACAATATGAACACACATATATGAAGCAATCAGTTTTAAGGGATCGAAATAATTCTTTCCATAAGCAAAATAATGTCATATACCTAATATAATTGTGTGTTTTTTCATCATGTATTGAAGACCAAAGTGTTTTGTGCCATTTGATAATAAATAAAGTTATACAGACTCGGTTTCCATGGGGGGTTTTTTGGATATGTATTTCCGTAACATAAAAATATATGAAAATTTCGCCTATTGATGCCCCATCTTCCAAGGAGAAAAAAATACCAAAAGCTGCCAGTACCAGACTATTATCAACCGTATCAACCAAGGTATATAGGCGTAGTTTTGCCCCCCTGCCTGGTACACCCCACCTCAATTTTGGGTACTTGGCTGAATGACTAGTAAGGGATGTGACGGGTAGAACCATCAACATCAGAAGATAACCATAACCTATTACCCAACAGTAACGACATTTGACCAGTTCGTTGCAGACGACCCTGGAAAACATTGTGGGAAAAGGAGAAATTGCTCTTAACGAGCATTTTCTCCTTTTCCCACAATGTTTTCTGTCCTTTCAGAAGATTATTTCTCAATTTCATCACATTTTGAAATGTCGTCTGCAAACTCTTTCAATTAGGGGCAGTCGAAAATTCAGCGTGTAGTAAAGGGTTAAGTAAATCCAAATAAATTGTTACCGAGATTTTAGTCTGCATAGAGAGAGGACATTTCATTTGAAGTTCAATGCCCATGGGACCCTTAAAACCCAAAGTGAACTGCATAGAAAATAAATAAGAAATGAACACATGGTCTAAAATTGATGCATTGTTTATTCATTCAAAAACAAATATTTTACAAAATAATGAAATGGATTTGGCGCTATTCTATAATAAGAAACACTCCATAAGGCATTCTGTTACCCGGATGGCAGACAATAACAACTGGTCTCCACAAATAAATTCTCCTTTTGTCACAATGTTTATCTTCCAAATCTGTGTGGAAACAATTTGTAAACCGAATTCGTTTTTAAACCACATTCGAAACAGAAATCAATAATAATTGTAATGTGTAACCCTGTAAAAAGGATAATTTACTCATAAAATTATTTTTTCCTTTTCCAACATTAGTTTAGAAGAATTAATTGGTTGGTTACATGATAAAGGTTAAAGGAAATATTTTTTTCCAACATCATATTTCCTTTTTTAATTATTGTGTTTGAGTTTTTAACTGCAAAAAAAAAAAGCCTCTCAAAATGAAATAAAGCATCAGAGTATTGATATAATCTTGATTTGATAAAAAACTTGCATTGCTTCATTTCATATTTTCAATCAATACTCTTTCCAAATAAAAAAACACATCTTAAAATTGTTTCTTAGAATTCCTGTCTGATTTCACATTACCTCAACAACTTACAGTTATATTGTTTGCCCAGCTCGAAAGTGATGGAGAAAGAAATACTTAGAGCTGCTTGTTCACAGATGTGAGGTAATTTGAAAGTTAAACTCAATTTCTTCAAAACTGTACAACAGCTGTAATGTTGCATGATACACTGTAAAGAAAAGCCATTGAAAGTATATAAATTGAAATATAACAATATCGTTATTTGAACTCAAGCAATGAGCTTAATAATTTCATTATCTGTATTAGCATTGATTCAATCCCCATAAAGCAATTTGTGACAGGCTCAAATGGAAGGCAACGGTGCACTGCATATGACAAACAAACCATGAAAATTAAACCCACTGATTTTCTTTAAAAATTGTGACAAAGTGTTGGTTGGTTCAATTTGTTTTTCATAATTATTGCTTTAACAGTTTTTCTGTATTATTACAAAGTCTACATCCTACCAAAACCAAACTTTTGACTATTTGCAATACCACTTAACCCATTACCAAAACAATAACGACATTTGACCAGTTTGTTGCAGACCACTCTGGAAAACATTGTGGGAAAAGGAGAAATTGCTCGCGACGAGCAATTTCTCCTTTTCCCACGTTTTCTGCCCTATCAGAAAATTATTTTTTCAATTTAATCACATTTTGAAATGTCGCCTCCAAGCACTCCCCAAATTGAGACATTCCAAAATTTGGCGTTTGGTAAAGGGTTAACTAGGCCTCATTGCTTGTTAATTTTAAGACTACTATGGAATAAAGTAAACAAATCGAGGCCAATTGGACACATTACAACTTTTATACGAATATTCTATGAATTTTTGCATCACATAAAATTCTATACATCTGTACATCATTTGATTGCCATTGAAAATGGTTAAAATATGTATATACATATATGTGTATGTACAATTTAACATTAAATTTGGTCCACAGATATTTAACAAAAAGAGATCTATATAACTACATGGTGATGAATCATGTATAGACGAACACCTCAAACCATTGTGCAACCATCTCCTAGCTAAACATGCATACCATATCTACATAATTCGTTTTAATTCACCATATATGTTTTACATCGATTGTCAAGGAAGCTTAAAGCTTGTTCAAAGCCACTCTTGATGAATGCTTCCTGGATACTAAACCAGTAATGGCGCCGGTTTATGGGTTAGTCCTGGAAATTTTCACCCCGCATAACAGGGATTCGAACCCAGGACCCTCGGTACAAGAGCCCGACACTCTACCCCTGCACCAATGTCGCCAAAAAACCAAAGGGTTTTGTACAAGGCCATAACTTTTCCTTTTGAAACAAGAGCTGTCCATAAGACAGCATGCTCGACTATTCTGTAATGTCGGAGAGGGGTCTAGGTCAGTGAAATATTATTGTTTCTAAAATATGAGGGTGTAAACAATTATTCCCTACAAAAGCTGTATTTTCTAAGTACAAAAAAACGCAAAATTTGTTTAAATTTTAAACTAGAGGTTTGAAACTTGGTCTGGGACCTTAATTATTACCCTGAACAGATGTGTGAAGTATCAACCCATTTCATACAGTAGTTCGGGAGATACAAACTTGCATGTAAAAACCTTAAACAAGGTGTGACGCCGACAGCGACAGCAACGGCCGTATGAGTAGTATAGCTCTCCTTATTTTTCGAATAGTTGAGCTAAAAATGAAGCACAAACTATAGTCTGACTTAACATCTAAAGAGTCTATCTCACTGATTGTGTTCTGTAAATAGCAAACGTTAAAATGATAATTTAAACATTCCTTACAACTGGTTAAATGTCGTTATTGTTTGGTAATGGGTTAAAAGGTATACTGAATCAGCAAAGTCAATGTGCTATTTCTCCACCACACACTTGTATACGAGGGTGAGAGGTGTATCAATAATCTAGTTCTGTATACCTGTGATTACAGTGTATATATGTAGCTTCAAAGCATGAGAAAGAAAGCTGGTCTGTTCAATGAGTTTCGAATCATTTAAGAAGAGGGTTCCGGCTTGTGACCTTTCATTAATCCACATTTGGTGCGAGAACTGGTACTGATCTAGAAAGCAGAATCGAGAGTGTTTAATCTAAGTTGTAGGAACTTTGTTTCAGAATCGATGTTAAATAATTAAGTTTAAACCATAAGGCAAAGACAGACGACCAAAAAGTACAAACCAAATTCATGTTTACCATATTTCAAATAAACCATTGTGACTTAACCCATTACCAAACAATAACGACATTTGACCACTTTGTTGCAGACGACCCTCGAAAACATTGTGGGAAAACGGGAAATTGCTCATAACGATTTTCCAACCTATCATAAAAATTATTTTCCAATTTCGTCACATTTTGAAATGTCGTCTGCAAACTCTTTCAATTTAAGACAGTTTAAAATGTGGTGTTTAGGAAAGGGTTGAAGAAAAATTGCTTGTCACAAGCATTTTCTAAATAGTCACGATAGCTTAAGTCTTTTAGCTGAGAATTGTCAAAGGGTGGTATACTGGAGTTAGAAGTTAAAATTCTTATTCTAAATGTCAAATAATTTGGAACAAACTTTTCAAATGAATATGAGTTCAGAGAAAAGATATGGCTGAGATTGTTCAACCAAAGATGGCTCAAGTACCTTGTTAAGACAAAAAACACATGATTTGACTAAATAAACAGAAACATGGATTATCACAATCCCTATCAAACACACAAATACATCAAAATTTCACATATTAGATGATCAATCAATGGATTAATTATTGATATCTTTACATGGAATCATGAGTACAGTCTAACTTGTGTTAAGCAGCCACCCTTTTAAGCAGCCAACCTGCCTTAAACAGCCACTACAGAAAGTCCCATTGTTAGATTTATAGTGTAAATCAATTTGTGTTAAGCAGCCAACCTGTGTTAAACAGCCAATTTACTCTGTCCCATAGGCTGGCCTCTTAACACAAGTTTAACTGTATTTCATTTGACCAAAGACCTTAGCCCTTTCCCAAACAACAAATTTTCGACTGTCCCAAATTGGAAGAGTTTGCAGACGACATTTCAAAATGTGATGAAATTGGAAAAAAGTCTTCTGATGGGGCAGAAAACATTGTGGGAAAAGGAAAATTTGCTCGTCACGAGCAATTTCTCCTTTTCCAACAATGTTTTCTAATGTCGTCTGCAACAAAGAGGTTAAATGTCGTTATTGTTTGGGAAAGGGTTAAAGAAAACAATCACAGATGCACTTTTCTGCAAATGCCTGCTGATTCATTAACCACATCAAACTTACATGGTTAATTCGACAATTGACAAAATGGCATAACTCCAGGGGAAAACAAGTTTTTTTATCAAAGATCGTAACGAGCAATTTTTCCTTTTCCCACAAGGTTTTCTTCTCTTTCTGAAGAATATTGTTCACTTTCATCACATTTTGAAATGCTGTCTGCAAACTCTCTCAATTTGGGACAGTCCAAAATTTGTTGTTTGGGAAAGGGTTAAACATTAAGAAAAGCAATACATGTTTTGCAAAGTGACATATCACTTGATCATGTCTGATTGAAAAGATTTACTGATGACACCATAAATAAGGAGAACATCTTGATTTTTTTTTTTTATAAAGATTAAGTAGAAAATATCTTTGGAGTTAAGAGCAATTCCTTTTAAAACCCACATCAATGTCAAAAATCATCTGCAGTAAACCAATCAAATAGATTCAAACATTACATTTCTCACATGGGCTGTAAAGATAGAGACACAATCCCAGGTTCAAATTCACTCAAACCATACATGTGTCATTCAAACAGTATGAAAAATCAAGATGAACATTAAATTAAACATGAGTTATAACTGAGATACAAAATATGACAAACAATTACAGAAAAAAAAAAATAACAACATGAGTGAAGTAATAAAAATATGTCACAATATGACCCACAAGTGGGAAAGAAGCCAGTGGCTTAGAAAAAGTCATGTGTACAGTTCTGTTTGAAAGTCTGTTGAGTTTGAAAAGATGCTCTATCCACAGTCCATTAATTTTCATAAGGGATAATTGAGTACTAGGATATCTTATTCAATGAGAAGTATGTTCCTCTTAACCCTTATAGTGCTGGAACCAACTTCATGCCTATGCAAACAGGTTAGATCCAGACCAGCTGCCAAGTAAATTGGCAGCTGGCCTGTGATCTAACCTGTTTGCTACTCTGAGTATCTTTTCTCATAAAGGTTCAGCAGATATTAAAGGTTTTGGAAAGTAGATTACACAATAATTTTTTTTATGAAAATACCCAGCATTCTAAGGGTTATGGTGGGACATTGAGTTAATAAAATATCACAATCTAGTGAATAACGAATTACTCAATCAAAACTATACAGGATAACAGTTTGAGATAATAAACTAAATTCCTAAGCAATAAAATTTACTCAATGATCATCCATCTTTGCCCTAATAACAACTGTCCTAATAATCCAATATGCATTGAATGTCTGTGTTATGATGTTTCTTAGTGCCCTAATAACAACTGTCCTAATAATCCAATATGCATTGAATGTCTGTGTTATGATGTTTCTTAGTGACATTTACCATTATCTCATTAAATTACTTACAGATGCTTTCAACAAAAAATCTTCTATAAATCTGTGGATTTAATAATGTTTATAGTGGTTCCAAACACTTGATTAAACTGGCTAAATGACATAAAATTGACATAAAAGAACACCTTAAACTTGAAATTTGAATTAAGATTTAGGTGTAATCAAAATGACCCATGAAAAATTAATTGATCTTGATCAAATGTGTAACCAAATAATTATTCTAAAATAACAAGATTCTAAAGAATGACTTCCACACACTTTAACCCTTATAATGCTGGAACCGACTTCATGCTTATGCAACAAGGTAAGATCCAGTTCAGCCGCCAAGTAAATTAGCTACTCGGAGTATCTTTCCTCATCAAAATTAAGCAGATATTTAAAGTTTTGGAAAGCAGACGACACAAAAATCTTTTTTTTTTTTTTAAATTAGCCTGCACCCTAAGGGTTAACTTAGCATCTGCAACAGAATTATCAAAGCACAAAGAATTTCATCAAAACCTTAAAAATTATCTTTGATTGACAAAGTGAAGTTTCAATGCAAGACTATGGAAAGTCCTTCACAAAAGTAAATAACTTCCTATAGTCTGCCATTGAACTGTCAACATCAATTGATTTGTAAAGATTTAACATTCTGTTAACTGGACAGAGTAAAATGTAAAATCAAAATGACGGCTTACATGTCGTGCATTTCTGGGTAACAATCTAAATGACTAGCAACTATGAACAATTAGGAAAACAGAGTATTTGACCCATTTCTCAAATCAAAAAGCCAATTTATTTCAGTTATGATATGATGGCCAAATCTTAATGATGGAGGAAGACCCCAACCTCAAATGCCCATAAGGACTGGTTAAGCCGGGTAGAGCCATAGGCATTTTGTAAGTCAGTTGGGCGATTTCCTCTTATGAAAATTCAAACACCTTTGACGGGATTTGAATTCACGCAGAACCCATGCAGAGATGGGCCATCCCAGGAATATATTGTCTCATAAGAAAAAAAATTGTGACAAAAATCAAATTAAATTAATATGAGCAAATTTTCTTCTCAGACAGGACTTTGGTAGGTCATTCACTGCAAACATTCTTGGTATGTAACAACTCATTAGTCAAATTGATAAACAACGTATAAAAAAATTGTTAAAATTTCAGAAAAAAAATTACCCAAAACAACAGATAGGTAACTCGATGTCTCAACATTACAACCAGACCTACCATGACATTTAAAAGCTAGTTTAAATAAGCAGCCTACTTTTTTAAGTTTGTGCAAAAAGGAAAGTTAAAAAATTCTTGCTTTCTTGCCATGTTTTCTTTAAAAACCTCTTTTACGTCAAACAGAAAATATAAATAACATGCTATCCGACAATCTGCTGAGAAATTTGTTAACATGCAAGGCTTAGCAACTTCTAACATAAATCTGCAGACCTTTTGACATTTGAAAACATTTGGAAAAATATTGTAAACAAAGGGAAATAAGCTCGTAATGAGCCAATTCTCATTTTGTTACAATGAGTTCATTTCAAGTGCTATGAGCTTCAAAGGAGCCAAGAGCCTTAGAATGGTTTCCTTATGAAAAATTGATGTATTTGTAGAGATTAATTTACTGGCAATTTACGGTATATAAATCTGTTTCTAGAATGTGTGTTATCGGGTTGAAAAACAAGTTGCGGGGAAGAACAACTTTCTATCTCTAACACCCAAGGGAATGAAAGATTTTATTTCTAAATCTTCAGTAATGAATTTATCTGTTCATTACATTCACATCATGAGTTAACATGTCGGACTTCACGTTAACCTTTAACCAAAAGCCAAATGTTTTGACTATCCCAAATTGGAGGAATTTGCACACGACATTTCAAAACTCTTTCAATTTGGGACAGTTGAAAATTTGTTGTTTGGGAAAGGGTTAAGTGGGATATAAGAAGTCACATTGATTTATCTTACAGCATGATGAGTCAAAGCAACATTAAAGAGACTGTTTCAGAGATTTGTGCTTTTGGAGTGATGAAGACCATTTTCAATTTCTTTATGTATAAGTTACTAAAACCATGTGTTTTTGTTAATTAATGTGAAGAGAGCATTCGCCCCTGTCTGTTTTTCTTTAGGTAAGCCTGTTTATAAATATATGAAGGAAAACTTTTCTTGTGCAAATTGTTATTGTCACATGACAACTAAAAATAGAAACTACACAACACAACAACATGGCAGAATCCTCAAAATCCAGTATAAAAGTGTGAGTATGATTTTGTTCTTTATCAAACTGAGCAAGATTCAATACATCAATGTTTTCCCAGTTTGTTTTCCATCTTGCTTGACTCATTTATGCTTGATGGAAATAATTTATGCATCAATGCACGTGTGTGGTTAACATTTCAAAATGGACCCATGAGACAATACTAAAAATAGCACCTCTTACCGTAAGTTTAGATCATGGTTTGCTAAACAAACCCTTTTAAACGGTCTGCAATATTTGCGATTTAAATTTTCTTTATCTTTTCTGTACATTTATTTATTAACAAGCTGTCAATAACCTAGTTCCATGTTACTTTAGAAAATCAATGTTGTTACTTAAAAGTAGATTTTTTTTTCTAAAAGTCAAAACCTCAATCTCTGAGAAAGTCTCTTTAATGTATATTCTTCCCAATGGCTAAAATATCACACAGCGAAATTCGAGTATTTCTCTGCCAGGAATATAATACATTTGATAATCAGTGTAAAACAGCATTCTTCAGGTGGAGTCCAACCGAAAAAAGTCAAACAGATGCGGTGAATGTTATAGGGTCCCATCCACCCATCATCCTGTAAGTCTTGGGACACACACAGAAAGAGTGTTATGGCGACGTGAAATGGTTGGCAGTTGTTGTTGTTGACAAGCGATGATTTATTAATGGAGACAATATGATCCCTGCTATAAATAGAACATCTCTACCATTCAGTCCGGTCTAAAAATGGAGATCCGTGGTATAAACTCCACAATCAACACCTGAAATTGTAAATTGTAAATAAAAACAAATTCATTTCCTGTAACATTTACATGTGCATACCTTAACCCTTATAGTGCTGGAACCAGCTTCATGCTTATGTAAATAGGTTAGATCCAGGCCAGCTGCCAAGTAAATTGGCAGCTGGCCTGAGATCTTACCTGTTTACTTCTCTGAGTATCTTTCCTCATGAGTTCAATTCTTTACCAACTGGTCTTAGAGGACCTCCTACATAGAATCAGATTGATTTTAACATCAGTGGATTTATCTATTTCATCTAGAAAGACTTTAAAATCACGTCAACATTATTTCAGTTATGTTGCAATACCTGACTCTTAATGATGGAGGAATACCCAATACTCAACTACCCATAAGGGCTTGTTAAGCCGGGTAGAACCATTGACATTCTGTGAATCAGTCAAGAGATAACCTTTCATGAAAATCCATATGCCATCACCTGGATATGAATCCCTGCATAGGGGGTGGGAGTCATGTGATTTTAAATTCTGTACTCTAGCCATTCATGGTTTTCCCTTGATTTATGCTAATTTGGGGAACTTTTGACCGCTTATATATGGTATTGTGAATGGAAAATAATGATCTTTAGGGGTCATATCAAGGAATTGGGGGTCATTTACTATGTAAGTTGAGGGTCAAGGAAAACTCTGACCACTTTGCCACCTAGGTCCCCTATCACCTGTAGAGCAAAGAATTATTTGACACTGGGCCATAAAGGTCTCCTAAATAACCTCTAGAAATAAAATGTATTTCAACATTGGTAGAGCAAAGAATTATTTGACACTGGGCCATAAAGGTCTCCTAAATAACCTCTAGAATTCAAATTGATTTCAACATTGGTAGAGCAAAGAATTATTTGACACTGGGCCATAAAGGTCTCCTAAAAAACCTCTAGAATCAAGCACTGGGCCATGAAGGTCTCCTAAAAAACCTCTAGAATCAAGTTGATTTTAAGATTGGTAGAGCAAAGAATTATTTCACACTGGGCCATAAAGGTCTCCTAAATAACATCTAGAATTCGAATTGATTTCAACATTGGTAGAGCAAAGAATTATTTGACACTGGGCCATATGGTCTCCTAAATAACCTCTAGAAATCAAATTGATTTCAACTTTGGTAGAGCAAAGAATTATTTGACACTGGGCCATATGGTCTCCTAAATATCCTCTAGAAATCAAGTTGATTTCAACTTTGGTAGAGCAAAGAATTATTTGACACTGGGCCATATGGTCTCCTAAATATCCTCTAGAAATCAAGTTGATTTCAACTTTGGTAGAGCAAAGAATTATTCGACACTGCAAAATAACTTGGTTGGAACTTACATATTCCATCATACTACTGCTGTCGCATCTTTGTTTTGTTAATCTCCAGTGTAAACCAAGCTGAAAATTAAATTTAATCAAATTAAAACAAAGTCACAAAACAATCTCCAGTGTAAACTGAGCTATAAAATAGACGAATGAATGAATGAATGAATGGTGTTTTAAGGCGCATCGACAGCTCAGGTCATTTAGTGCGCATTATGATGATGTGGATGAATGGATATTAAAAATATTAACAGGTTAATATGTATTTGTTTAAAGAAAAAATAAATAAGACTTTGTAATTAATGAACAAAAGTAGATATAAGATTTGTAAAAAATTAATGATTGTTGATAGATTGTTTGTAATGAATGTGTGATATGAAATAAATAGTGTGTGATGAAAAAATGATATTGATAAATGTATATATACAGTGGACCCTCGTTTATCCGAACACTTTCGTTCCCAGGAGAATTGTTCGTATTAACGAATTTTCCGGAATAAAGAATATGCGAGTTACAGCGAAATGTTTACCTTTACACGGTGTCGGTGTATCATGATCATTACTATGAAGTAAGAAATACACAATTATTTTTTTTTGAAGGGAAATATAAAGTGTGTTAAGGAAGTGTTTATTTGGTCAAAACGGGTTTTTTAAAAAATGACAATATGAAGCAATGTCTTTCGTGAAGTTAAATTCCCTTTAGATAACTCTGAAAAGAACTGTCTTCGTTTGGCTGTGGGTGTAGACATCTTCAAGTTGCATCTTCTTATTTCAATATCGAGAAATGAGATAGGTAGGGATTGTCGAGAGTTTATTTATAGGGAAAAGGAGCATATCGATTGAGTAATAATTGAAAATGATTGCCAGACATTGTCTCCCGATCGCTGTCTAAGCAGCCAATCAACACCTTTTACAAACTCAACTATCGACATGCGACTGTAATTACAATAATGTAAGACCAATCAACTGACAGAATGACCGATTAACAAACAATCAACACCTTCCAGTACACTACACTAGGTGACATGTTATGGTCAAGCATACGTGACAGTTTGCAAAACGTGTGAATGCCGTTTACAACAGAAGACCGATCCCTTCATTCGCAACTGTAACCGCAAAATAAACGATTTTACTGGTTTCCGGACTAGCCATACGCATATACTATGAAAAGTGACTGTTGGTTCCCGAATATTTTTGTCCCGTTCCGGAACGCGGATTTTCCGCATTAAACAGTTAAATTGATGAAGGTAAGATCCGTTCCCTCAAAATTCTGTTCGGATGGTGAATATTCCGGATAAACGACGTTCGGATTATCGCGGGTCCACTGTATTTAGAATGTGTAAGGAATCACAATCTATTGTAAACTCCAATCTCTTTGAGAAAGGAAAGAATTAATTAAATCCTGACAGTGTCAAAAAGCTCATAAATAGTGTTGACATTGAAATATCTTGCACGAATTCTTTGAAAATCAATGCAATCGAGCAATATATGTTTGATGGTAAAGGGTGCATTGCATGGAATGCATTCAGGTGCATCTTCCTTAGCCAAGAGCCAGGAGTGTGTAATGTGTGAATGACCAATTCGGATTCGTGCAATTGTAACTTCCTCTCTTCGTACGGACCTGTAAGAAGGGTACCATTCTCCGAGGGTAGGCTTAATTATATAAAATAGACGAAGTCACTTAATAATCTCCAGTGTAAACTTAGCTATGAAATAGACAAAGTCACAAAATAATCCCCAGTGTAAAGTGAGCTATAAAATAGACAAAGTCACAAAATAATCTCCAGTGTAAACTTCGCTATAAAATAGACAAAGTCACAAAATAATCCCCAGCGTAAAGTGAGCTATAAAATAGACAAAGTCACAAACTAATCTCCAGTGTAAACTTCGCTATAAAATAGACAAAGTCACAAAATAATCCCCAGTGTAAAGTGAGCTATAAAATAGACAAAGTCACAAACTAATCTCCAGTGTAAATTGAGCTATAAAATAGGCAAAGCAACAAAATTATCTCCAGTGTAAACTGAGCTTAAAATAGACAAAGTCACAAAATAATCTCCATTGTAAACTCAGCTATAAAATAGACCAAGTCACAAATTAATCTTCAGTGTAAAGCGAGCTATAAAATAGACAAAGTCACAAAATAATCTCCAGTGTAAACTTTGCTTTAAAATAGGCAAAGTCACAAAATAATCTCCAGTATAAACTGATGTATGAAATAGACAAAGTCACAAAATAATCTTCAATGTAAACTGAGCTATAAAATAGACAAAGTCACAAAACAATCTTCAGTGTAAACTGAGGTATAAAATAGACAGTCACAAAAAAATCTCTAGTGTAAACTGAGGTATAAAAAAGACAAAGTCACAAAATAATCTTCAGTTTAAAGCGAGCTTAAAATTAATCAAAGTCACAAATATAAGTAAAAGGGGTATTGCAATGGTACAACATTAAAATATGTTCAGGAAATCATTCGCAGAACACTTTGTTATCATCAAAGAAATAAAAAAGAACAAACTATTTAACACATCAAACTTTAACCATTATAGTGCTGGTACCGACTGTATGCTTATACAAACAGGTTAGATCCAGGCCAGCCGCAAAGTAAATTGGCGGCTGGCCTGTGATCTAACCTGTTTCCTACTCCGAGTATCTTTCCTAGACAAAATTAAGCAGACATTTAAGGTTTTGGAAATCAGACAACACAACAATTTATTTCTAAAAAATTACCCAGCATTCTAAGGGTAAAATACTATTATAAGCAATATAGGCTGAAGTAATTATGTTGACATTATGATTATACAAAGCAATTATGTGAATTTTTCCCTATTATAAAAAAAAAAAAAAAAAAGGGTATCCAGTTTTAATAAACGAGATACTAATTGGAGTAACAGAATGAAGCTAGTATTTGAGCTTTTGGAAATTTGTCAGGTAATGTCTTTTTCAAAATTTGTAAAATGAAAATATCAAAATAAAACCAAAGATAAAAAAAAAACCAAATCAAACCTTAATTCAACTAGTCATTCTATTATCACTTATCCCTTTACCAAACATCAAATTTTCAACTGTCCCAAAAATGTGATGAAATTGAAAAACAATCTTCTGATAGGCAAAAAACATTGGTGGGAAAATGAGAAATTGCTCGTTAAGAGCAATTTCTCCTTTTCCCACAATGTTTTCCAGAGTTGTCTGCAACACACTGGTCAAATGTCGTTTGGTAAAGGGTTAAATAAATGTTTTTTACAGGTGCCTTTATTTAACCCTTTACCAAACGACATTTGACCAGTTTGTTGCAGACGACTTTAGAAAATATTGTGGTAAAAGTAGAAATTGCTCATAACAAGCAATTTTTCCTTTTCCCAAAATGTTTTCTGCCCTATCAGATTATTTTCCAATTTAATCACACTTTGAAATGTCGTCTGCAAACTATTTCAATTTGGGACAGTCGAAAATTTGTTGTTTGGGAAAGGGTTTACACGCATCATTACATCATCTAGGCTTGTAGCAAGGCAAACTTTTGATATATTTTCTTGTTAAATTTCCAAGCTGTAGTTTAAACTTATTTATTTAACAACGATTGTGATGGAAGCATGAAGCTTATTTAATTCACTCTCGATGACTGCTTCCTGGATACTGCACCAGTACTTGCGCCGAGTTGTTGATTAGCCCCGGCAATTCTCACCTTGCCTAACAGGGATTCGAACCCGGGACCCTTGGTACAAGAGGCCGACTCTTTGCCCATGTACTTCCATATGGTATGCATATTCAATGTATACTGATTAATTTGTCACTCACTACCAAACAATAGAGTTATTGTTGGAAAGCAAGGATTGGTTGGGAAACAATTTTCTATAGAGTTATATGGCGGAATATCGGACACAACCATGGGGTTTATCGGACAATATGAAAACAGGTTAAAAACAACAATTTACTATTCACCACAAATTGTGTTTGTCATTATTGCTATCCATATTGATACCCCTCCTGAAGAATTAGATACAAACATTGTGATTGGTTGACTTTTGTTTCAAGTATTTTCATTGGACAACACACCACTGTAAAAAATGACCTTCTTTCCAACCCTTCGACAAAAAAAGGCCCATGCAATTTTGAAAGGTCAAATTTTCAACTTCCGGTGAATAGTAATTATGTTTTCTTTTCACAAACAATTATGAACTTGACAAATTTATGACGTATAGCACCTTTTTCATTTGTTTATTGATTTAGATAAAGGACCTATTATTAAAAATGAATCTGTCAGCCAAATCCTTTGTTCATAAATGGTGTCCGATAAACCACAATTTGTTGTCCGATTAACCCCAAGTATTGACCGATACTACCCAACTCTTGTGTTGTATTTAAAATAACTATGTGCGAGAATTTGGGATTTAAACATACATATGAATAAAAGCATGTCCCGTAGGCTTTATAGTTACGATAAAAACCATGGATAACAAAATACCATAAGTTGCCTGTATACAGTAAGCAGTACAGACCAGGTGTCCGATATTCCCCCATATTACTCTAGTACAGTTAATGAAATACCAAATGCATTCAATGCTTCTCCCTCATAGTGATATGTGATCATATCTATATGTATAACTGAAAAACTGTTGTAACACAGTCAAGCTCCATTCTATATCATATGCATAAACAACTTTCACTTACCTTATGATATAAATGACTATTTTCCCAATCTAAAACTTTTTCTATAGAATGTCTTGTCTGAAATGAAAAGCACCGACACAATAAAAGGCAATTAAAATAAAGAAGAGAGGAATTCTGATACGTTATTTCAAATGCAGATTTTTCACATATCCCTTAACCCTTTCCCAAACAACAAATTTTGGACTGTCCCAAATTGAAAGAGTTTGCAGACGACATTTCAATGTGTGATGAAATTGAAAAATATTCTTCAAATAGAGCAGAAAACCTTGTGAGAAAAGGAGAAATATCTTGTAACGAGCAATTTCTCCTTTTCCTACAATGTTTTCTAAAGTCGTCTGCAACATTGTAGTCAAATGTCGTTATTGTTTAGGAAAGGGTTAAGCTCTTTTTCACACGTAGCTGAAAAGCAACAGAGGGTGGCAAGTATAGAGTAAGTAGAATACAGTTTTAGTTGAGTTGCAATATTGCATAGAAACAATTGAGAATTTGAATTAATTGTCAAGAGCAATATCCCTTTTTTTGTCACAGTGGTTTCTAAAGCCCTCTGCAGAAAATGGATTATTTGAGAATATTTCTTTGTAATAGGTGAAATTTAATTCTTTTTGAACTCCTTAAAGGCACATCAAAGGAGAGGACAAATAAATTACTGAAAAAAATATATGGAGTTCTTTTATTATGTTCATAAAAGTCATGAGAATTAGTTTAGGAATGCATTGAGACCATATTTAATAGACTCATTAAAAATAAGTTATTTTGTGCTTGAAATATAGTTGTCTCCAATTCAATCATGTTTATTAACAACCTGTTTGTTTACATATTCAAAATAACGAATTCTGATTGGTCGGTTCAAAAATGTGTGTATCAACTCTCAAGGTCAGAGGTGAGGAATCAGGAAATCTGAATTATAAAACTTACTAATCAGGGTTATTTCTGGTGATAACTATTTGAATCTGTCCAAATGTTTACGAAACAATATAGTTTGATATAGCATTAATCTCCTTTAATGGGCCTTTAATAAAACAAAATTGACTTCTCAGAGTTATCAGTCTTGATTCTGCTTCCTACGTACATAACTCTTTATTGAGCCAAAAGTGGGTTATTTTCCATTCAAAAATGTTTAACATGGTATCAGTTTTATTTCATTTATGTCCTTATGATAGAGGAAAACCCGAAATCTTAGCTGCCCATAAGGGCTGGATTAGATTGGAAGGACCATCCACATTCCGTAAGTCAGCAAGGAAGCTACCTTTCAAGAAAATCTAAATGAGCTTACATCTGACTGGCATCAAACTATATATTGTTTGTATGGTGTTTAACACTATGTCAATAACTTTTCAGGTATGTTACAGCTTTCCTGGATCCACCAGTACTAGGCCAGGGCTCTGAAGTAACTTGCCAAAGGAAAATCCCTAGAAACCAGAGGTGTAGAACCCCGGAGCCCCAGTTCAAAGCCCGCCACCTTTACCACCGGGCCACGCAAGACCGCTCAAACAATATATAAATTCACAGCATTGATACCAGTTTACACCTGACAGCAAGCCAACACTTATTCTATATGTGGTCATTTACCAGTGGTGGCGGCGGTGCATAGGCAGATTGTCTGGGCATCGCGGATCCCAGATTAAATCCCTGATAATAACGAGGTGATAATGTGGTGATGATACAGGAACTTAGCCACAAATCGGCACATTACTGGTCATGTATACAAGAAACAGTCAATGAGAGTGAATCTAATTAGCTTTAAGCTTACATCACTTTTTTTGAACGACATAATTCATGAATAGGTTTAAACGTGTTTTAACACAGAAGTGAGAAAGTTTGAAAGTCACATTAAAATGTCGTTGAATCAATACAACTTTTGTATTTTTGTTTGATATACAATTAAAAGTAGCAATTGAAAGCATAAATAATTCATGAAACATCAATTTATCTAAGTATGAACAGATTATATGAGAAAGATCTCAAAAGCAATGTCACACTTTTGGATTAAAATACACGTTACTTCACTATATACACACTTTAAAAAATTAAAAACGATCTGATTTTGCTTCAAATGACTATTCTTCAGTGCCTTTCATATAAAAGTACTGCTTTTGTGCAGTTTTAAACAAATTATTTTCTTACTTCCAAAAAAGTAATCACATTTGTGAGCAAGCACCTTTAAAACATTAAACTTACCCGTTTATTCAGACAGACGACTGGCCACAACGAGCACCCGAGTGTACAACAACAACAGATACAGCCACACAATAACCACTTCACGTTCACCGGTAATGTCTTTTTCAGTGTACTGTTTATTCGTAATATTGTGTCTTTGAACTCTTCTGGCGCAACCTGTTAGTGATTCAAATAAATCATTGAGACCCCATTTACAGGGTTTTCCTTGACCTGCAGTTGTTTAGATAAAGTTCTTTAAGCCTTTCCCAAACAATAACGACATTTGACTACTTTGTTGCAGACGACTTTAGAAAACATTGTGGGGAGGAGAAATTGCTCGTAACAAGCAATTTCTCCTTTTCCCACAAGGGTTTCTGCTCTATCACAAAATTGTTTTTCAATTTCATCACATTTTGAAATGTCGTCTGCAAACTCTTTCAATTTGGGACAGTCGATGATTTGTTGTTTGGGAAAGGGTTATTAAAGTATGTGGTTTAAGAAAAAACGTTTGGGATATCAAAATGTAAGCGTTCTGTTTAGGTGCAGCAGTCTCATTTGTCTTTCTTCAACAGAACATACCTCATCAATACCTCAAACAGCATCAATTTCATTTGTATAGAAGAATATAGTTTTTGGACTAAGGGTGCGTCAGCACCTTAGTCCATTGAATTTACATACCCCTTTTTGAGGGACGGTACTTTATCGATTCACAAACAGTGGTCTGACCCAAATTACTCACTAAACATCCGCCTTCACTGTGCGGTCTAATACCCTCTTGGAACTAGGAATGTAGTCCGGATTTACTCGCTTTGTTTTGCTCCATATTATTATTACTGTTGCCTCATAGGAAATCGTAAAATGTCCAGATGTTCGAAAAATAGACTATCGTTCAGTCTCTGTTCACAGAAATAATGATTACAGTAATGGTGGTAAAAGGAGCAGCTGTTTTCCTCGAGATGATGCCCAAAGAAATTTTCAAATGAATCATCTTGCTTTAAATGCACCTTAGTCCTTCAGCACTATCAGCGCTTTGATTTAAAATGAGTCTTCAATGAGGAACAAGTCAATAAATGCAAAGACAAATATAAGTGTATTTTGTTAGCATTTCTTGGCAGTGCTGAAGTCGATATTTTTGCTTATATCTTAGACATATATCTAAATTACTTGCCTTTCCCGTTAAACTGGATGGAAATTCTACATTAAATCGATTACTCAGACCAAATCTGAAAAAACAACAACATATATTTAAAATGTAAAACAAATGTCAAAAAAGAAGATTTAAACTTGTTTCAATGGAAAAAGATCGACTATTACACATGCAGCTGCAATATTTGCAGCCATTGTTCAACTCTTGCCTTCTTGAGTTCAGAATCCTTTAAAAAAAACAGCAAATGCAGAATTATAATTTACCTATTGTTTTACATCGATTGAGATGGAAGCTTAAATCTTGTTCAAAGTCACTCTTGCTGACTGCTTCCTGGATACTAAACCAGTTTGTGGGTTAGTCCCAGAAATTTTCACCTCACCTAATGGATATTCGAACTCGTAACTCTTGTTGCAAGAGGCTAACGCTCTGCCTCTGCACCACTGTCGCCATAATATAGCCATGGGTGGCGAAACCAATTGTCCATATTGCCCCGCTTGTCCCAAAGCCTCCATGGACAAGTTAATTTTAACCTGTACATGTATTTACCATATAGCCATGATGATATGGACAAGTTCAGAAAACAATTTTGACATTTACGGCCAAGTAAATCACAATCAGATTTCGCCACCCATGGTAAAGTCTTTTAATTCTCATTAGTTTGTTGGCAATTTGGGTGACACTTCAAAGTCCTCTGGGTGTATTTGGGGTTTAACGCTGTATTTCCACAGCATTTGAGTTTTAAGTTAATGGCTTTCCTAGACTTCACCAGTACTAGGCAGGACTCTGTAGTGTCTTTCACAAACAATCCTAGTGCTGTAGGTGAGAATTGAACCCAGGTCCCTCTGTGTACATGGCTTTGGGAGTTATGCATTGATTCAAGCCCCTGTGCTCTGTGTCTTAACCACTGGGCAAAATTAGGCCTAAAAAAATAAATTGTTAGTTTAGGGTAACATCATCAAAATCAGAAGGTAGGGAAGGAAGGGTCTTTTTTTTCTTTTTTAATTTTGAGCTTTACTTTAACATGCATATTTCTTTTTAAAGAAAACAGTTAAACAGTAAAAAACTGTCTTCTGACACAGACCAGCATCCATCAAAATGCATTTTCAGAAGTTGTTGAATTTAAGCGCCCATAGAAGACAACATACATAATAAAATAATTTATTACATTTGACGGATGTTTTCAGTCTATTCAACTCGTAAACTGGCATGTCGGTCGGAAATGCGCAAGAAATTTCCAATGTATATGTTAATATGGCGCCAATTTATTATTTTCTTCCAATGGTCAAATAAAATCTTTAGGGTAGGCAGGTTTGGCTAGGTAGTACTAGTGGGTAGGGTCGGGTTACCCTAAACAAACAAACGTTTTTAGGCCTTAATTTGAACTTCATGATTTTTTTATATAGACATACAGACTGCATCAGTTTATTTTTAGGATCAGATTTCTATGTGGGAGAGTTGTCCAGGGGTAGTAGAGCATAGGTCTCTTTACACAAGGGTCTTGGGTTCAAGTCCCATGCGCAGCATGTCCATTTTTGACCCTGTTAATCCCTATTGGGCGTAAGAGTACTGGTTTATGTATCCAGTAGAAATAACCTGGAGTGATTAACCCAAGTTGTAAAAGCTTGGTTCACAGTCGATGTAAAACCAATATATATTCAATTAGCGGCGTTGTAATGGTAAGTGTTGGGGACTAGAGGCCGGTCACCCCGGGTTCGATCCCCGAAGGCAGACAATTATTTCATCATGGAGTGTCCTTGAGCAAGACACATTTCCTAGCCTAGTACTTGTAATCATCCAGGGAACATGTACAATAACACTCAAGACTGAGTCCTGTACATTAATGGAAAAACAAAACAAACAACAAATCATTTAGAGCTATATGTACAAAAATAAATGATAAAATTATTTTGTTGGAATAATGCAAACAAGCTCCGATAGATATTCCTGCATCATTTTTTTTTGTTTAACTCGAAACAGTCAGAAACAAAAATGTCCGATCAACATTAAAATTCAACGTAGAAGTTTTAAGAATGGAGACCTCGATATACGATCAAGTGGAAACAAGTAAACACAAGGCCTTGTTTAAGAATTTAGATCGGTATTTCGCCGTAAAAAATCAACTTTATGAATGATTTATCGAGCTCAAAACCTACATCGTTATGTTACCTGCCCCACGTATGTAGATTGGGTCGGGAACGGGGGCTACATATTCTGTTTGAGGCGGTTCTTCGTCGTTTTCTTCATATATCGTATCAAAATCTGCCATTGTTTTGGTGAGGAAGTGTGTGTTTTGACGTTAGCTCATAAATGGATGACGTAGGGCAAGGGAGGTAAGTCATTCTATTCTGTTGATTATCACCGATGCCCTCCCTTGTATCTGTTTGACAAAGCTGTATGGTTCGAAATTATCAATTTCATGTCATTCGCAACGATTACTAATATTGAGTGATTTTGAATGAATGTTTTGCGCTCCATTCCTAATGGAAACCCCACAAAACAATAATTATAACAACAGCAATAAGAATGCGATTAACGAACACATGCCAAAATGAACGTTCATTACTTTTCTCTTCTCCGTAACAAATGACGTCAGTGACGTTGACGTCACCGATTCTCATCACTAAGTAACAACGTCACGTACATATCAAAGGACAACTCATATTAGATGGGGATCGAGATTTAGGTTATTCGCCAAGTTAACGTAAGAGAAAAGTATATAGCAATTTGAAAGACCACGTACCATGAGCGAACGTAGTTTAGAGACGGTACTTCGGGAGAAATACAGTTTACAAGAAGAGTTCATAGCAGAAGGTAGATTCGTGGCTGTTAGTGATTATGCATACGCCACTACAGAACTGGTTGGCATCGGAATAAGTCCACGATGCGTAGTCGTGGCCAAAGTGAACTTGGGCGAGTCAGAGGGTGTAGACTACGATCTGATTTCCCTGACCCCGGTGTCACTATGTCGGGTCGAGATCAGACCGAGAAATTCCTTCACATTCGGCGGCCCTATCAACCCTCCCCGACATTTCATGCTGTGTTCGTGCGAAGACATGGACGACGTGTGGGAGAGATTTGTCCACGTCATCAACACCATCAACACGAGGTTTGGTTCCCTTATCTGGGGTTGGAGACCGGCACAGCTTCAAGCCGGGGACACGCTGGGGTCCAACTTCAACCAGAATTGTTTGGTATCCGAAGTTAGAAGTCCGGAAGCGTGTTATTGTCTAGTTCCCGAATTCCGAACTGTAACATGGCATCATATCATGCAAGCACAACAATCAGGTTCCGACAGTCTGTCATTTGAAGAAGGTACGATGAAGAATGAATATGTTAAAGTGTTCCGAAGTCCAAATGGGCATTCATTAGAGCCTGATGATTGTTTCGAAGAAGTGAAATTCGATAGTTTTGTCAACGACATGTCTAAGCCAGGGGAAAAGGTGGAACCAACAAAATGTTTTAAAAGACAGAGGCAACACGTTGTCGATGATGACAAAGGGCAGCGAGAAAAGCATGATAGAAAAAGTTTGTTCGGGAAACTATGCGGAATGTTTAAGAAATTGTCATAAACATAAGATGTCTAAAATATATTGGAAATAAAAATACCTAACACATATCTTTAAATGCCATATTCAAATTGAACTTTGTAAATTGAGTTGTAATCGACTGAAAGGGCTGCATATTTGCTGTATTCATCATGTTGTTCAAATATGTACTAATCCTTGTAACCGTCTCAAATATATTGTAATTTGTATGTGATTTACTTCATATTTATATTGTTTATATATGTTCATGCATGTAATTGTAAACGTGTTTGAACTATGGGCCTATGTGCCTAAGTTCTAATAAAATTATGTTATGTTATGTTATGTTATGTTATTTTTATCATTTTTTTATGAATGATTACTCATTTGTCATATTTTAATCACACATTTGCATACATGAAATTAAATACCATTTAAAACTTCCTTTCGTAGCTGTTTATTATATAAAAAAATATCCTCATAGAGATAAAACATAACATGAGTGGTCTAGAAATACGAATAAAAATGGGTTGATATATTCTTTGGTTTATAATACCGGTATTCAAATGAGCAAAAAAGAAAGAAAAACATAGAAAAGGGGAAAGAAAAAGCAACACCACTACCACCACAGAATCGTCTTAAAGGTCATATGTACAGGTTGGGTTTATTTCATAAAATTAAAATATGAAGTAAAAGAATCACATTGAAATTATTTGCAACATTTTAGCATAACGCATTACGTCATAAATCACCGTCATAGCGCACCGATTAATAAAAGTTCGTATGACTTACTTCCCTTTGCTGTGACGTCACTCGTGATCCACTGAATTCGCCATGTAAAGGGCGTGAAGAGCGATCGCTGATTAGAATTGGTGTTTTTCTTCAAATAAACGATCCTAAAGTCATTGTTTGGATTGACAGCGCATTTTCTTTATTGAATATGATTCATTTTATAAGAATATCAATTTGATAAAAGATGAATTAATAACTTAACCCGTGAATTTGCATGGATTTGTCATTGCGTAAACCTGTTCATATGAAAGGAACGGCTTGAAATTTGGACGATTTTCCTTGAAATAAATGATTCTTAAGTCATTGTTTGGATTGACAGTGAATTTTCTATACTGGATATTTTTCATATTATAAGAATATCCATTTGAAAAAAATAAATTAGTGACTTAACGCGTGAATTTACAAGGATATGTCAATGCGTTCATATGAAAGGAACGGCTTGAAATTGGGACGATTTTCCTCGAAATAGCAATCCTTAAGTCAATGTTTGGATTGACAGTGCATTTTCTTTATTGAATATGTTTCATATTATAAGAATATTCTTCTGAAAAAAACAGTAAGTGGCGTAACGCGTAAATTTGAAAGGATTTGTAAATGTTTTCATATGTAAGAATCGGCTTGAAAGTTTGACGATATTTGTGAAAACGGCTATTTTTATTAATATATGTTGGAAAAAAAACAAGAGTAGGTACTACTTTTTGGTCAATGATCGTGTTTAGCATTAAGGTTTTAATTGAGTAGTAAACAAAGACATAGATCTGAATAAACGAATTGTCTTAAAACCGTACATCGTATAACTATTGACTGTCAAATTCACCCTTCATTGTCTTATCAATACATGAAATGAAACGGGAGAAGATCATAAATTGCGAACAAAGAAAACGTATTATAACCCAACTTACTTGTGATACGAAGGTTATCCTTTAACTCACATTTTCACCACACATCCAAATTTCAAAACTAAACACTGGCACATTCAAGAGTATTTGTTAAAATCTTCCGACAACTTTCCAGTAACTCCACCCCCAGTAAGAGGTCTATGATTTCGAAATTGATTCCGATGTCGTCTTGTTAGATCAACTGTTTTGACTTAAGAATTGTTCTTCATATTCACTTTACATTTATGTTCGTTTTCTCTCGTGTAAGTAGCCTTGACATATTGAGCAATTAACTTTCGGACAGGTTTAATAATTAACAGCTAAAACAAAAAAATCGTCATAGTTTATTTTACTAATAACCTTAAATAAACATATTTGAATTTATTTTTTTATGATATTGGAATTAAAATATCAATTTGACAAAACTTGATTTTGATGTTAAAACGTTTTTTTGTTGAAAACATATAGTTAATACCGTTTTGGTGAATACTGATTATCATATACTTATTGAAGTGTCAAACCATTCTAATAGAAAAGACAACATGTTTACTTCTTTGAATATCATAACTACAAAGTATCAGACGTGAGTCACATTGAGAGATAAATATGTCCTGACACCTTATCAATCCAAACATCCTGTGAGAGTTTGGTCTTAATTGGTTATATCTTAACAATGGATTTTTTAGATAAATTTAATTGCCGCGCATTGAAAGTGTGAGATTTGCCGCTTGTTATTTCATGTCTGGAATAGCAGAACGTGTCAGACCTGTTAATTAACAACAGAGATATTTAAGAGATTAACGCCAGAGGCTATCTTTCGCCTAAACAATAAAGGACTTGAGACTTGAAACGTACTGTGCAAATGTGGCAGATTGGTGTTAATTTGCATCACGACCCTTAATCCTTGTAATGTCCGATGTTTGTTGATTGATCCTTTGTATGTGAGGTAAATTGACAATAATCAATTAAATTGTAAACAAAGAGATTATGTTCAAATGTGTAAATTATATTTAGTGATCTTATTACTAAATTATCAATATAAATTTGTAATAATCATGTTTGAACACCTGCATTTCAGTGTTACATACGTCATTTAAACCAATATTAGCATTGGCAAAAAAATGAGGTGTGTGATTTAAATAATTCCGAAAAGCAGACGCTTAAGTTAAGATCGAACCCATTGACATTTGCGTTGATGAGTTCAGAGACAGTTTGCGGATATCAAATATTCATTATAATTTGAATTTTCATTCAAAGACAACGGCAGATAAAAGAAACTTGCTTGTTTTAATCGGTTTGTTATCATAGCAATCAACGTACATTTTTCATGTTGTCTCATTTATGTACAATGGCAACGTTTCTACGATTATGTTAAAACATAAAACAAAGTTTTTCAAATAAGAACAAGATTCATTTAAGCGTTTAAAACCCAAAGACATGGCAATACAATAACTTATGATGTTGGATGAAATTAACATATTCTTGCAACCCTTTGAATTCTTACGTAATATAATCGTAAAGCAGCCTAATTAAGTATTCCTGACTAAGTATGTAGCATAGTTAATCTGTTCCAAACAAAACTAGCTTGGCGATTAAGAGAGTCATTCAAGGAAATTAACTTTAAAAAAGGTGTAATCAACGTGATTTATCCTTTTCTTGAATTTATCTACATTTACACAGTGCAAATTCTATATAAAGTTCTAGCAAGACTACATGAGGCTCTAACACCCCAAACTAACAGTCAGGAATTGTTTTGATCACAAACATCAGTTCAGGGAAATATAACGGTTACTCAATAAGTAGAATGAATTTGAAGGGTCTTCACCTGTATAAATTACTTTGAATTGAGTCCGATCATTTAAAGATCAATAAAATCAATTCTCTGGAAACGCCTAACAATGCGTAAACTTGCCGTCTTCGATGTGAAAGTAACACAGCCTACTGTTATTGTTTGGGGAATATATCTTTTGCTTATTTGTAAAGTAAACACGGTCCAGTTTACTAATCGAAACTTTTTGCAGCTTTTATGTTCGTCGGACAACGGGAGAAACTCGCATCCCTGCGACCAAAAGCAGAATAACACCAGAAGACCTGTCAAAATACCATATTCAATATCCAATTTACGTTTCCCAAAACACAATTCAACACTTAAAATGTCCGAAATTTGTGCAAAAACACCGTCGTTACTGAGAACTAGATTCTTCTAACTGATACTTCATATGACTTTGAAGCACAGATGACGTCACAACAAGGGAGATAAGTCATTCACAAAAATCGATAAAGGTGAATAAAAGTAGTCAAAAACAACATTTTTCGCTTCTGTATGAGAAAAAAATCATTACCTCCGTCATAACGAAACCATAACCTAATTCAAAAACCATAATTAAAGAAAATTTTGTTTATCGGGAAATATGACCTTTAACTATTTCCCAAACAACACATTTTCGACTGTCCCAAATTGAAAGAGTTCGCAGACGATATTTCAAAATGTGATGAAATTGAAAAATATTCTTCAGATAGAGCAGAAAACCTTGTGGGAAAAGAAAAAAATTGCTCGTTACGAGCAATTTCTCCTTTTCCAACAATGTTTTCTAAAGTCGTCTGCGACAAAGTCGTCAAATGTCGTCATTGTTTGGGAAAGGGTTAATGAGATGATTTTAATGAGTACATATATCAACATGCTGTTCATTTTTGGGCTAAGGGATGCGAAGCATTCTTAGCCCATTGAATTTGCATACCACAGTTTGAGGCCTGCCAGTTTATCTATCGTAAACTTGCACCAGACCCTAATAACTCATTATTCATCCACCTCACTGTGCGGACTATCACGTTCGTGGAAACTAGTTTATATATCTAATTCAATTGATTATGTGGAAGTGTCTGTTGGATTTTATTGGGTACAAACATAATTTACATGTATTTTCGATATCACGTTTTTACTCATATACATGTACAGCGGATGACCAACGAATCCATTTTGATAAATGAAGAAATTGCTCATGACGAGCAATTTATTTCTCTGTCACAATGGCTTCTTCAAATTGAGCACAAAATGACGCCATTTGTTGTTACATTGCGATAATCGTCTGCTTTTACTTCCAATTTGGTAAATTGCCATAACCTTATAAGAAGGGATTGGGTTAACGTCATTATACGTTAACACTAGAAACAATCACAATTTCAAAATAAAAACAAAATCAGATTGGACACTGTCGTAAAGCGGTTATTTAGAGGTTTCCAAAGGCTGCGATTAATCGTTTACCGAAAACCGATCACACAAATTCGTGTTCTTATCTTCACAAATAGCCTTTAATTTCGAACAAAATGTGCGGCAACAAAGGTTGAATTGTATGTCTCGTATATTTTAACGCTTATTCAAACTAATTGCAAAACTACCGTTTACAACAAGTCCCCCTTTCCCTTTTACCTTATTTCCTTTTAATTTCAAACTGGCGTACTAGCGTTATTGTATCTATCGCCAGGCTAACTTATAACGAGGAAACTATTAAGTAAGAGTGAATAATGATGATGGATGGGAGTTGAGGTCGATCTTTGACTCGCTTTCCTGGTACTGACACCTCTCTACTCACCAACGTGCATGTGTATGTCTATTCACAAACTCAGCACAGTTATCGCCCCTTGCTACGCTGAATCGATCACTGCCAGCACAGGATTCTCAATCGGACTTGCATGAAACTTAAATGGTGTGGTTTTTCTTTTCAAGCCTTTACCTGATATACGAGTAGTAGTTGATTTAAAAATACTGACTTATTGTGTTGACTTCTGACAAGTTAAATTGAAAACGTATTTCCTTTTCTTTTCAAATAAAGCACAAATGAATGGTTTTTTGGGGGTATCGCCGCCATCTTTAAACGCCATTTTTGTTTCTAAGCAGTTGGTCATGTGACATTTGTGGTGGCAGTGATCAATCACATATAGGGAGATCACTGTGAGGAGTTTGTGACTAGACATGTTCATACACGTGGATGAGTCTGCGTGGTAACAAAGGCATGCGGATGTGCAATAAATGATACGATATGACTGAAATGTTGTTGAAAACGGGTTTAAATACACTCTCATCGTTTCATGGCCTCTTTGTATGCAGTTTTCCTCTTCAATATTTCCTCGTAATATACGATTGGTCGATAAATCATGACCTGATGACGGGCGAATGAACGTTTGTCAATCACATCGTACTTTTTATTTCCTTGTTTCGATACTTTAATCTACACACGTTAAACTTCACAAATTTAAATGATATTCAAATGTGCATAAATTGGTCATAAATTATCACAGGTAGAACCTTCCAACAAATAAAGATTCAAAGATTCGATCGAAAATCTCATCACCTCACGTACTTTACACTCAATCTGTATCTGACAAAAAGAAGGCGATGTTAAAATACTATTTTCATTGTTCTGCTGTGTATTGTTTGATATTCCAGGCTATATTCTGTTTTCCTACTTTGTAAATGACCAAAGACAACGTCTTTCGAACATGCCAATAAATGAAATGAAGTAAAATAATACATTCAATTCTAAAATGAATCGTTTCAGTAAAGGAAATACATTGTGGTCCTGCGTTGTTCAAAGTGGTTAACATGATGGTATTGTTGCACAGGGTCCCTAGTTCGAGCAGAACCGGCGGTTTCTTGGGTATTTCCTTTGTCATGACACTTCAGAACTATAGCCGTTTACTAATGAATGCTAGAAAATCCGTATTGCCACTGAAAGAATATTGACTCGGTATATAGTCATACACCATTTCCCACTTCCACGACCAAGGAGTTTAGTTTTTATCAAGACTTGAGTTTAAACAAAATACCAGTCATACACCATTTCCCACTTCCATGACTAAGGAGTTTAGTTTTTATCAAGACTTGAGTTTAAACAAAATACCAGTCATACACCATTTCCCACTTCCATGACTAAGGAGTTTAGTTTTTATCAAGACTTGAGTTTAAACAAAATACCAGTCATACACCATTTCCCACTGCCATGACCAAAGAGTTTAGTTTTTATCAAGACTTGAGTTTAAACAAAATACCAGACATACACCATTTCCCTATTCCATGACCAAGGAGTTTAGTTTTTATCAAGACTTGAGTTTAAACAAAATACCAGACATACACCATTTCCCACTTCCATGACCAAAGAGTTTAGTTTTTATCAAGACTTGAGTTTAAACAAAATACCAGTCATACACCATTTCCCTATTCCATGACCAAGGAGTTTAGTTTTTATCAAGACTTGAGTTTAAACAAAATACCAGTCATACACCATTTCCCACTTCCATGACCAAGGAGTTTAGTTTTTATCAAGACTTGAGTTTAAACAAAATACCAGTCATACACCATTTCCCACTGCCATGACTAAGGAGTTTAGTTTTTATCAAGACTTCAGTTTAAACAAAATACCAGTCATACACCATTTCCCACTGCCATGACCAAAGAGTTTAGTTTTTATCAAGACTTGAGTTTAAACAAAATACCAGACATACACCATTTCCCTATTCCATGACCAAAGAGTCTAGTTTTTATCAAGACTTGAGTTTAAACAAAATACCAGTCATACACCATTTCCCACTTCCATGACCAAAGAGTCTTAGTTTTTATCAATACTTGAGTTTAAACAAAATACCAGTCATACACCATTTCCCACTGCCATGACTAAGGAGTTTAGTTTTTATCAAGACTTGAGTTTAAACAAAATACCAGTCATACACCATTTCCCACTTCCATGACCAAAGAGTCTTAGTTTTTATCAATACTTGAGTTTAAACAAAATACCAGACATACACCATTTCCCACTTCCATGACCAAAGAGTTTAGTTTTTATCAATACTTGAGTTTAAACAAAATACCAGACATACACCATTTCCCACTTCCATGACCAAAGAGTTTAGATTTTATCAATACTTGAGTTCAAACAAAATACCAGACATACACCATTTCCCACTTCCATGACCAAAGAGTTTTAGTTTTTATCAAGACTTGAGTTTAAACAAAATACCAGTCATACACCATTTCCCACTTCCATGACCAAAGAGTTTTAGTTTTTATCAATACTTGAGTTTAAACAAAATACCAGACATACACCTTTTCCCTATTCCATGACCAAGGAGTTTAGTTTTTATCAAGACTTGAGTTTAAACAAAATACCAGTCATACACCATTTCCCACTTCCATGACCAAGGAGTTTAGTTTTTATCAAGACTTGAGTTAAAACAAAATACCAGACATACACCATTTCCCTATTCCATGACCAAGGAGTTTAGTTTTTATCAAGACTTGAGTTTAAACAAAATACCAGTCATACACCATTTCCCACTTCCATGACCAAGGAGTTTAGTTTTTATCAAGACTTGAGTTTAAACAAAATACCAGTCATACACCATTTCCCACTGCCATGACTAAGGAGTTTAGTTTTTATCAAGACTTGAGTTTAAACAAAAGACCAGTCATACACCATTTCCCACTTCCATGACCAAAGAGTTTAGTTTTTATCAATACTTGAGTTTAAACAAAATACCAGACATACACCATTTCCCACTTCCACGACCAAGGAGTTTAGTTTTTATCAAGACTTGAGTTTAAACAAAATACCAGACATACACCATTTCCCACTTTCATGACCAAAGAGTTTAGTTTTTATCAAGACTTGAGTTTTAACAAAAGTGATTTCGGGCTGAATACTATCAAGATACATGTACAAGTAAAATGCCACATCATTAACCCTTATATTGCTGGAACCAACATCATGGTCATGCAAACAGGTTAGATCCAGGCCAGGCGCCAAGTAAATTGGCGGCTTGCCTGTGATCTAACCTGTTTGCTACTCTGAGTAACTTTCTTCAATAAAATTAAGCAGATATTTAAGGGTTTGGAAAGCAGAAATCAAATAAATCTATTTTTAGATAATGACTCGGCATTATAATGGTTAAACAAGTTCATGAGACGGTTACCTTAACCAGATAAGAGACGAATTCTCCTAGTAGGTAATAATCTGTATTACTCCTCTTAACCACATGTTGTGTGTGTACTCATTAGAACGGTGTGTACTTACTTAATAGGATTTTTTAGTTAACCGTTTCCAAAACAACAAATTTTCGACTGTCCCAAATTGAAAGAGTTTGCAGAAGACATTTCAAAATGTGATGAAAATTGAACAATATTCTTCAGAAAGCGCAGAAAACCTTGTGGGAAAAGGAAAAATCGCTCGTTACGAGCAATTTCTCCTTTTCCCACAATGTTTTCTAAAGTCGTCTACAACAAAGTCGTCAAATGTCGTTATTGTTTGGGAAAGGGTTAAACAAGCCACATTTTGAGATTTTAATCTGTTCAAAACAACATATCTGCTACAGATAAAGATGACAATTAGATCTGTAAAGTTATATAAAAAGAACTAGATCATTAATACATTTCGCACCCTTTTCATTACTGTTTGGTAGAGATATAGGAGATTCGTGTTACGTATTTGATAAACCGTTAAAACGGTTTCTTTCGTAAATCGATCTAAATTAAAATCACACAAATATGAGTGGCTGTTTTCTTGAAAACCACCATCAAGGGAGTCCCACATACTATGCATGTACAGTCTAACTTGTGTTAAGCAACCATCCTTTGAAGCAGCCAACCTGCCTTAAACAGCCACTACAGAATGTCCCATTGTTAGATTTATAGTGTACATCAATTTGTGTTAAGCAGCCAACCTGCCTTAAACAGCCAATTTATTCTGTCCCATAGGCTGGCCTCTTAACACAAGTTTGACTGTACATACTTTATTTCCCTCATGCGTAATTATCAAAGTTTGTAAAGCGTTTGACATCAAAGCACTGAAGGGCATGGAATCTCGTTGTAGTTTTAATATTGAAAATATATAGGTCATCCGTAACTTTGGAATTATGAAAAACAAAAATTGCATTTTGTTAAGTGACAAGGAGTGTTTGAATAACCGTTTAACGTCTGTTACTCACAAAACACAATATGTGAGATAAGCCCATTAATTAACACCCCATTTCATGATAATTAGAACAATTTCAATGCAATTGAAATATCTTTTGTTCGCTTACGTCTGAATTTTCCAGACGTATGAGAAGCGTATACTCCATCGCAATACAATGATCATTCGGAACGCCTCGGTCATTTCTTAAAATAACCTCGGAGGTAATGGGGAGCTTTTTTTGAAAGTAGGTCAGCAACGAAGGGCCAATCGCATCAACTCGGCAATCCCTGTCACTAGTCGGGGATTGCCGAAAAGAGCCGATTGACAAAATATGAAACAAAGATGTGTTGATATGATCATCTTTAATGAAAAGGGTAAAAAAAACATTCAATTGTGATATATAACCAATTTGTGTGTATTTAAATACATATTTAGTGCCTGTGTGCATTTTGCGTTAGCCGCCGGAAATAAGGCGAATTACCCCAGGATTTCTGGTGTATTCATGTACTGCCTTCGAGGTATATCTACCGACTTATGACGGGGATTTCCGAGTAGATACGATTGTACATTCATTCACATAAACAATAGTGATGTACATGTTTAAGTGTTGTATAGTCTCAATAATGATCCGTGAACGAAGCTTTTTTCGTCATTTGGACATTAATCGTGCTTCGTTACGTCTCAAGTCCAACGTGATTTTTATGTTACAAAATTTCGAACGACCGACTCAGTGCTTTTAACTTGCGATTTTTCGTTTTCAAAGGGACCAAAAAATAAACGGAAACTTGAAATACATACATAAATCATTTATGAATCGTCTCAGCCCATACAAGTATCCAGTACACCTCTTATATGCGAGTTTTCTATCAAGAAACATCGACGATG
The DNA here is from genome assembly GCA_947846245.1 of Cerastoderma edule. NCBI lineage: Eukaryota > Metazoa > Mollusca > Bivalvia > Cardiida > Cardiidae > Cerastoderma > Cerastoderma edule. The sequence continues at coordinate 13,585,407 of OX401408.1, read as the reverse complement.
CTCAAAAATAAACAATCGCCGTCCATGTTGTTTACCACCGGCCGCGAGATTCCCACGGATATCTTGCGGGTCAAAGGTCATCGCATTGTGTACACAGTTTGGGATGAAGTACGCGTCTTTCCCCTAAAGTCGAGTTGTACTAAGTTGAGCTCTCTTCACATACAGATTCGGAGAAGATATGCTTGGATAAGATGTCTTTTGCAAACCAGCATTTGAAGCATAGTCCGTTATGGTTCTTCTAAAATAACATCCTTGTTTTTGTTATCTATTAATTCGCTTATTTTGTTTAAGTAGGCCTATTACGTGATTGTAGTGTTACCAAAAATAAAAAAAATATATATACTTTTTTTTTCAAAATGAACGGAAATCATTTCATGTTTTGTTTTGAATCGAATCTAACAGGAATAAGGATCATTTAGCCCTTTCCCAAACAACAAATTTTCGACTGTTCCAAATTGAAAGAGTTTGCAGACGACATTTCAAAATATGATGAAATTGGAAAATAATCGTCTGATAGGGCAGAAAACATTGTGGGAAAAGGACAAACTGCTCGTCACAATCAATTTCTCCTTTTCCCACAATGTTTTGCACAGTATCTGCAACAAACTGGTCAAATGTCGTTATTGTTTGGGAAAGGGTTAAAAGTTCGATCTATAAAATTGTGATTGGAGCGATATTTACGCCTAGCGTAAAACGCCTGACGTCGGACCGATAAAACTTGTAGTTGATTTCCTTGAAACTATAACAAACTATTTCCTTCACCTGTGTTGGATCGGTGATGTTCAGTCCTATGAACACCAAACATATATACTTACTGCAACTAGTGTTTAAAAAGTTACTCATGAAGTATTACGTTGGGTGTTCATCGGGTACATGCTATCAGCGACCTGCATGTGAAAACCGCGTAACCAGAGCCTATATATCACGTATTTACACAGTAGATTTAATGTCAAAGGAATAAAACAACACATTTTGACATAATGAATATTTTACTTAACACCTTCATAACAATATGTCGTTGCACAGTGTTTATAGTGCTTGAAGAAGGGGTGGGGATAAATAGTTCAAGCTTATTATCATCAATCCTTTACCAGACAACAAGAGGAATCTGTGGGTTCGTTTTGCAGACGACGTTATATACATGTGTCGTAAACCTCGCCTCGGGTAACGAGTTTTATCGGGTTCGGGCTCTGGATAAAAATTGTCCAACTCGGGTTAAACAATTAGTTAGTCAGGATCACACCACTAGCTTTTAAAATCAATGACAATTAAGGTAGCTAGAGCCTAACAAGAAAAATAGCAAAATCTTAAAAGGAAATAATAAAGATTTTAATCCCTTAAAGTTACAAAGTCAAGTTATTAAACCAAAATGAAACAAAGTGCTTTTCTCACAATGTTTCAAGTTCGGACATAAAGTGTTCAATAAAGTCCAATCAAATTATAAAGGATAAATTCACAAAGTCAAAACGATTAACTCTGTTCAAGCCTATCCATTATCATCAATTCCTCATCAGACACCATGAACAAGGAGGATCTGGGTTTTTTTTGCAGACGACGTTATACGCATGCAATATTGGTATATTAGGAGCAAGTGGTGCGCTGTGTTTCAAATGATATCAATTCTACAATTCATTCAAATTACGAACCTATAATGTCAACCTATTTACCAAATGTAGGACCTTTATACATGTACTTGAATCAGGCTTCTGTACCGAAATGAAATGTTGCTCATAAGAAGCGAATTTTCATTTCAATTTTACATTTATTTCAACTCCTTTTTAATTAAGAACTTTAATCTGTTGTTACAACAATTTGTTCCGCCTGTTGATCGCTGAAATTTGGACTTCTAACAGGTGTTCAATGGAAGTATTCTTTTGGAAAAACTGCTCCTTTACAGACCGTTTCCCTGTGAATTCACATAACTTCCTACAAATACTACAACGAGTACACGCAGCGCATTCACAAACGGGACACTCCTTTGCAAAACAATAATTTGAACTCTGTATTTCACACTTGTCCATTCGATGCGTTAGCAATTGACTTAAATCTTTCTCTCCACAAGATCTCTCATATAGTCGTCTGTGATTGATTTCATAAGGGATCTTCCATATGGAAACATAATTCTGTCCTACACGTCCACTACGCCTAACTTAATTCTTGCCAGTACGAAAGTACACTTTTGGAAGCCCTCAATGAACGATCACTTCAATATCGGGTACGTTGACCCCAATTACCTACAGAACACGAATGGAGGAGGCAGGCGAACAGAATTCCTTTATTATCCATTTTTTGTTTGTTTCTTAGTCCTAGAACTGTGAAACATTTCCACGATCCTTCCCCTTGTGGCCTTAATACTGTCTTTGTATACTTGAATCAACAAACACCTTTCAAAGGAGGTCACACTTACCCAATTTGTCACTCGAGGCAAACCATCCAAAACAAAGAAGACCAAAGGTATTTCAATTTGTGTCAGTATGACATTCAAAGACCATCACATTTGATTATTAAGTAAGAGAGAACAAATTTTGCCGAAAATAAGAAAATTAACGTCGAAACAAGTTTCACGGCATAATTGACCAAGTGCCATCGGCGTAATAGAGCAAAATTGACAGGTTAGTCTGATCAGAGACATAGATGTTATGATTGTAATCTATGTCTCTGGTCTGATAAAATATATTATCTCCATTTAAGTTTTTATTGAAATATAACGGAATACTATCATAATATATCAAGGTAACTTACAAAAGATTAATATTTGGGGGAAAATGTTCGCCCTCGATCTACATTACAGTGAGGGGACAAATGTGCGCCTAAACCCATAACTAAACAATAACCAAATTTACCGGTTTGTTGCAGACGACTCTAAAAAACATTGTGGAACATGGATAAATTGTTCTTAACGAGTAATTTATCCTTTTCCCACAATGTTTTCTACCTAATAGAAAGGTCATTTCCAATAACATCACATTTTGAAATGTCGTCTGCAAACCCTTTCAATTTGGGACGGTTGAACATTTAACGTTCGGTAAAGAGTTATACAAAAATGGGGGCAAATGTTCGGGGGGGGGGGCAACTTCCCGTATATCATTTCGCAAGTTTCAGCCAATGCGTTGAACTAAGTCTGCAAGAAGCGCAATTTAACTTTCCATGTATTTGGTTTCAATTAGGAAAGATGACGGCCTCAACTTTGTCTGGACTTCTCATTTTTAAAACAAGATAGTTAACACCGTCGAATTCCATAAATGAATCCATTGTTTCAAAAGAAGTAACAAACACATATATAATCAGATGATGAAAATACTGTGGGAATTATTTTAGTCGAAGTACAGTATCAAGTGCTCACAAATAATGTACTCCCGCCAAACGCGTACAACGTTACTAACAGTGATCGAGTGTAAATTGAGTGTTGACATGTATATCGGACCGTGTAACATAACCCAGAGCGAGACTTAGCATCCGGATGTTTCGGACTTTTTCCTCAACGTTTGAAAGCAGGTTTTATGTGTGTGATTTAAATCAAAGTTTTGGATATTTACACAAAAGTGACACTTTTGAGACTTCACACATCGACAGATAAAAGGTTGATCTCCAAATCGGTATGTTTGATTTCATAATCCATTGCATATTTATGGAATGATAGGTGGTTAAACATGCGCAGAAAATCTGTGCGCAAAAATCTAACGTAAAAATCACGATTGACTCTGGACTCGAAGGCGTCAGTCAAAATAGCAATAGCCTTCGAGACCAGTTATCTGGACTAAGTTTTGTAATGAAACAGATGTAAGCTAAAGAGAAGAGGCAGGGAATGGATGGGCTATATGCTTAAGCGCACATATTGTTAAATGTCTATGAGGCAGGCTTTATATATTCCTAGAAAATTGCAACCCTAATCTAAAAATAGATTTCTTGTTGTTTTCACACTACACATGACCTTGACATTATAGTTGTTTCCGTTTTGAACAACATAATGCAAAAGAATGTGATAAGTGGTATTCAAAATTGTTATAAATCTTTTGGAAGATGCATTCATTGACACTTCTATCATTAATTATAGCTGATTCCGCTTGCACGGTAGGCACTTTGACTTATTTTTTAATTCTGTTTCTTTTTTTTATGTTGGGTTCTATTGTTTGATTAACTAGTTAAGGGGGTGAAAATTGAGAAAGGGAGCGACAGTGAGACATGATATTGACAGATTCAGACACAAATTCATAAATCAATAATTTCAAACAGGATACTTGTATTTTTATACAACAATATAGTTGCTACTCAATCGTATCTACTCGGCAATCCCCGTAACAAGTCGGCAGATATACCTCGTAGGCAGTACATGAATACACCAGAAATCCTGGGGTAATTCGCCTTATTTCCGGCGGATAATGCAAAATGCACACAGGCACTAAATATGTATTTAAATACACACAAATTGGTTATATATCACAATTAAATGTTTTTTTTACCCTTTTCATTAAAGATGATCATATGAACACATCTTGTTTCATATTTTGTCAATCAGCTCTTTCCGGTAATCCCCGGCTTGTGACGGGGATTGCCGAGTTGATACGATTGGCCCTTCGTTGCTGACCTACTTTCAAAAATGGCTCCCCATTACCTCCGAGGTTATTTTAAGAAATGGCCGAGGTGTTCCGAATGCCTCGTAGGCAGTACATGAATACACCAGAAATCCTGGGGTAATTCGCCTTATTTCCGGCGGATAACTCAAAATGCACACAGGCACTAAATATGTATTTTAGATACACACAAATTGGCTATATATCACCATTGAATGTTGTTTTTACCCTTTTCATTAAAGATGATCATATCAACACATCTGTGTTTCATATTTTGTCAATCGGCTTTTCTCGGTAATCCCCGGCTTGTTCCGAGTAGATACGATTGCAAACGGACATGCCCTTCGTTGCTGACCTACTTTCAAAAATGGCTCCCCATTGCCTCCGAGGTTATTTTAAGAAATGGCCGAGGTGTTCCGATTGAGTTGCTACTATAACTCTCATTCGGAACACCTCGGTCATTTCTTAAAATAACTACCGACTTGTGACGGGGATTGCCGAGTTGATACGATTGCTATAACTCTGTCTTGGTCGTACTCAGTAATCAACACATCAAAACGTCACAATAGCACGTAAATAGTTTATTGACAAAATAAATATAATTTTCAACGTATGTATACTACATAGGCTACATGTGAATTCAATTTAGTGTTTGATGCAAAAAGCCTTTTTTCTGAAAAGCTAACATACATAAAGTAATAACTAGATATCTCAAGACTTTTTTGCGTTATATAACAGGGGCCCATAAAAGGCACCTTCCCAATTGGAAATTTCTTTAAAATCATGCAGTTTTCCCAAAAATTCCAAGTCATACCAGCTTATTGGCTTCCCAATTCAGCACTTTCAGCGATACAATTTCCTAATTCACCAGGCTTGGGCCACTTCCCAATTCAAGGAAAAAAAGCCCTATGTCTTGAGTGTTATGTGGCATGATGATACCAAACAACTATAAAATAGATACACCGTATTTTAAAATTTCGAAGTATTAGACATAGAACATGATTTGATACTAGACACAATAACTTTGCCTGTATTCAGTTCTGAAAAACAGTTTGATGGTTCAGTGCAAGACTATAGTAAGTGCTTCATGTTTATGAACCACTTACTATAGTCTTGCATTGAACCCTCCTGTTGCCTATTTGTTTATTGTCATATAGATATGATATAGATATAGAGTTTGGCTATGTATTATAAACCCCTATTTAGCCGTCACTGTTTCAGATATCCGTATATGAAACTCAACACAGAAACAAATAAGACGGTTAATCCCAGGCGTCAAAAAAAAGACTTGATCTCCGAGCTGACTGCTTTATCACTTTTCTAAACCCTATATTGTGGGTATCCAGATGTAAATAAAGAGGCATGTTTCCCTGACCAAATTCTTTATTTGTTCTCACTATCCTATATTGTGGGTACTCATTAGAATCGTCTCAGTACTTTAGTTTGGAAAAAACGCGGGAAAAATACCCATTATACACGCCCCCATTTAAACCAGTATAAACTCACTTAGCTATTCAACCCACAGGTATCAGATGCTCTTTGCTTGTAGCTTTGAATGAGTAAGACTGCAAATCAGAAATGGACAAATGATAATAGTTTTCATCTTCAACAATAACTGATCACTTATACATCTGACAAACCGTGTCCCTTGTACGAAATAAGGCTTGAATGTAGTTTCGGCACATTTTTTCTTCTTATCTTGTTTAATGAGCTGGAAAATCTACACATCACATCTTAGTTAAACGAACTTAAAAGCCGTGTTAACCTTCAACTCCCACTGTTTTCACTATCATAGATTATAAATGATTTTTTTTAATTGTTTTAGCATTTCGATAATGGGCGTCTGAGTTATGTATATCAAAAGTTAGTAATACTTTATAACTTTGATACGTTGATACCTTTATCGTTATTGTAAAATGTAAACTTTTTGCCTCGCTTGAATTCACCAAAATGCCAATAATTTCTCTTTAAAAAAATTATCTTAAATGTGATGCTCCTAAAACCAAATATCATACCTTTAAAATATCCCCTTACTTAGAAGTGGCGAGATCTGATTTCGTTTTACTTGTCCGTTAATGCCAAAGCTTTTCCTGCACTCCCCTGTATACTGATCATATTTTAGATTTCTGTAAAACTGAAATTGTCCGTGAAGGCTTTGGATCAAGCTAGGCAAACAGGACAACTGATTTTGCGAGCCCTGTTTGTCAGCTTTCAAAATAATACAGCCCTTTGACACATCTACAACAAAACACATTTGAACCACTGTCAGCAATTCAGCCCTTTGTTACAATAGTTTCTATTAAATTTAACAGGGTAAATGTATTTTCCTGCAGCTTTCTGATGTTTGCTGATGCGTCCAATTTGGACCAGTCACTATTTTCCATATAGGGGTTAGGTTCAACAAATTTCTAATTAATACATTTTCTTCTAGTTCAATCGGTGTTATTTGCGGTGGAGTTTAAATATTGATCAATCATAGATGAAGTTGAAGCGAAAGAGGAAGAAAACGATCTTTTAGTTAAACAAAGACGGCATGATTTATTTTATTTCAATCAAATGTATTCTTTAAAAAAAATATGATAAAAACATTTTGAAAATTATTCTTTCGGAAACGTATATATAACATTGAATGACGATTTTTATTTTGTAACAACCCTTTTCTCTATAGATACATTCAACTATCAGAAAATATCAGGCGTTTTGAAACAGACACGATTATGCAAAAGACACTGCTTCAATGTAATTCTTCTTTTCCTGTCTCGATTTTAAGTGCCATTTGCAAAATTCTTTCATGTTTTAGGATCTCATTTTTTTTAGATAATCGTTTAAGTATCGTTTCGTTAGGACTCAATGACTTTTCAGTCTTGGTGTCCAGAGCCGGTGACGCTGTTCCTGTATCCGCTGTATGAGGAGGTGGAACGTTTCCGACTGTAACAACTGGGCCTTGGCCACGTCGTTTGTCGTGCGCCGTATATCAATGTAAATATCCGGACTCAAGTTCAGGTGACGGGACATGCACGTCCTATGGAACACAAAGTTTCTGCCCATTTCGTCCCGGAAGTTGTCCATGATATGCTTCGAGTACATCCCATTCACGCTCACGTGGTCGACGTCGGAATTGCCTTCCGATACGTACATTGACCGAAACGTGGTGAATGGGTAATAAAGGGGGTTTCCCCGGAAGAAGATATCCGAAACTACAACGCGCGTTTCCGTCAGCGTGCAGATGAGCGTTAGTTTCGACGAGCCGCCTAGTTTGTAACGTACGTCAAACACTAAACGATCTAAATCGATCCACACGTCCGTAATTGACGCGTATGGACGTACAACCGTCGGATCCGTTTGTCCAATGATAACGGACGACCCAAAAGGTATCCAATCGACGCCTTCCGGTGGAACCGGAAGAAGTCTTGCATTTCCGTCCTGGTACAGAACGAAGACCTGTGCGTAACCGGAATTCCAGGGGATTGGCCTGTAGATTCTGAAATACGACGTATTATGGTAGACGTCACCGTTAGACAGGTGGATTGTCATGGAGTCGGGAAATAGCCACCAGAAGTCACTAAACACCGCCTCCACGATCAGATTGTCGTCTTTGTATATGGACTTTATCTGATCTGCAAGCCATGGGCGTCGTTCAAGGTAGAGATAGTCTAGTACAATCGGTGTCGTCGAGTTGGAATCCACGTCCAGAAAGATGAGGTTGAAATCGGCGTCCGTCCAGCTGAAATCTGGAGTGTTCCATGCTGCCTTCGGGTTAGTCGGGGTCATAATTTTCACATCCGGACTAGACTGGGCACTCCGGCCTTTAAAGCGAAACGTGACCCGGACGTTCGAGGTCAGACCTTTAAACCGCATTTTCAGAATGGTCCCCATTTCACTGTCTACCATTCCCATGGATTTGCCCTCGAGTTTGAATTGTGTGATGAGTTGCATCGAGAGGCGGGAATGTCGGTCCCGTCCGTCTGTAAAGTACATGACCGCCTTGTCCGTCTGCGAAACGTGATGCAAGGTCGGCGTCAGAACGAGGTTATTGAACCGCCAATAAAATGGCGACAAATGAGGACATCCGGTGTTATTTTCCACCCTCCAATTGGAGAAGGTTCGGTACCGCGGAAGCGCCGCCGTAATCTCGTACTCCTGAATGTTCGTGTTGAAAATCGGAATGTTTATATTATCCACTTCCGGGCACGTGGTCTTGTACGACTCCTGCACCATGAACGATGCCTGTGTGATTACGTCATTGTGACGTAGGTTGAAGCGCTGGCTCGGGATGCAGCTGAGTTCGCAGGAGAAGATGTCCTCTGTGAGTTTATCGTCGTCAAGGATGAGGTCAACCTTGTCGACTGCAATGCCGTCTGCCGTCCCATTGAAACGTATCTGAAACAAGGTAAATCGAATGAACATAAGAAGAATGCTCATTTCTCGTCTTTGGACATATGAATATAATTATTTCTCGTCTAAAGACGAATAAATACACCAATTTCTCGTCTTAAGAATGCACACACTAATTTCTCTTCTAAAGACGAATGAATACACTTATTTCTCGTCTAAAAACCATTGTATACACTTATTTCTCGTCTTAAGACGAATAAACACATTCATTTCTCGTCATAGGACGAATGAGCAGACATATCTTTCGTCTAAAGAGGAATGAATACACTTATTTCTTGCTTAAAGATGAATGGTTTTAATCATTTTTCGTCTTAAGACGAATGAACACATTTATTTCTTGTCTTAATAGATTTACAAGCTTGAGACAGGGGCCTCGATCCGTAATTCAGTGGTTAAAGTAAGTAGGAAAGCCAGTTTCATACCGTTTTAGGGAAGCACTGGTTATTTGTGTTTGTTTGTTTTGGAGTATGGCTCGTCGTCATCGATCAGTGATCATTGTATATGCAAAAACATACATACATGCACATGCACAATTGAATACAACAATAAACATAACAACAACGAAACAGAAGAATAAGACAAAAACGCATTATAAAAAATAGAACAGCAAAATGTGAAAAAATAAATAAATAAGATGATAAAAATCACATGGAATTTTGTGATTGGTCATACTTAAATAGTTGCACTATAAGATTACTCTAGTAAACTGAAACGCTTTCGTAAAAAATGACGGGGTTAACCCACAAATTGGCGCGAGTTATGGTTATGTATCAAGACAGCAGTCATCGAGGGGAAAAATCTAATAAACTTCCAGCTTTCTTCTCATTCCATGTAGAATAATTAAGTGTAAAAACATCTTCCTCCAAAAAGGTACTAAGACCACACAGGGTTAACCCCGTACCGCTGCATGAGGTGAAAAGACGACTTTATAGAGATTATTTCCTAGGGTGTGGCCTAGATCTGCCCCTCGAAGCAGTCAGCAGATTTTCAAGTGACTACTTCAGTTGGAAGGGTATTCCAGATCCGTATATCATCTGGGAAGAACGATTTCTGGTATACCACTGTCCTAGCATGGGGTATGAGGAAGATGTTGTTTCCTCTTGAAGATATGATGGCATGCTATGAGATACATGTTATGAACAAGATATGCGATTAAAACACGCTACCTTGAGATAATGCCAGCCAATGTCGAGCGATTGGACCGCCGGTAGCATTCCGGTGGAGAAAAACTGGTTCCAATCGGGATTGCTCGGCGTCCCGAACATTCCGACCGGCACCCCGTCAATGTCCACAATTACAGCCTCCGAGCTGTTTCCGTTAGAGAATCGAACATCGTGCACAGCCACCTGGCTCGTCTGGCGGAGACAAAAGTTGAGCGACAGCGTCTTCTCCGGCTGTAGGATAACGGCTTTCCGATTGGTGGCGTTGGCGAGGTCCCAGACGGGATGGTTGTCCTTATTACGCTTGAAATCGGCTTGTAGCGTAAACACCTTAGCGGCCAGAACCGCCTGAAATAATGTCAAGACCGTGCCGCAGACGAGGACTGCTGTCAAACGTGCTTTCATGGTCTTGATATGGAATATGGTTGTTTCTGTGAATGATAAGAATAGATATATGAACAGTGGATGTGAAATGATCGAAATATCTTGAAAAGGGATGTAATTACAAACAATAACAATTAAATGAAATAATGGGCAAGAAAATGTTTGCGTGGGACATTGTATAGTTGTACGAACTAGATCTTTTATTCAGCGTTCAACTGAGTGGTCTTACTAAAGATGTCGCCGTCATGTTGCATAACACTCACAACGGTATATACATAAATTGTGAGATGAAATGTGCGTTTCTTTGGATTCTTTGTTGTAAAAAAAACTCAGAAGAAATTGTACATTATTGCAGTTTGAAAGGTATATGTAGATTGGCCAAACACGTTACGATTCCACGCTCATAACTTATCGGCGCAAAATCAACTTTCGCATAAACCATATGAATTACACTCTCATTACACTCTCATTACAATGTATGTCCATGAAAATTATACTTAGATGAGGTTTTACTCCGCATCAACAGAGATTTTGTCACCACGCAAAATTAACCATTTACCAAACAATAACGACATTTAACCACTTTGTTGCAGACGACTCTGGAAAACATTGAGGGAAAAGGAAAAATTGCTCATAACGAGCAGTTCTCCCTTTTCTCGCAAAGTTTTCCGCTCTATCAGAATATTATTTTCCAATTTCATCACCTTTTGAAATGTCGTCTGCGAACTCTTTGAATTTGGGACAGTCGAAACTTTTGGTAAAGGGTTAAGCACATATGTGTTGTTTACGCTGATCAAAGACTGCATAAAAGACGTGATGGTAGGCGGATCTACGCGTCAATATCGCTCCGAAAAAGCGATTGATGCACGTTATTTAACCCTTTCCCAAACAACAAATTTTCGACTGTCCTCAATTGAAAGAGTTTGCAGACAACCTTTCAAAATATGATGAAATTGGAAAGTAATCTTCTGATAGGGCAGAAAACATTGTGGGAAAAGGAAAAATTGCTCGTCACGAGCAATTTCTCCTTTTCCCAAAATGTTTTCTTAAATCTTCTGTAACAAAGTGGCCAAATGTCGTTATTGTTTTGGAAAGGCTTAAGGCCAAAATGAACCTCGGTTGTATAGTAAATTTGCATATTACCCTTCCATCTGGAACCATTTTTCGAGACGAAAAACAGTTCTTAAAGGTAAATGTGTATGGACTTTGAAATATAAATATCAATTCCAAGGGTACCAGGTTAAAATATCAAATTTCTGATAAAATCTAGCCTTCACACCAAAAGCCAAGTCTCTTTTTTTCTCAGAATGCGTTTGATGAATGCCTTTTGTAGAGGCATTTCGTGTGCCATAAATTATGTCCATCTTTTTAACATGTGGTTTTATGTTAACTAATTAATTAATGAATCACAAAAACGACATCCCTAAACAACGTCACTTTACAGACGTTTTTTATACTAGCCTAGACAGATCATTCACGTTAAAACTTCATGAAAAATCATGAAAGTCAGCACATGGACCAAAACATGGCTATTTCGTATGGTGTATAGCGTTGTATCAACAATTTCAAGCTATATTACGGCTATACTCGATTTACCGACTAGGCTATCATAGGCGTAGGAGCGTTTTCAACATGGGGGGGGGGGGCACATTCAGATTCAGATGAGGACCGGTCTAAGAATAAATGTTCCTAAACTTTCTCATGACTAATCATGCATCTACAAATTCAATTTCATCAAATGAATTACAAGAAAGCGTATGTAAATGTGTATCTAAGTTAACACAAAATAACCAAAAGAAAAAGAAAACTGGATAGGCCAGGTTTCGATCTCTCGCGGAAAGCATATTGTATTGATCTTAACTAAAAGTGACAACCACCATGCTGTCACAGTCTCCAGTATGTCTACAATTTCCAACAAAAATGAGTCTATATTTAAATACAATATATGGTCTGACTGCTTAGAGTACGTTTTGCATCATTGTTTTCGTTAGTCCAAACTGCTTTCCGTGAGCTCAGATTTCATTGGATAAACCCGATGTATTCAGATTGCCATTTGCGATGATGACGTCAAAATGTTTTGGTTAGTGTTCGTAACAAAAGGCGAATTGGTATTGAATAAAGCACAAAATACACTTTTATATTAATTCTGCTGTTAAATTTCATTTCCTTCATTGTTTCTTTTCAAAAATCTTCATCTTCCAAAGTCTGGATATTGGGGGGCGGGCCTATGGCTCTGAACTGTCTCGCCAAAGGACACTCCAACACAATCATTTGTGCTGTTAGGGAACGACTACGTGTCGTGGTATATCAGAGTTTAAAATTCACCGCCTAAACGAATTGGCCAGGCAGGACCAACATCTCGCAAATGCACGTACTAACATTCATAATGCCATTCTCTCTTGGATACCGGGACACAAGGCAATATGAGTGCAACATGTGTACACGTCAGATCAAGAAAAATGCATTTATAAAAGTATTGAGTACATTTTGTAAATCGTGAAAAGTGAAGTTCATGTGTTTGATATGGCATTGCATTTTCTAAACCGACCTCCATACAACATTTTGAGACTGAATCATCACTAAAACCGAAACAAAAATAGATAGTAATTAAGATTTTATGTACATAAGCTATCTTTTGTCATTAAGTATAAAAATTGTGTCCAAATGAGAAGTTAATTACAGACAGAAATCTTTTCAATCTTATTCCCTACGGCGTCTTCATTAGCATGGTTTTTAACCCGTCCCCCTATGTGAAAGAGTGGAAAATGGCGACGAAAAAAGCGATTTCTTATATATATATTCCATTTACAAAATTTGTCAGAAACAATTTGACAAAAGAACGAATCTGCCATTCAGATTAATATTCTTTTACCGCATTTGTTTCTGAAGTCCATTGTACCAGTTAGGAATTATGTTCGATCTTTAACCAAATACGTAAATTTAGTCCATTGTACAAGATAAGAAACATGTTCGATCTTTAACCAAATACGTAATTGAAGTCTTTTATGCCAGATAAGAAACATGTTCGATCTTTAACGAATACATGTACGTAATTGAAGTCCATTGTAATGGACGCGTGAATGTCTTGTTTTACAGATTAAGGGATCTTAAGCAAAAACGAATTCGTGTATGTACAAAAAGGCAAACGACACACACTTAATCACAATAAAGATACTATCAAGTAGTATCAAGTGCCCACTTTATACAAGAGGCTTTTAATGTAGAAACCTTTATAAGAGGTGACAATCTATGCTTTAGTGATTTTTTGACGAGTTACTCGTGTAGTTTCAACACTTTGAAGTTCCCTTAATTGTTTTTATTTATAAGGGTTTTACATCACATCAACATTATTTCAGTTATGTAGCGATGTCCGACTATTAATGATGGAGGAAGACCCCATACTCAACTGCCCATAAGGGCTGGTCAAGGCGGGTAGAACCATCGGCATTCCGTATTAAGGTTACTATAAAGATATATGTTGTCATCCTATCCATAGAGGATCTTCTATTTAAGAAAGATATAAACCTTAATCTGTGAGATTGTCATTTTAACCCTTTACCAAACAATAACAACATTTGACCAGTTTGTTACTGACAACTCTGGAAAACATTGTGGGAAAAGGAGAAATTGCTCATAACGAGCAATTTTTCCTTTTCCCACAATGTTTTCTGTCCTCTTTATTGTAGATCAACACTTAGAAGACGCATTTTTCACTTGGGTACACAATTTGCATAAAACAAGAAAGGAGAAAGCGCCCAGAAGTAGAAAGTGTTTGGCAGTCAGAGTTTGGTTCGAACCCACGTCTCCTGTTTACAATGCAGTCACCTTACCGATTAAGCCGTCCGTAGAGCATGAATGTAATCCCTTACCGTAAAAAAAATCCAAGCAATAATAAATATAAAAAGAGGTAGTTAAAGACGATTGAAAATAAGGATACAATATGCACACACACGAATAACTTTATACACAAAGACAATAAACTTCAACATAGGCTTATATATCCTTCGAGTAAAAAAAATGAAAACAATTACTTCGCAAATAGCTCCACACACGATTGGCGGTACGATGATAAATGAGTACGAACTTTGGACGTCGTGTGACGGGGCCCGGATGATGGATGACTTGTTAATTACCTTTGTTTTAAATCCACCGTCATCTCTTTAAAAGTGTCTTAACCCATTACCAAACAATCGCGACATTTGACCAGTTTGTTGCAGACAACTATGGAAAATATTGTGGGAAAAGAGGAAATTGCTCTTGACGAGCAATTTCTCCTTTTCCGACAATGTTTTCTGCCCAATCAGAAGATCATTTTTTGATTTCATCATATTTTGAAATGTCGTCTGCAATCTCCTTTAATTTGGGACTGCCTGAAAATTTGTCGTTTGGTAAAGGATTAAGCCATCTCTCACGTACATGTGAAAATACGTGAATCGTCTAAAGTGAAAGGAACTGATTAGGGCAAAATAAGCATGGAAATCGGACATTTTCTTTGTGAAATCAGGTAGATAG
Organism: Cerastoderma edule; assembly: GCA_947846245.1. Taxonomy (NCBI): domain Eukaryota; kingdom Metazoa; phylum Mollusca; class Bivalvia; order Cardiida; family Cardiidae; genus Cerastoderma; species Cerastoderma edule. Next base: position 13,570,385 of record OX401408.1, on the reverse strand, counting down.
GAAGGAAGATTAAGTCAATTTTCCCACAACGTATTTTTTAAGTCTTCTGCAGCGGTTGCGATAAAATCAAGTATCATGGAGAAAGAAATTAATCAAGATTTCCCGCGTAAGGCTGTGAGATTCGTTTAAATTGATAGAAACACCGGCCGACAATTACACATGATATACGGATATAAAATATTTTTTAAATAAGTTTATAACATCTTCGATGAAAAAGATATTGTGATACTGTGACAAACTGACCAAAAGACACAATCACAACAGATGACAATCGGTATTACTAGAGTATTTCCGTGAGCTGAGATATACACCTGGTCATACACCTGTTACTTTTGAGATCTTGAATTCCCATTGACTCCAATGTTAAATCAGGCATTTTCAAGACTCTGCTGAGGAATGAATAGTGTTTTTTTACGCTTAGCTATATACAGAAACATCAGGTTTGGCCATTTAACTCTCAGAAACTGTAATAAAATGGACACCTCAATCGTCTCATTTTTTTTCTATGGAGCAAAGTGTATTAGTACCGTCCGAAAATCAGTGCACTAGCTGTCAAATCTAGCCGAGGTACCGGCATTTGTTTTCATACATCCCAAACAAATAGTCCTGCAATAAGCAATCAAAACAAACTTTGGAAGCATTGCAGGACTATAATCTATACAGGAAACACATCAGTGTTCCACCAGCTCATCTCTTACTAGCAAAACTACTATGCACCAGAAGTCAAAACTCAAAATTTCTAAACGGGACTACGACCCGGAAGTACTCCGTAACAGGTGCGAGGCCACCTCGGATATAAGTGTAGGGTTACAATTTTTCGGGTAAATCGGCCCCGGCGTATAACACCTTTTCTACGCGTGCACGTTAAGTACAATGTAGTTCAATATGTATGTAAGCGTTGGACATCCTTTTAAATCATTTTTTATCGTTAACTCATACGTAAATGGCGTGATTATAAGTTGTGACACATACAGTTCATTCCTTGATCAAATTAAACGACTTTTTATATTTAACATTTAAGATCTATTTTTAAAAACGAAAGAAAAGTGACGTCATTCCGCGGTAAACAATATGGCGTCATCCCTGTTTTAACAGAGGTACTTCATTGGATAAGCCCGATATGTTGTGCTGCCTATACCTGAATGTTCTCTATAACGATGCATAAACATTCCACGGAACGTTACAATATAGTAGTCTCCAGGTTGAATACCCATAATCCGCCATTTTTAAACCCATTCTCTCGTCGGACTACTTTGGTCGTCCTCGGTATACATCGGGCGGGGCCGACACCCTGAGGTTTATCGCGAACAGTTCCGGACAGGACCGATGTATACCCAAAACGACCGGAGTACTCAGACGAAAGAAAGAGTTTCAAAGTGACGGGTTATGAGTATTCTACATTAATCCATTTTAACCAAAGTAAAATCTTCATCTGGAACTAGTAAATTCAATTCAATTCAGTTAATTTTATTCAGTATAAAGCCAAAAGTACTTTTTACAAAAACAATAAGTAAATCAATGGAAAAACATGATATAGTGTTGGCGAGAAGCTATGCAAGTGAATACATACATAAATATGAGTATAGACTTCAATTAACGATAGACAATCTAAATGTGCCTGCATGAAAAATGAACTTACTTAAAAATAGTATTTCTCTTTTATTCTGTGTCATCATAAGCTTAGAAATTTTTTGAATAGTTGGCCAGGTATAATAATATGAGTTCAACTATTGTTTTCTCAGATCATTATACGCTGGGAAAATAAGAAGGAAATGATATTCGTTTTCGATATGATTATTTGTAAATATTTGGAAGCGTTTCGAACACATGCATCTCGTCATCAAATAAAATCTTTTATCTTCATCTTCACCAGCATATGCGTACCTTTTCTCAAGGAATAGTGTAAGCACACCTTCATAATTGGCGAGGGTTTTTTCCCATTAAGACAAAGCTCAATCTAATCCCGCGCTTGGGATGTATCGCATAGTGTTTGAGGTGCGGGCACACACACACACACAAACTATATGTTCGTCATAGAAGGGAAACGGGGTGTTTCCTAGGCCATGTGACAACTCTGCAGCATTTGAGTAGATAATAACCAGGACAAGCATATGGAGTACCGAAGAACTTCACTAATCATCGAGACATAAATTTGGTTAATAACAGACTGTGCATGAAAACTTATTTAAGCACAGTCTGTTATTTCCCCATAATGTGAATCTGTGTGCTATGTGTTAAGAACTCCTCAGGGAAGAACCAAAACGATCAATAGTATAATTTTAGCATTGTTTCTTAATTACTGAATTCAGGGACATAACTAGTTGCTAATATATTTGTATGCATTGTAAGATGTATTGTTAGCCATTGACCTTTATCTTAAAGCAATAAACCTAAGTCAAGGACATTTTGAAAAAAAAAAAAATTAAAAAAATTTAATTAAGTTGTCGTTACGTTAACTTTACGTTAACGTTACTTCATCCACAAAAGAAAAATGACTACGCCGTTCTATATTCATTCTTTATCCTGTCACTTGTGTCATTTTGGGACCGATAACTAAGTGCCGTATAACATTTGTGATATACAGCACTAACGATACAACAAATGCACGTGATGAATCGTGACGTCATAAGCACGTCATGACACATGACGTTGTGTTTACATCATTTCTCTACTTTGTTTTTGTTTCCTTTTTTTCTTGCGTTTTATTTTTATTTTGTTTGTTTAAAAGGAAACACAAAGGAAACACATTAAATAGAATAGATAGTTGGTGTCTTTGAATAGGAAAGGTTATCGGGCTCGGCATCGGAATATCATCCGTTTCGCCTTCGGCTAACCGGATAATAGTCCAACGCCTTGCCCGATAACATTTCCGATTCACGACACCAACCATCTATTCTCTTTGTTCTCCATTAGCCATACATATATGTGGTTAGGTAAAATTAACAGTTTCTAATAGCTGTGCACAGAGAGTGTCGTGTTACGAATGTATTCTGTAGAGCGCAAACATATATCTCTTTGTCGGAAATGTCAAATTGCACAGGCTTCTTGCAAACTTACGGATTTACATTCAACTGGTCCGCGGTAACAGAATGGGGGTCTCTTTGTGGTAAGCACTAAATGCAATAACGCGAGTACTCCAGTTTTAAATAAAAACGAAATTATACGACACAGGGGACTTGTTGTAAACTGAAGTTTTTCAATTAGTTTGAAGAAGTATTATACACTAGTATACGTACAGTTTAACCTTTGTTTTTCACACATAACGTTCGAAATTAAAGGCTTTTTGTGAAGATAATGTCATAGCAGTTTTGACGTTTTGTCGCATTGTGGGGTCGGCTTTCGGCAAATACTATAATCGCAGCCTTTCGGAACCTCTAAATTACCGATTTTCGACATTGTGCCGTCTGATTGTGTTTTTATTTTGAAATCGTGTTTGTTTCTAGTGTTGACGTCTCTTTTTAGCGTCGGTAGGAGTAACCGTCTGCGCATGTTCGTAATAAACACACGTCTTGGTCGAACATGACGCATGTCTTTAAAGGCTCATGAAAGGAGATAAATGACATATCAAACTTTATTATTTATTAAACCTTTGGTCATAATCAAATTGTTATTTTCAAAAACAATCATCATCACAACTTAAACGTGAAAGCCAACGAGAAATAACCCAGACTAGCCAGTTTAATAATTCAGATTGCCTGATTCTCCACCCCTGACCTGGTCACGTGATATACAATTTTTTTAACCAACCAACAGCATTCGTTATATTAAATATGTAAACAAACAAATTGTTGAAAAAAAAGATTGAATTGGAAACAACTCATACCCTTTATTGTACCTTTAAGAACAAGGCAATTCCGTTTGCAAGCGTATCTACTCGGCAATCCCCAGCACAAGTAGATACGATTGGGGAAAAAAACATGAAACACAGATGTGTTGATATTAAAATATTTAATGGAATTAGAACAAAAAACCTATCAATTGTGATATCTAACCAATTTGTGTGTATTAACATATATTTGGTCCCTGTGTGTAACATTATAATCAAGTGTGTTATCCGGGGGGAAACAGCCGAATTTCAATAAGACTTTTGGTGTATTCATGGACTACCTACGAGGTATATGTAACGGCTTGTGTCGGGAATCGCCGAGTAGATACGATTGGTGCTGAGGCATATGCAATCGGTACCCCTCGGTTATGTTTCCCTGGCAGCATTTGCTGAAGAGTTCCGATTGAAGGAAATGCTCCGATGGCCTATTTTTCGTTATCTCGTTAACCCTTTCCCAAACAATAACGACATTTGACCACTTTGTTGCAGATGACTTTAGAAAACATTGTGAGAAAAGGAGAAATTGCTCGTAACGAGTAATTTCTCCTTTCCCAACAACGTTTTCCTCCCATCAGAAAGTTATTTGCCAATTTCATCACATTTTGAAATATCGTCTTCAAACTCTTTCAAATTTGGACAGACGAAAATGTTTTGTTTGGGAAAGGGTTAAGAAAATGAAATGTTAACTACTAAACATGTCATTGCTTTCGGACAACTGTTTACGTCTTGATATAAATGTCAACATTATAAAATTTGGTAAACGAAAACTAATTCGATGTAAAAACCGCCCTAGTCCTGCCGCGCGTTTCCTCATTTAGCCAGAGTAGTCATTTGCATGCAACACACTTGTCAGATTTCGTTATTGTTTGGTAATGGGTTAATTCATATCGACTCATGTTGAAACTCCAATAGCAGAATATTTTCGACTCATGTTGAAACTCCAATAGCAGAATATTTTTGAATATCCTGATGAAAACAATAGAACTTCGGAGGCTCAATACAAGACTCTAGTATGTGCTTCATATAAACATGAAGCGCTTACTATGGTATTGCGCTTAACCCTCGACTTGGTCACGAGGAAGAATTAATCGTTATGTGTTGCCATACAATCACACAATTATTTCATTATTCACGTAAAACATTTGTCGTCTTCTATTGCCATCGACCATAACCCGTCTTGAAATTCTATTTTAGGCAATCATAAGTTTTTAAAATAGGTATTTTATATGACGCCGCGTTACCTTCCTGTCAGATGATAATAACGTACTTGTTTATTAAAGCATTTACCAAACAATAACGACATTTAACCACTTTTTTTGCAAACGGCTCTGGAAAACATTGTGGGAAAAGGAGAAATTGCTCTAAACGAGCAATTTCTCCTTTTTTCACAAGGTTTTCTTTTTTATCTGAAGAATACTTTTCAATTTCATCACATTTTGAAATGTCGTCTGCAAACTCTTTCGATTTGGGAAAGTCGAAAATTCGTCGTTTGGGAAAGGGTTAAGCAATTAAAGTCATGACAAGTTTTGATGTGGAAATTCCCCATGCTTTTATGGTGACACGCACTTCCTATATATTGTATCTAATGACAGCGAACTCGTGTTTAGAGGAACGATCTCACAGATAAAATCACATGACCCCACTCCGTGTGGGCTCAAATCCCGCTGGCGTTCGAATTAGACTAGGCCCGGTTGATATGAATTTACCCTTCTCCAAACAATATCGAAATTTGACAAGTACAATGTATGTTGCAAATCATTTCCCACAACGGTTTCTGCCCTATCAGAAGATTATCTTTAAATTTCATTACATTTTGAAATGTCGTCTGCAGACCCTTTCAATTTGGGACGGTCCCACCTCTTTTTATTGGGATAATAAATCGCGTCAACAGTCTTTAACGACGTGTATATTACAGCGCCAAGTTTATAATGTATTGGTGGAGGACGACCCAAAACCTTAACTGTTCTTTAACGCTTGGTCGAACTGTGTAGAACCATCAGTATTCTAATACAGAGTCGAGATTCTTCTCTCCACACGGATTGCCAGGTTTATAATGTATTGGTTGGAGAAGACCCAAAACCTTAACTGTTCTTTAACGCTTGGTCAAACTGTGTAGAACCATCAGTATTCTAATACGGAGTCGAGATTCTTCTCTCCACACGGAATGTCAGGTTTAAAGTTGGTGGAGGAAGACCCAAAACCTTAACTGTTCTTTAACGATTGGACATACTGTGTAAAACCATCAGAAATCTAATACGGAGTCGAGATTCTTCTCTCCATACGGATTGCCAGGTTTATAGTTGATGGAGGAAGACCAAAAACCTTAACTGTAGTTTAACGCTTGGTCATACTGTGTAAAACCATCAGGATTCTAATACGGAGTCGAGATTCCTCTCTCCATACGGATTGCAAGGTTTATAATGTATTGGTTGGGGAAGACCCAAAACCTTAACTGTTCTTTAACGCTTGGTCAAACTGTGTAGAACCATCAGTATTCTAATACGGAGTCGAGATTCTTCTCTCCACACGGATTGCCAGGTTTATAGTTGATGGAGGAAGACCCAAAACCTTAACTGTTCTTTAACGCTTGGTCAAACTGTGTAAAACTAAACCATCAGTATTCTAATACGGAGTCGAGATACATATGTACTTTTCTCCATACGGATTGCCATACAAACTGTTATGTACTTTTCTCCATACGGATTGCCATACAAACTGTGTAGAACCATCAGTATTCTAATACGGAGTCGAGATACATATGTACTTTTCTCCATACGGATTCCCATACAAACTGTGTAAAACTAAACCATCTGTATTCCAATACGGAGTCGAGATACATATGTACTTTTCTCCATACGGATAGCCATACAAACTGTGTAAAACCATCAGTATTCTAATACGGAGTCGAGATACATATGTACTTTTCTCCATACGGATTCCCATACAAACTGTGTAAAACTAAACCATCTGTATTCCAATACGGAGTCGAGATACATATGTACTTTTCTCCATACGGATTGCCATACAAACTGTGTAAAACCATCAGTATTCTAATACGGAGTCGAGATACATATGTACTTTTCTCCATACGGATTCCCATACAAACTGTGTAAAACCATCAGTATTCTAATACGGAGTCGAGATACATATGTACTTTTCTCCATACGGATTCCCATACAAACTGTGTAAAACTAAACCATCTGTATTCCAATACGGAGTCGAGATACATATGTACTTTTCTCCATACGGATAGCCATACAAACTGTGTAAAACCATCAGTATTCTAATACGGAGTCGAGATACATATGTACTTTTCTCCATACGGATTCCCATACAAACTGTGTAAAACTAAACCATCTGTATTCCAATACGGAGTCGAGATACATATGTACTTTTCTCCATACGGATTGCCATACAAACTGTGTAAAACCATCAGTATTCTAATACGGAGTCGAGATACATATGTACTTTTCTCCATACGGATTGCCATACAAACTGTGTAAAACCATCAGTATTCTAATACGGAGTCGAGATACATATGTACTTTTCTCCATACGGATTGCCATACAAACTGTTATGTACTTTTCTCCATACGGATTGCCATACAAACTGTTATCAAACAGACTTGCTTTGATTTATGCACCAAATGAATCATTTTGTAAATTAGCATACGACACACCCTTTGTGTGGATATGTGATTTACAATACACCGTCTTTGTAGAGTCATATCTAAGTAAAATAATAAAAAATATATATGAATATAAAACGGTGGCAATGGTTTCCCACAATGGCACTTTGAATGAATCATGAGAAAAGTATCATTCTTCAACGTGCCTATAGTGCGGCTTGCAATACAGTCTAATGTAAAGGTCAAACCACAGGCCTCCCTTAACCCTTTCCGAAACAACACATTTTGGACTGTCCCAAATTGAAAGAGTTTGCAGACGACATTTCAAAATGTGATGAAATTGTATAATATTCTTCAGATGGAGCAGAAAGCCTTGTGGGAAAAGGAAAAATTGCTCGTTATGAGCAATTTCTCCTTTTCCCAAAATATTTTCTAAAGTTGTCTGCAACAAAGTAGTCAAATGTCTTTACTGTTTGGGAAAGGATTAAGTAAGATAGAAAAAACCAATGATGCTATGTATGGCTTCCCTCAATGGCCATCTTTCGAGCCTCACAGCTGAGACCGTAAGGCGTATCCAACTTGAAATAGGCTACATGGGTCCTGAGTTCGATTCCCGGCCAATACTTTGAATACCAATGAAGTCAAACCATGGTAGCCTAGATCTGAACACTCATGAATATCCAAATGCCCTCACCGAGATTTGAACCCAAGCAGAGAGGGGCCATGTGCTTTCAAGTTCTGTACTCTAACCACTGGGCCATGGAGGCCCCTTATATCTAACCAAAGTTTAATAGCCTATATTTTGAGGACACAACAACTATAGACTTATACTCGAAATAACGCCCCAATCATTGTTGATTCTAAAGATGGAGAACGGGTTTCCATTGCCTAGCGCCTAGAGTCAGAATATGAATCTAAAAGGCCATTTTCCGCATGGGTTCAGACAACGGTAGCGCTAGATTTGAGGTTAAGGGGTAGTCTCCCGACTGAATTACGGAAAACTCGACCTAATAGTTAATCTTGCTTGGGATTTCTTTTATCCCTTATTAACTTTAATTAATTTCTTTAACATTGATTGTGAAGGAAACTTGAAGCTTGTTTAAATCACTTTCGATGACTGCTTCCTGGATACTAAACCAACACCCGCACATTGAGTGGATTAGTTCAGACAATGCTCACATAGCCTAACGGGGACCGATCCCTGGTCCCTCGGTACACGATGTTCATGCTCTACCACTGCACCAATGTCGCCCGCATTCAACGCAGCATAACCGAAATACTGTTCATCCGATGTAAAACCATAAACAACAAACAGGCCTGCAGGGGACTTGTCGAAACAAGTGTAATGAAATCGACGCATGCTCATAACAAGTTCTTCTTTTGAAAACAAAGTAGAATTAGATTACCATAAGTGCTTTCTATGTTTTTGTCAAACGTTTTGTTTTTGTCAAAACGTTTTCTAAATAGAAATGTTTTAAAACTTTTTTCTTTTGTTCCCTCGTCAGTTTTTTTTTTGGTCAATGCTTTCAAGTGTCTTTCCCGATCAGGTACAATTTAAAAGGACAGTTTGTCGCTCGGCCTTAGTCGACTGAAAGTTGATTGTGCGGGAAGAGATCATTTTGCAGGTGCATTGTTTTAAGTCTGATTCATACAAAATGTCATTTGTTATTACAAACGCGTAGCGCACATCTAATAATAGTTACATTTGACGATTAACGCGATAACCAAGTGAAGCATAGGCGAATCGAGCCCTATTAGTGTTTGTGGGAAACATCAACCATTTACTACGTACTACATCACTTTGACAAATCTGCATTCGACGACTTGAGAAACCACTGTGATATTGGGATAATCTGCTCCTCATGAATAATTCATTCCGTTGCCAAAATGTTTATTGTTCCGCCTAATACCATACAGAAAATGAAATGTGTTATTGTTTTCATGTTACTCTCCGGTGTTGCTTTATCTTTGGACCAATCGCGTAGTCCCGATTTGGGAATAGGTTATCTAACGGAAATCACGCAAAATAAACGTTAGGCTTGACGCTGTGTTTACGTTTGTGACGTCAAGTTAACATACGTATTGAACAATGTTAATCCATAAGCCTTACAAATGTGGGGAAAATGTGGGTTTTTCTAATCATCTGCACATGATTTTGACTACCCAATGGCAATCGTTAAACCAATTTCCGATTTCATCAGGAAAGGTCCAAATTGACAAAGACGGCAGCAGACGAAACATTATACAATTCGAACATGTAACAAATGCCTTGCGATTCATTGTTTTAAAAGCAGATTATGCTCGTAAAGAGCAATTTCTCCTTTGTAAAAGAAATTTCCCTTAGTTTGAGTTCAATGCCCTTTTGTCACAGCCGTGTCCCAAATCTCCAAGTACGTTAAAATCAGTCACTATAAAATGACAATTCAAACCACAATGCATGAACAATATTACCTTTCAAATAACATAATTGAACATTGTTAGGTAACTATGCACTTGAAACCATAACTTTGCACTTGTTACCATAGTTCTGGCCGCATAACGATGTATTTATAACATTGTAATTTACATAGATATAAGCATTTATTCTAGCCGTTATTTCACAATAAATGCACCTCTCTTAACCCTTATAGTGCCGAAACCGAGTTCATGCTTATGCAAACAGGTTAGATCCCAGTCAATTGCTTGCTGGCCGGTGATGTAACCTGTTTTGCTACTCAGAGTATCTGTCCTCATCAAAATGAAGCAGATATTCAAGGTTTCGGAAAGGAGACGACACACAAATCTGTTCATAGAAAACTACCCAGTATTCTAAGATCTAACGCACCTGTAGCAAAGATCTTAACAAACCATTGTTACATTTAGCAGGATCGTAGCTAAGCCATTTAGTAAGTGTACGCATGGTTTGAGACATGCTCTCCCGTGTTTTCCCCCTCTGTTTCGTCTTGTGCAACCTTAGGTTGTTTCAATCACGAAATTAGCCAAAAACTTCAGGAAGAAATCACGAAATCTATCGTAGACGCTCAATGTAGACCGTAGATTTTTTATTTTCTATGGACAACAGTACACAAGAGCATACTCTACATACAAGTAGCTATGCACATGGAACGATAAATTGTTCCCTATACTTCAGAATGGTTTCTCCCTAAATTCATCAAGAAAATGTTAATTTTGATACTTCATATTTGTTGTCTGTTAATGCTTTCAATTTGGACAAGTCACAAATTCCTATACCGGTAATGGGTTAATTGACTCAGGCAGTTAACATGATTGTAAAGTAGTAACATCCTCAGAATAATGAACAGGTTGAACCATGTAAACAGAACCCAAAATCTTTCCATTTCTTAACATCTTACATTAACCGTGCTGCTCTATGAAACTAAAGTTTGCCAATTCGATCTGTAAATGCCAAATCTTCTTCTGCACTGTCAGCATAATGGTTATTTAGTTAATTTTAGTAAAGATTCATGTGTCAGTTGAGGCTTTTGGCCAAGCTGGTCAATACATACAATTGATTTTGCCACCCCTGTCAAATATGTTTTAGTTAAAGTTGTGTGATGCTCATCTTTCGGAAATTTACGTGTTTTTCACTACAAGTCTATAATTCGCTTTGATCGGTCACAGTACAGTTAAAACTGCCATAAAGACACAAAAAATGAGAGAAAATGGTTTAGAAATAGAGAAATCGACAATTAAAAATTGACCTAGTTTCGGTTTCAAACTGACTTCGTCGCGATTCGGGCAGTTCCGTTTACAACGCTCGTACAATCTGATTTGCATAATTTATGCCGGAAGCAAATAACCGGAAGTTGAAATTCCATTTTCAAAACAAATCGTTCGTCAACAATTTACAATGTACCCAAGCACGAAGGAATCAGAAAGGGCATCGGTGAGTATGTTTTATCAGTGGTATTAACATCATGGTTGGTGAAATGAAAAGAAAGAGATTTGATATGAGAAAGTATCACGTACTGCGCCTTGAAAGTGTGCAGCGAATCGTTCCAAAATCTACAGTAATAAGGGGCTGTTAGTGTTATGAATCTATAAATACCCCCCCCCCATGTCTTACAGTTAAATTTACATGCTATCTATCACCGTTATCTATCGATATTTAGCAATATATATTCGATTGAACAAATTTGTCACTATTATGCCTGGCATTTCGATTGTTTCTTCACCCGCATTCGGGTCATCTCTTCATTCTATCGAGCATTAGCTTTTCCATTTGAATTGGGAAGTGGCCTCGGACTGCAAAATTCGGGAAGTTGTATCGCAGAATTTAGAAACCAAACAGCTGGTTTACCTTTTTATTTTTTTGAAGGGGGGGGGGGGATGTTTATATATCCTATTTGTAATGACTTATAAACAAGTACAGTCAACTCGACAGTTCCGGATCACTAATAGATAAAAGATCGTTTTTTCTTGTATTAACCAATTTACTGTAGAAATCAACATATGAATTTAAAGAAAAATTCTTCCTCTGTCTATTCATACCAATGATTTACCACTTTTATTTACCATTTTTCAGTTTTTGAAGAAAACAAGATCGGGGTCATCGCGACAGTTTCGGATCAAATGTGACAGTTCCGAATCATGTTAATTGTCACATCATTTATTGTAAAAAGGGTTAACTTCACAAAGAGACAATTAGAACAGAAAATAATATCATAAATTTATACTTTATTTTCATCAAACACATGCCTTGTGCGATTTCCCTTTAAAGAACCATTTTACTTTTTCCTTTTAAGAGCGTACGAAAATGACCGGAAGTAATGTTGAGACGACCCCTATAAATCAAAGAGGTGATCCGAAACTGTCGAGTTCACCTGCCTTCATTCATCATGCAATTATACAATTCCAGACCCGTTTTAGCGTGAAAGTTGTGCATAAATACATTCTATTATAATTCTTCTTACAAATGATATCAAGGTTGAGTGCACATTATCTTTTTGAATGAGCATCTAAATCGCCGAAAAAAAATATCGTTGAAATTAGGTCAACTTCCGCTGACTTGTCTCGGTCTTAATTAACTCTTCCAAATTGATTCTGATCGCTTTACCAGAAGTGGAAATGTTATCCTGGTTTTGTCAAGAGCTAATTGAATATGCTAAATGACTGTTAAGTTTTTAAGGCCAGAGTTTCTTCGCATTCATAGAAATTTGACAACAAACATAAGATGATCCGGAACTGTCGATGATCCGAAACTGTCGAGTTGACTGTAGGTATTTTTTTATTTTTTTAGGGAGGAGAATCAACCCCTAGTCATTGGTCATCTGCAGTCTTGTAGCATTTTCTTGAAGAATCAAGTTAAGTCCTCATTGAGAAAGAAGAGGAAAAGGGGGAAAACGTCGAAAAAGGGGTGGCACCAGGTAGGGTTCTAGGTCAAGAAGTAGGTCTAGAGCCACAAGATCAAGAGGGAGTGGCTCGAGAGCAAAGCGGGGGCGAGGAGGGCTACAAAAAGTAATGGATTCTTTGGAAATTGGTTAACAAGGGCAAGAAAGCATGAGGGTATGTCTTTATGGCAATATCTGATATACTTTTTTACTTGGTGTCATTAATTTCTATTCACTGAGAGAGTCAAGGTTTTTTAAATGAAAAGAATACTTCAGCTGAACATAAACTGCTGATCACTAAAATTAGGCTCCAGTAAAATGATAAATGAGAATAAACACACACACTGAGCTATTTATAGCCTGTTTGTGTCTTGGACAAAAATTGGTTGCTTGGACAAAAATTACTTCAAATAATACAAATGGTTTGTAAACTATACCACTCTTTCTCCCAAACCATTATGATTTTTTTTTATTCTATTGGGTAAAGGGGGTTGTGTCACAATTATGGTAAGGACGGCTTTTTGAATATATCAAATTTTCTTTTGTTTACTTAAGTGATCATTGCGCCAGGTGTTTTGCTCTTTTTTCGTTCCATGTCATTATGTTTATATTATAAAATAGTGATTGACAAACTCCTGCCAAGATAGTGACATTGTACTAATTTTGTCTCATACTTGTCATAGGGAAATGAGACTTTGAATGATATGAAATAATTTGCTTAAACTCTGCAGATCTTCAGATATCAAGGAGGAATCAAGGTTTTAGAACCAATTTGCATTAAACTTTGATTATGAGATTTTCCATATCTTTGTTAATTTGATGTGTGAAGTGTGAACCTAGAATCTTCTTAATGTCAAATTCACCTGGTAGCTTTAAATGTGATTTAACCCTTTCCCAAACAACAAATTATTAACTGTCCCATATTGAAAGGGTTTGCAGACGACATTTCATAATGTGATGAAATTGGAAAATAATCTTCTGATAGGACAGAAAACATTGTGGGAAAAGGAAAAATTGCTCGTTATGAGCAATTTCTCCTTTTCCCACAATGTTTTCTAAAGTCATCAGCAACAAAGTGGTCAAATGTCGTTATTGTTTGGGAAAGGGTTAATACTCCTTTCTTATAGGATTTGACTGATACAATCTGTCTTATAAAATACTTTTCATGGTTATTCAATTTATTTTATTCAGGAAGAATTAGCTGATATGAGCTTGGAAAAATGGAAAATATTTTGAAGCAGGCTTAGGCAAAATATCCTAGTATCCCAGTATGATGTTTGATATAAGAAGACTGGTCTGCACAACAGTGACCAGGAGGATTTCAGCCAGACCATGGAAGTGAATTTCTAGACTGGAGTGTGGACATTGTAGAGAGATGCCAACAGATGCAGAAAAAGTTTGCTGCAGATTATAAAACTGCATTTCTCTACATCAGGTAAGTGTTACATTTGTAGCATAGTTATTAATATACCTTATTTATTTTGGTAATGTTCTCAGCCTATGAGAGCTTGGATAACCTTATTAAGAATTCTGTCCAATCTTCTTAATAACCTCTACGCAACATTATGAAACCTTTAAAAAATTTAGTGTAGTATTTACCAAAAGACATATGCAAATAAGTCTCAGGTATGATGTAGGCTATATTATGCTATATTCCATAGTCTCATTGTTGGAAGAGATTTGAAAACTAATGAAAAAGATGAAGCTTCTGTCAATGCATTGGCTTTGAACAGAAGCCATGGCTAGTTGCTTAGTGTAAACTTACTAATTCCATCTTGATAGTGAAACAATTTCTTACTACTAATTACCAACTCGCAAGGTCTTCTTTTGTAGAAATAAGTAATGAACATATTCAGGTACAATGGAAAGGAACACAACACATAGCTGTGGCAGAGGATCAAACCAGATCCTCAGTTTATTGCTCAACAACTGGACCACTATCTTCAAACATAAAGTTCATTGGAAAGCTTATTTAACCCATTTATTACCAAACATTAACCACATTTGATCACTTTATTGCAGACAAATATATCTGGAACACAATGTGGGAAAAGGAGATAATTGTGGCAATGTTTTTACTTTCTCTTTTTCCCACAATGTTTTTACTCTATCAGAAGATTACTTCCCAATTTCATCATATTTTGAAATGTCAGTTGCAAACTCTTTCAATTTGGAACAGTCAAAAAGTTTGGCATTTGGTAAAGGGTTGAGATAAATGCAGTGTCCATTGGATGTCTTTACAGATTATTGTACTGGATGAAGGGGTGTAAGCAATTGCCCATGTACAGACAGGACATTCTCATTTCTGATGATGAACCTGACCAAAGGGAAGCCAAGCATCACCAAGCCTATATACAACACACATTTTGGTAGGCTAGATGTTGGAGACAGGCGAGTCATCCCATCTTGCTGTGATAAAAATCAGGGATAAATTCCCTGACCAATTTGAACAATTTACAGGATTTGTTTCAGCGAGAGTTTAACTTAGTGGTGGTTCAAACTAAATTGAAACTTGTTCTTATACCAGATAAATTGATTGATATTTTTAATCATGTCATCATGTGCTTAAATCAGTAATGCTTTACAGAATGTAAATGAATAAGACAATCTTTCTCCATATTTTTTCTATGACCAAGATGCATTGATAGAAATAAAACAATAAAAATAATAATTACATGAAATGTTACTTTATTTTTATGAAGTCAAAGAACATACAATAGGAATGCCATGTTAGAATTCATTCCTGACCTTCAATATCTAGCTTATATTTTACTAAACATCTCAAGCTGAAATGTTTCTATACTCAAGTCATACACTAAAATGTAATTTTACTTGTTAAGATTATCAGTTAATAATGAAACCAAATTATTTAAGAGAACTTTAAAGTGTTGAGTTGAGGACCAGTTCTGCTTGTGATGTTTAGGAATTTGAAGTTATTTTGACAAAAGCTGATCCAAAAAGAAACTTCAACTAAGGTTTAAGAAACCAATTTCAGGGTACAGGGGTCTCATACCATACAGAAAAAGCAAAAGATAAATACTGTTTACCTTTTACTGGTTTTGGTCAAGGAGGTCTAAACCTTGATCCACCAATATTGGACTAGGGCTCTCAAGTGTCTTACCAAATGCCTATTATGGGGTTTCGAACCCGGGACCCGAGGAAAATATTCAAAGATTGGCAAATGACCCAATGTGCTAACGTTTAGTCATTCAGTTGTTACGACAATACTGACATTTAACTTCATGGAAAAAAATCTTTAAAATCTTGACACTGCCTGCATGAATGTTTTTGGTGGGCAGAGATTCCATCGGGGCCAGGTCTTGAGACAGTATTCGTGGATCCTCTACTTCAATTACTTGTTTCCTCATTCCAACTTTATCATCAATCCTCTGGACAAGAGCATTGTCTATGGTTGCATAGAAATATATGTATATTGTTTTCCGTTTCCTGATACACAGACCAGCGACAGCTCTTCCTGTTCCAAACTCCTTTTAGCCTTGAGGAAAAAAAAAGATATTTTAAGCATGTTAAGCACTAATGTGTTTATCCTTTTCCCAAACAATAACGACACTTGACCACGTTGTTGCAGACAACTCTAGAAAACATTGTGGGAAAAGGAGAAATTGCTCTATACGAGCAATTTTTCCTTTTCCCCCAATGTTTTCTGCCCTATCAGAGATTATTTTCCGATTTCATCACCTTTTGAAATGTCGTCTGCAAACTCTTTCAATTTGGGACAGTCGAAAATTTGTTGTTTGGGAAAGGGTTATAGCATCTGTAGCATCTAATCTAATGAGTTCTGTCAGGGCCTCCGTGGCCTAGTGGTTAGATAACAAAACTTGAAATCACATGGCCCCTTGTGGGTTCAAATCCTGAGAGGGATATGGATTTTCATGGAAGGCAGACTCCCGACTGACTTATGGAATGCCGATGGTTCTACCCGACTTGACCAGTCCTTATGGGCAATTAAGTATGAGGTCTTCCTCCATCATTAAGAGTAGGCCATCACTACATAACTGAAATTATGTTGATGTGATGTAAAACACATATATAATGAGTTCTGTAAACAGGTTTCATCTTCTGGTGCATAGATTCCAGCTTTCAGCAACCACTTAATTGTTACAACAATGAACATGTTGATAATACAAAGTGGAGGTTCTGAAGTAAAAATCACACTTAACCCATTACCAAACAAAAACGACATTTATTAAATTAACAAATTTGTTGCAAACAACTCTGGAAAACATTGTGGGAAAAGGAGAAATTGCTTGTAATGATCAATTTTTCCTTTCCCACAATGCTTTCTACAGTATCAGAAGATTTCCAATTTCATCATATTTTGAAATGTCATCTGCAAACTCTTTCATTTTGGGGCAGTTGAAAATTTGGCAATTGGTAAAGGGTAAATAGTCTTGCTGAGGTGTTATATTCAAAGATCTATCAGAATGCTTTGGGTTTTTTTTTTACTAATCAGTGTATCATATTAATGTTACATACAACAGACTATAATTTCAGTTTAAAATCAAGCTTTATCAAAAGAATGCTAATCATTTATGATCTAGGTACCTTAATGGGCAGTCTTTGTTCATCAAAGGTGCTCTGTTCAAATTCATATTATGATCCAATGCCACAAACAAGTTTCTCCCTCTGTACACTGGTTGAGTGTAAGCATATCTCTTAGCTCAGTACATAAGGATATGTTGGTTAAATACTTCTAGGCCAGAGGTGCTCCTGAAGATAAAAAAATGGTTAAATACTGGTAGAGGGCACATCATCTCAATAGGTCTATAATCTACAACAAAGTTCATTATATCTTTGCATTTAAATAAGAAGAGCTATGGCCCAACAGTTGTTAAAAAGTCATTTTGATCCAGTTTGTACTGGAGCAAGAACATCTGCATTTTCATTATGATCCTTACTTTTTCAAACAGGACTGGGGTTAACAAATTTGCGGAAACATAATAGGATAACAAATGCAGGAGTTCTGCACACTTATATTTTGGAACCGTCTTTTGGATTGTACATGCATATAAAATAAATTTCAATTGAGAATTGTGTGCATCTTTTGCATCTTTTCATACGGCACACAAGATAATAACACACTCAAGCTTTGAATTTTGATAGAGTAAACTGGGGGACACAGTGCCATGTGTCACTGAGCTATGGAACCTTTTGTTGTGTATGTGAGTGACTCTTGGAATTAGTAAAAAAAAACACTGCTCCACCATAATTCATAAACATACCCCGATAGAATGTGTCCATTTCTGTCTTCAGAATTCTCCATTTCCTAAAACCATAAAACTGATGTTGCTCCCTGCAAAGATTGAAAATCAAGTATAAGAAAAAAATCTTTTTTTTTTTGGCAACAAGATGTATGTTTTCCTGTTTTTATCTGATATATTATTAATACAACAAAATGTTTTATTTCTACAACAAAGTAAAAAATATTGAATGAACATAATTTTGTTGTTGGGGGTATCACATGGACATTGTTTATCTAATTCAATTTGAAAGCATTGACAAATTCACTGAACAGGCATTTACCAGTCAAAATTGTCATACCTAAATAAGCATATACATGTATTATTCACAAAAATGTATAATTCACATTGCTGAAAATCTTACAATTCTGACTCTGGGCCTGACACTCCAAATATTGATTGAGTTCCAGCTTCAGCTACTCATTTAGCTGGTGTTGATGATAACCATTCTACTTCAAGTCTTGTTAAGTTTGATTCTCACTTTTTCCAGGAGACGTCTTGTAACTGAAAAGAACAACAGGAGATATTGTCCAATGCAAGAATATCTCATAAAAGTATTCCTGATTATGTCAAATTAGTTTTAAAACTAATTCCTTCCATATAAACCATTTTGTGAAAAGAAGAATATCCCTAAAATTCTATAAATTAAAATGTGCTTTCCTGCATATATCCTCTTAAGAAAAACATTGATGTCCTCTGTTCTCAGGTACTCCAGCACTTATAAGAAACTCCGTCAGACCAACCCATCCTGCTGTAGGAAATGGATTCAGCACAGTATTCAGGGAAGTTAGGTTGAATGGACTATCTCACAGACTGAGATTTTTATCTTTTTAAACTAAAATCTTCTACAGATAATTTATTTGATGAAAGATCCAATATGTAACAGAAAACAAGATTATTGATACATTTGTCATCATTCAAAACCTAAAAAATGCAACAGAAAGGTAATTATATGATTTTGCACTCATTAGAATGGCAAATTCATTGAAATGTGTAAGATCTTTTGGCGCTGTTTAGATGGTTATTAATTAGTCATTAAATAGAAATGATAGGGGTATTTCATTAAGTGCCTGGATAATGCAAGACCAACTCAGAAATCTAAACAGTGTAATACTACTTCAAGGTTTTAACTAGTCAAACTAATTTGACGCGAGCGATCGGCCAATGTTTAGAAAAGTTTGTATCGGGCAATATCTCCCATCACCGTAAATTGCTCCATCAGAAAATTAAAGACAATCCTTATGTTGAACTAGTTTAACTACTTAGGCATTTAGTTCTTCAAACCCAATGATGTCAAACGATATTTGACAGTTGATTGAGTGATTTTGAACAAGCTGACTCGACCTAGTTACCCGGGCCGAGTTAACCCACATTCGTCTTCAGCATATAAACATTACATAGAAATTGTCAAACAATAGGTTTGGTTGGAAACCGTTAAAACAAAATCAAGACATACGACACATTTGCTAACTAGAGAAACATTGATAAGAAAACACTAACTTGTCTGTAAAAATGTCGCCACTTCACGATCGCTTTTAAGTTCACTTTCCTTTTTCAGGATTGCCCATCTTATCTGCTCCGAACTGAGATAGACTCTCGATCGATGATACATTTTGTCTCGCTGCATTTTCCTCCTTTTTTTCGGACTGTGTCATTTTTGCAGCATTTTTCTCTTATCGAGCGTTCATGTTTTCTCCTCGTCCGCCATTGTTATTGTTGTTGTAGCCGTAGCCTCGTTGTTGTTGCATACATAATTAATTAACCACGTGATTCACGGAAATCGAAAAATCGCGTGTTCGGTTCATATCGGCAATGTACGACATCTTCGTTTTCCTAAAAAGACTGGGGCAGTCTTTTAAGAAAAATGATATTTTGAAAGGTATTTTTTTCGAACTCGTGGCAGATGCAGCTTTGCAAAGTGGGTCAATAGGCATTATTTATGACAGTTTATAGGCCTACATAGCTTTTTTCGCTTAATTTTACCATGAAAAATGGGCATCATGTCAGACTCATGGCAAAAAAAAAAAAAAATGTAACTGCCCATAAGGACTGATCAAGCCATGTAGAGCAATTGGTATTCGGTCTATTGCCAAAAGAAAACCACTTATGAAAATCCAAATCCGTCTCAAGAGAGATTGGAACCTATGAAGAGGGAAATGTCCTCCAAGTTCTAAGCATTAATCACTAGGTCATGGATGCTCCATGTTAATTGCTGTAGCCATTTAACCAATTACAAAACAATAGCGACGTTTGACCACTTTGTTGCAGACCACTCTGGAAAACATCGTGGGGAGGGGAGAAATTGCTCTTTAGGAGCAATTTCTCCTTTTCCCACAATGTTTTCTGCCATATCCGGGAATATTTTTCAGATTCATCACATTTTGAAATGTCGTCTGCCAACTATTTCAATTTGGGACAGTCGTAAACTTGGTGTTTGGTAGAGGGTTAAGAGTATTAAGCCCAAGATACCTTACTGTGTGAATGGGATATTAAGGTAGAATACCCATAAATGTCCATTTTGAAACTTTTTCTTATGGCAGATTACTTGGGTCATTCTTGGCATATACCAGTTACCAGTGCGGGGCATACTATTCAACTTTATATGAATAGTAAGAATGACAAGAAAGAAAGAAAATGTTTCGAATTTGTGGATTATGGGTATTCTACCTTAAGGCACAACGAAAACTAAGGGCTACATTTACCGGAGGGAAGTAGCAATTCATTTAAATGTATGATAACAGACTGAAAAGAAACTATTATGCTATCTTATAAAATTTATATGCAGTTAAATGCCATGTCAACACTTTTCCTGTTTCGTCAAAGGACACTTCAAGAGAAATAGATGTGGCTTGAACACAGGACACCATGTTAACCATCAGGTCATGCAGGACCCTAGAAGGTTCTTGACCCTTAGAATGCCGAGATCTTTTTTTCTATAATAGATTTTTGTGTCGTCTGGTTTCCAAAACATTAAATATCTGCTTAATTTTGATGAGGAAAATACTCATGTAGCAAACAGGTCAGATCACAGGCCTGTATACAACCTGTTTGCATAAGCATGAAGTCGGTTCCAGCACTATAAGGGTTAAAGTACACTATGATCATAGCGTTTAACCCTTTCCTAAACGCAAAATTTTAGACTGTTCCAAATTGAAATAGTTTGCATTCGACATTTCGAAATGTGATGGAATTGGAAAATATCCTTCGGATAGGGCAGAAAACACTGTGGGAAAAGAAAAAATTGCTTGTTACAAGCAATTTCTCCTTTTCCCACATTGTTTTCTAAAGTTGTCTGCAACAAAGTGGTCAATTGTCGTTATTGTTTGGGAAAGGGTTAAGGTAAAAGGAGAAGTCAACACTATAAGGTCTATATTTGGAGTATTAAAAACTTAAGAAATGGTTGTATTTTCACAGTTATCTAATGAGCCTCCATTATGAACTAACCAGCTCAGTTACATGAGAGTGACATTCTTACAATGATGTTAAAATCAAAATAATATTTCAATTAACCCTTTCCCAAACAACACATTTTCGACCGTCCCAAATTGAAAGAGTTTGCAAAGGACATATCAAAATGTGATGAAATTGGAAAATAATCTTCTGATAGGGCAGAAAACCTTGTAGGAAAAGGAAAGAATTGCTCATTACAAGCAATTTCTCCTTTTCCCACAATGTTTTCTAAAGTCGTCTGCAACAAAGTGGTCAAATGTCGTTAATGTTTGGGAAAGGGTTAAGATAATGCATCCCCTGAGCAGTCTTTGGGTGTTGTTATGAAATAGTAAAATTGATCTGTACTGAGTTTTTTCAACATTAGTAAATACTGATCTTTCTGAACAAATTGATGAGAGGATCAACAATGCTATCTTAGTACACAATAACATTTATACATTATAATGAGTTTGTTCTATAATATTAGTAAATTTTCATCTATGTGAATAAATTCATGGGAACACAACATACACATTAGTTCACAAGAAGCTTTTTGTTATGATTTAAGCAGGCAGAAATTACAAAAGAAAAGGCATCTCCATTCAGCAAAAGATTTCCATGTTTTTTGTTGCACTGTTTACAAATTATATAAGGAATTTAGGTTAGTGCATTGGAAGTTTAAAAGCACTTCCAACATTAGAATCGCACTAAGACATTGTTTACCTTTACTTCAGTAATTAAAAAAATTATCAATACTCTCAAAATCCTTTCTCAAACAACACATTTTCGACTGTCCCAAATTGAAAGAGTTTGCAGACAACATTTCAAATTGTGATGAAATTGAAAAATAATCTTCTGATAGAGTAGAAACCATTGTGGTAAATGGAGAAAATGCTCGTTAAGAGCATTCCCAAACAATGTGGGACAAGGTGAAATTGCTCTTAACGCATTTTCTCCTTTTCCCACATTGTTTTCCAGAGTCGTCTGTAACAAAGTGGTTAAATGTCATTGTTGTTTGGTAATGGGTTAAGAAAAGATTTTGAGATTTTCTTTCAATTTTTTTTGTCAAGATGATAAGGAGCCTGCAATTTCCCAAGCACAGCATGTATGTTTCAAAACAATGCAATAAAAGAAGAATTTCCTCATGGATGAGAGACTACATGCTTTTCTTTTTTCCATTTAGAGAGTTCCTTTAAGTTAAAGCACTAAGATAGGTCTATCATGTTTGCTGCATATTCTTTTGTTGTGTCTTTTAAAGGAAGATAATTTTTAATAATTATAAAATTCTCCATCTAAACCTTTATAGATACTAACTAAAATTATCGAATCAAAGTAGTTTATCTTTTCAATTCCCACATCTATGACACTGTTGAACTTTATCATAAACCCATTTTCATCTAACAATAAGTTAAAATCATGCTTGTTAAGTTTCCAGATATTTAGCGAATTTTCTTAATGTCTCGACACTTTCTCCAATGTGGAAATTTATTAGTGGTCCAAACTAAAATTAACTCTATAAAACAACAAAATAACTTCAAAAAGAAAAACCCTTTCTATGAATGGAATTTGGACAGAATCTTCAACACAAAAAAAAATCTGTTTAATTGATCACACTTTATGAGGTCTTTTCCCAGAATTCTATCACATGATTTTATTGTATAGAGGAATAAATAATTAATTTTTGATAATATGTCATCTAACACTTCTTATCTAGTGCTTGCATGGATTCCTGAAACAGCCCAGTGACCCTTCAGAAAAAGAGTATGTCCCCTTGCTCACATCTTCCCATTTCAAAAACCCTATAATGTTGGCACTCATTCCAATCATCTCTGACGCGACTTCCAATAGAATAGGATTTATCAAATGGCATTTCTTCTCTAAATCATTGATGGGTCATGAGTTTTAAATTTCTAAATCTGCTTCTGATATATCTTCTCATTTCTTCGTTAGATGATATTTAAGAAGTAAGAGTAAGCCTTACATTCCCCCTTGAGCTTTCTGCATCAGCCGGTTGGTAATAAAAGTAGCAGTATCAAAGTATCTGTTAACACAATTTTCCAGGCAAGCCTCCTGTTTCTTATCGAGTCTATCTCGTGGGTATATATCGCACATTGTCCAACATTTGTCTGAGAGACTGCTGATCTGCTGCCTCACCTGTTCCTGAGCCTGTGTCTCCTGAATAAACTGCATCACTTTAGGGTCCATTTTCCCGTCCTTTTGTCCTGCTTGATTTGAAAGCCCACCAGGCTTGTTGAATGAAGATTCATAATTCATCCTGCAGTCTACCGTGAGCCTTTTTTCTTATCTTATCGTTGTTACTGTCTTGTTGAATTTGTAATGGTAGCCAATGATGAGAAAGCCTGGAAAATAAGAGAAAATTTAAGTTTATATTACCTACAGATCCTTCATTCAAAGATGTTTTACAATTTAACAAAACCTTGGGTCTAAAAAATCTTAAACAAAAAGATATGTTGATTTTGCTCATATAATTCAATATAAAAGTTCTATAAAGTTAACAGTTGCTTTTCAGGTAAAAGGCTTACACCTGTAATACCCTTTCTGTTATTTATCTTCATATTCACAATGTAAGTGAACTAGTTGGTCAGACTCTATAATATCTATTCACCCACCACAGAAGTTCAGAGGACATCTGGGAGTAACATATCTCTAGCAACGTGTAGCAATGAAAAGCAGATAAGAACATGTTTACTATTCTAACATTTGAAACCTTGAAATTTGGATCTTTACTACAATTCACACATGCTTCATAGGGAAAAACAAACACCATAAAGTCAAGAAGTAATGTTAAAACTGTCCTCTTTGTCCTTGGAGCATGTGATATATAACAGATAGGATCATTCATTAATGGACAAATGGCTTGAAACAAAAACACCTGGTTATAGATAAACACATTACCTTGTAGCCCAATGTAAAAAAATCCTCTTTATTTTACCATTTTATGTGCTAACAAGTGTTTCTACAGGTTCTATTTACAGAAATCATACAATTCGGTGATATTCAGATATCTTTGTACAAAACTTTCAGTTGAACTGGATGGAGTTTTTCCATTCCATCGATCAGATTTCATTGGATGTTGCCAACATAATCATATCAGATGAAGTTTTGACTTTGCCATGCAGGATATTGGGTGGAGCTTAGAACTTAGAAATATGTGGAATATTGACATGCTACATGTCAGTAATTTTTTTTCCAGATTTTGGGAATGGATCCGGTAACAAAGGAATTGGAAAAAAATCATGGCCTTGGGAATTTTTCAGAAACAACTTATTCAAACCAATTAATTCTGTTGAATAAGTTCATGTACACATCAGTAAAAAATCTGTAATACACTTATGGTGATGGCCCGGTGTTTAATCACTTCCAGGTCGTTGTAGCCTAGAAAGTAGTTCTTTGAAATATTGAAAGTCCCACTTCCAAGGTGTTTTCACAGGAAAGTGTTACATATAAAGAATATAAAGATGGGAAGTACCAAGACCTTCAAGAGAATGCCATAGAAAAAGATCTTGGAGTGTTTGTCGACAACAAGCTGGCCTTCCGACAACACGTTACCCAAGCAGTGACCAAAGCAAATCAAACACTAGGGCTTATTAAGCGTTCCTTCACTACAAGAGACAAGCTGATTATCAAGAAACTTTATGTGACCATGGTAAGACCAATCCTTGAGTATGGGAATGCGCCAAGGATACATCAGTTTGTGGGCGACATGGACAAACTAGAAAGGGTTCAACTAAGAGCAACACAACTCTGCACAGATTTGAGAGACTTGCCATATGAGGATAGATTTATATCCATGAAGCTGCCTTCACTTTACTATTGAGAATGACGAGATAGAGGCGACATGATACAAGTATTTAAGATCCTCGATGGAAATGACAATGTTGACCAGGAGAAGCTATAACCACTCCATCAGTCGTCAAGAACAAGAGGCAATAACTTAAAACGGGTGACGGTCGGTTCGGTAAATGACTGGTTCGGTAAAAATGCAAACTAGAATATAAGGTCTGGATGGTTCGGTAAAAACCTAGACTAGAATAAAAGGTTTTGGGATACTTTATGATATATGAGATGTATACTGTACATAGTGTATAATATGTATTTAGATTAAATTAAATTTGAATGCACTTAAATTATCAAATTCCTCCTTTAAACAACTAATTTTATTGTTTTAATACTTATGGTGTGAAATTCCTACTTTAATTGATTAAGTTGATTGTTTGCATTATAAAACGAATTGAACAGTTTTGAGCAAGGTCAAACGAAAAAAATATCATCTGGTCCATGGCTGCTTAGAAGATTCCTGGGACCAGTATGAAGAAGAAGAAATTTCCACAACCAGTATGAAGAAGAAATTTCCACAACTCGACTGCTGCGCCAAATCAGCAACATAACAGGTCTGGGTCCTTCTACTGCTGCAAACAATATCCTTGAAGAAGAAGAAGTTTAAATGGTCATTAACATGTATAACGTTTATGTAGCCTCATGTATTTACTAATTTACTTTTTTATGATGTATGTATGCATGTTTTAGTGTGTATTAAAATGAAATTCCTAAGATATTTGTTGTATGTATGTATGTTAATATCATTGTGAATTTAAATTAAAATGAACTATTTTGTTGTATGTATGTATGTAAATAATGGTATGTGTTAATCAATATGCGATTAAACTGTTTTTCACACCCAATTAAACTGTTATTCTCTATAGTATAGGTTTTTACCGAACCATCCAGACCTTTTACTCTAGTTTGCATTTTTACCAAACCAGTCATTTACCGAACCGACCTGTAATCCTTAAAACTCGATAAACAGTATGGCAGACTCAATATCAGGAATCTTTCTTTTGGACTGAGAGTTGTGAACTCCTGGAACTCACTACCAGACTCTGTGATCAATGCAAGGTCCATGAATGACTTTAAGAACAAACTAGATCTACACTGGAAAGACAGGCAATACATGACCCGCCCCATGCATGCGCTTCCCAGTGTTGAACCAAAAGATTACAGGTCGGTTCGGTAAATGACTGGTTCGGTAAAAATGCAAACTAGAGTAAAAGGTCTGGATGGTTCGGTAAAAACCTATACTATAGAGAATAACAGTTTAATTGGGTGTGAAAAACAGTTTAATCGCATATTGATTAACACATACCATTATTTACATACATACATACAACAAAATAGTTCATTTTAATTTTAATTCACAATGATATTAACATACATACATACAACAAATATCTTAAATATAAAAAAATAAATTAGTAAATACATGAGGCTACATAAACTTTATACATGTTAATGACCATTTAAACTTCTTCTTCTTCAAGGATATTTTTTGCAGCAGTAGAAGGACCCAGACCTGTTATGTTGCTGATTTGGCGCAGCTGTCGAGTTGTGGAAATTTCTTCTTCTTCATATTGGTCCCAGGAATCTTCTAAGCAGCCATGGACCAGACGATATTTTTTTCGTTTGGCCTTGCTCAAAACTGTTCAATTCGTTTTATAATGCATTAAATACATATATCATACACTACGTACAGTATACATCTCATATATCATAAAGTATTCCAAAACCTTTTATTCTAGTATAGGTTTTTACCGAACCATCCAGACCTTATATTCTAGTTTGCATTTTTACCGAACCAGTCATTTACCGAACCGACTGTCACCCAACCAAAAAGACTTTGTCGGGAGTTACAGGCGTAAGCCTTTTTCCCAGAAGAGTATGTAGTGTGTGTGTGTGTGTGTATGTATGTATGTATGTATGCATATGTATGTATAAATCAATGCAACCTAGATATTTCCCTTAACAATGCATGGAACGGTGAGGAAAAACCATTCATCCATTGACACTAACTTGAAACGAATTTACTCACGAAAACTAATGACATTTATCGAAATTATGCAAATCAAGGACTGGATGTTTTCATAAATTAGCTAAAGCGTTATCTAAATCATAATTATGGGGTTTTCCACATACTTTATCTTCTCGACTTGTTTCCTTGTTCTATGATGAAATGTAAATAATCTTGACCTTCTCGCAGCATGTAAAAAGACCGGAAACGGAAATGGCATGCGCGCATGATCATGAAGTTTCGCGAGCTCTATTTGTAAACAAACAAGGTCAGAGGTCAAAACGTGGTTTCCAGTGTGAAGACATGCCGTCTGCTTTTCATTCGTACAAAAATGCGAGACAAAGTGCGGAAAAACGGCTGTCCAATTGGATACAGAGTACCAAAGAATCCAAAAATGACACAAGCGGTATTTCTAGACTACAGAAAGTTCATAGAAATTTATTCAAAAGAATAGAATGGAAGCCGAAAGATGATTTTGAAGAAAACATGGAGGATTCAAGTGCCGAGGTAGGACATACAGTGAATCTTACTCTTAACCCATTACCAAACAATAACGACATTTGACCAGTTTACAGCAGGCGGCTCTGACAAACATTGCGGAAAAAAGGGAAATTGCTCTTAACGAGCAATTCATCCTTTTCCCATGATGTTTTCTGTCCTATTAAAAGATTATTTTTCAATTTCATCACATTTTGAAATGTCGTCTGCAAACTCTTTCAATTTAGGACAGTCGAAATGTTTGCGTTTGGTCAGAGACATAGATAATGTCTCTGGTTTGGTAAAGTAAATACTTTACTGCCATAGATCTAGTTCACTATCACACAATACAGGAAATAAGAAAACTCTTCTACTTATTCTCTTCTTTTGTACAAATACATAATTATAATCTTTCATTACAGTTTATTCACTCACCTTGTAGTCAAACTAATTTGACGCTATTGGGAGACATTCAGACAACTTTGCATCAGGCATTATCTCCCTTCATGTCAAACTTAAGAACGATTCATTTAATGGAGGACAACAGCGACAAAATGTTTGTCGCACTGTTTGAAGACACATAATTCCATTATTACTGTAACGAACAGAGCAAATGAACCCCTCTAAGAAACAAACACACCCGATCAGTGAAAAACACTGTGGTTCACTGAGCGGTTGTGTTGTCTATATATATACCAGCATGTTCTCTCAAACAATGCATTAGGCTCCTAATTCGCATAAACGTTCAACAAACGTAACATAACTCCCACTTCCGAGAAGACTCGTCCTGAGTCTTTGCCCTTGGGAGACACATGGGAAAGGCAACTCCGATAGAAGGAGAAGTCTTAATCCCACCGCTGCCACCAATGTAACGAACCAAGCACATGAACCTCTCAAAGACACAAACACATCTGATCAGTGAAAAACACTAAGCGTTCACTAAGCGGTTGTGTTGTCTATATATATATATACCAGCATGTTCTCTCAAACAATGCATTAGGCTCGTAATTTGCATAAACGTTCAACAAACGTTACATTACAGTAAAACATCAAATGACATTTCCCACAGTTATGAAATAATCGCTTTTCATCAATCCATACACATTAATTATTGGTTTTCCTCAATATTTACTTTGTAAGAAAGGTTTAATTGACACTAGGTGACGATTTTTCGACTCCTGATAAACTTCCATTGTGCATTCGCAATGGAGTGTGAAAAACCTAATTTAGCGGTTTTTAATTGTTTATTGGCAATTGAAACCATTATTCAGTGGTATGTAAGTTTATTTTACATATTTTGTCTAATCAATTGACTTTGAATGGCCTCTTTGTACTTAAAATCCGAAAATCAGAATTTGAAAAGTCCAACACTATTTGGATCGTTTGAAATTTTGACGTTAGGTTGCCCTACCAGAAATAAAAAGCAATCTTAAAATCAAATTATTTTCACTACCCACCTTGCGATATACCAAAAGCATAATTTATATAATAAGATATCAGTTAATATGCATCATAAGCAATTGATAAGAATACAAGTTTTTGTTTCCATAGTTACGAACCAAATTGGCACCACATGATGAAGACGAGAGTGAGATGTTTACGCCGAACCTGGCCTCCCTTTATCTGGAGGAACATCAGATTCATGACAGTAACAGCAGCAATGTCAGCTCTCGGTTACAGAGTCGTCGGGACGAGATAAAATACTCAGGTACAAGTCAGAACTAATTTCAATTGCACAACCAACGACAATGAATTTCTGAGGAAAGTTCATGGGTCTGTGAATTTTTCCCAGCAAAAAAGTAGGCGACAGTGGTACAGTGTGGGCGACAGTGGTCCCAGGTTCGAATCCCCATTAGGCCAGGTGAAAATGCTTGCAATAATAACTAGTTTTGCAATAATTATTGCAGAACTGGTTTTAATTGCAATCTTGGCTGTTACCGAGAGTGAAGGCAGGTACAACACAGCAAGAAGGCTTATATACAGGGATGCAATTTTAATCCTATGGTTTATAGAGCTTGGATTGTTGTGTAAAAAATGACAAGATAATGTGCTCTAACTAAGCTACTAGCAATAAACTAACTAGAGATAAGGCATGCATGGCTTTTATCAAGAGGAAGGGACTTAACTCTTTGAAGGCTAACACAGTGTAGCCATAATGTTAGAGGATAACAGTATATGTCATTCTTCTTTCTTCCATTCCTTGCTTTCCTTCTTCTTATCTTAATTATGATTACAGTTATGTTTTTTGTCAAATTATTGTTTTACATTTATCATACATTGATATTTCTGTCAATGTTATTTTCTGACCATGTAAACAAGTTTATGAGGTTTTTTATTTTAAAAGAAAAACAAATAGTTTCATTGTAAGTCTTGTTCGTATTCTTCTCACTTTTTAAGTTCTTCTCCTTGCATCTCATGTCTATTATTACTCTGCTTTCCTTCTTTACCTTTATCTCTTTTTCTTCCCTACCTCCCTTTTCTCTGTAATCCCTTCTCTAGAGACACGCTCCCCGTTACTCATAACGCCGAAGTCAAGAGCAGAGAACCTTGAAAAACCTGAAAAAACATTACAGTAAGTACAGCTTCATACTTAAAGGGGCCTGTTCACAGATGTGAAGAAATTTGTTGATTAAAATTTTTATTTTTTTTGAATTGCACAACATCTGTACTGTTATATGATATGCACTGAAGAACACATGTTGGAAGCAAAGTTTTTATTTATCAAATGTGTGTATTCAGTTTATCAATAATTGTTTGCATTTTAATTCTAAAAGCGTGTCATCAAGATCTACCGCATATTAACAGGGCTTTTTTGCATTATATAACAGACTCCCATAAAAAGGCAACTTCCCAATTGGAAATTTCTTTAAGATCATGCAGTTTTCCCCAAAACTCAGTCATACCAGCTTTTTGACTTTCCAATTTAGCAATTTCTGCGATAAAATTTCCCAAGTTCAACAGACTTGGACCTCTTCCCAATTTAAGGGAAAAAAGCCCCGATTAACTGTATGTACTTAGATAACTTGACCCTTCCTGATTTAATTATGCTTTCAATAGCTATTTTTGATTGTATTTCAAACAACAATTCAGAAACTATTGTTTTAACTACATTCTATTTCGACTTGCAAACATTCTCTACTGTGAACAAGGACCTTCAAGTTAACCCGGGGCCTATCTCTCTCACCGATGTTCCTGTGATAGATTTCCTCATAAGCGTAAACATAAAGAGAAAAAGAGTACCCCAAAAAAACGTTGTTAAACACCTTTAACCAATTACCAAACAATGACCAGTTTGTTGCAAACGACTCTGGAAAATATTGTGCGAAAAGAAGATATTGCTCTTAATGAGCAATTTTCATTTTCCCACAATGTTTTCTGCCCTATCAGAAGATTATTTTTCAATTTCATCACATTTTGAAATGTGGTCTCCAAACTCTTTCAATTTGGTTGAGTCGAAAATTTGGCGTTTAGTAAAGGGTTAAACAATTGCTTTTGATTGTCCTCTATTAGTCAAGTAGGAAACTGTCTAGACTCTTAGGACTATAACCATTCCTTTGCTAGTTTAGTTAACTTCCATCCTATTTAACATTGAAATATCGAGTTGACAAATACATCATTATGAGGAAATGTGAGATCTTAAATTCATTTTCCATTTACATATTATACTAGGTGATGTTTGGCGGGTTTCCTTACCTCTCTGTCTTTGCCAAACTCCTCATATAAGATTGTGTGCGTTTTGTTTTTTTCAAAAATTGAAGTCAACATTAGGGTTTTCCATTGACCCCTTGATTAATGCTAATTTGGGGGACTTTTGACCCCTTATATATGGAATTGTGAATGGAAAATGATTGTCTTTAGGTGTCATGTCCAGGAATTGGGGGTCATTTACTATATAAGTAGGGGGTCAAAGAAAACCCTGAACATCAGATTACAAGTTAGTTAGAAAAACATACAGTTTACATTCTAATGATAATATAACAAGAAAGTTGTCATAAATTTGTCACTGTGGTTTATCAAACTGTCTGATACATAAACATCAAAATGAGGCATTCAGTGATAATTTTTGGCCCAAAAAGTCTCATAAAATGTCCCAAAAACTCATTACTTTCATTCATTTTAATCATTTTTCTATAGAAGAACCCATTGATTTTTAAGTTTTGTTAAAAAAAAAGCCCATTGATTTTAATTTAGAAAAAAATCATTGGGCATTACAGGTATAGGTTATGCTCTTGAAGTGTGATATAAATCTTTTTCTATTGTAGAAATTCAGAGGATGTTGACCAAAAATTGAAACCCGAGTCGAAAAAGACGGCTAAAAGTAAAACGCTCAGTATGCCAATCCAATTCCCACATAGACGGAAACGAAAGAAACATCATAAACTGGAACCTGAAGTTCCAGGCTTCGCGCCAACGTTGACATTCACTGACGACCAGCAGCCACAGCAGCAGAGGGACATGCCTGGTAAGTACTGATGTATCTGAACACAAACCAATGAAAGGACAGAACGTGCCTGGTAAGTATAAATCTATCTGAACACAAACCAATGAAAGGACGGAACATGGGTTTGTATGAATTCATCAGAAAACAAACCTTTGGAGGTTTGTAACATGGCTGGTAAGTACTGATGTATCTGAACACAAACCAATGAAAGGAGGGAACATTTATGGTTTGTATGAATTTATCAGAAAACAAACCTTTGGAGGTTTGTAACATGGCTGGTAAGTACTGATGTATCTGAACACAAACCAATGAAAGGAGGGAACATTTCTGGTTTGAATGAATTCTTCAGAAGACAAACCTTTGGAGGTTTGTAACATGGCAGGTAAGTACTGATGTATCTGAACACAAACCAATGAAAGGAGGGAACATTTCTGGTTTGAATGAATTCTTCAGAAAACAAACCTTTGGAGGTTTGTAACATGGCAGGTAAGTACTGATGTATCTGAACACAAACCAATGAAAGGAGGGAACATTTCTGGTTTGAATGAATTCTTCAGAAGACAAACCTTTGGAGGTTCGTAACATGGCTGGTAAGTACTGATGTATCTGAACACAAACCAATGAAAGGACGGAACATTTCTGGTTTGTATGAATTCATCAGAAAACAAACCTTTGGAGGTTTGTAACATGGCTGGTAAGTATTCATTTATTAGAACAAAAACCAATGTAGGGCCGAGACATTTAAGATTTGTGTTTATAAATAGGAACACAAACAACTGAAGTTCCAATACATGGCTGGTAGGTATTAATCTATCTGAACACAAACCAATGATAGGCCAAGACATGCCTGGTTTGTAAACATATAATGGTTTTAATGAACCTCTCGAAACAAAAATCACTCGGGCCTGGACATGCCCGATTTGTATGAATTATTTGGACAAACCTTAGGAGTGGCGGGACATGCCTGGTGTATATGAATTTAGTTGACTGTTAGCCCATGACCAGACAATAAGAACATTAACCACTTTGTTCAAGACTCTTTCAATTTGGGACAGTCGAAAATTTATATGATCTGATTATGTACACAATATTTTATACATATTTGATAATGTATGTGTATGATTTTGGTTTTTTGACTGATTAACTAGAAAAATTAATTTCTATATTGTTCTTTGTTAAGATGTTGTTAAAATATGTATAATAGATAAATAAAAGAAGAAAGGTTTTGATTTTCACAAGGGAGTTCCCATGTAGCCTTATTAAATGCAGATGTTTCTGTCCCAACATAACCAACCTTTGATGGCAGTTTATCTAGGAGTTTCATCTAAAATGAGCCAGTCATGCATTAAAACTTAAGAGGACTTCCTACAAACTGAGATTTGAAATGTCCTTGACAGATTAAATAAAAGAGCAATCCAATAACTATTCATTAATCGAGTTATCCTGAATGTTTATCAAAACACTGAAAAGCGCTAAAACTTGTTTCACACCTTTTTTCTTTCCTTCTGTTTTATAATTGAAAACACAGGTTTTTCGACATCTTAAAGATACAGAAAATGAACATAAGCATCTGCTTGTTGACAATGACTGATAACCCTTTCCAAAACGCCAAATTTTCGACTGTCCCAAATTGAAAGAGTTTGCAGACGACATTTCAAAATGTGATGAAATTGGGAAATAATGTTCGGATAGGACAGAAAACATTGTGGGAAAAGAAAAAATTGCTCATCATGAGCAATTTCTCCTATTCCCACAATTTTTTCTATAGTCGTCTTCAAGAAAGTCTTCAAATGTCATCATTGTTTGGTAAAGGGTTAAAGGGATTTTTTTTAACACAAAGCAAAATCTTTGAGATAGTCCCTTTATATATACTGTTGAGACTATTTGAAATCTCTAACAAACAACCAATTCTGTAGTCAGGCAGTGAATTGTTGATTTATTATTTCAGCTGTGCCACATCTCGAGCTTACAACAATCAGCCTTGCACCTTCCAAACTCTCCATCATCCAGTCCTCTGTGAACATGCTCAAGCGGAACTCCTCGATGCGTATTGGAGTCGGATTTCCGGAAACAAACATCAAACTGTCGGCGAAAGGTAATATCTTATGGTCTCGCACCTGTTTTGACAAGTTGTGACTTTCGACTTCTGGTACGACTTTTCCATTGGGAAATTTGGAGGAAATCTTTGTGCCAAAAGAAGAAACTGTTCATCATGAGCAATTTCTTTCTTTTTTTACAATGGTTTCTTAAGGTTTATTTCCCCTGATAATTAAATATTTTCCAATGCTCCTATACATAAAATGACTATCATAGCTGGAGAAAAAGCAGTAAACATACAATGACCATATTGACACATCTTTTTATGGTAAAATCTGTTGTTATTGTCCCTCTCTTTTCATTTTTTCATGACTTGTCTACATTCTAAACTGATAAATTGATTTACCCCTGTTTTCTATGATAATGTTTTCACAAAAATCAAACAGGGTTATCATGACAGAATGATTAAATTTCCCATACGCTTCAATGTTAAATTTTGAATTGAATATCTCCCCTAATGGAGGTTATAACGGAAAAGTTTCTCAGTTAAACCTATTCATTTGTGAAGAACTTCAATGTGACAAAGTTTCATAAAGTTGCTACCATTCATTGTTGAGAAATGCAACATTTTTATCAGGGGTCATAATCTTTAAGTCATTTGCATTATACATATTCAGGCCGGTCGAAATTGTAAAACATGATGAAAACCTTTCCCTTCGGTTTTTGACAGAAAGCACTCTGACAAAAGAAAACGCATATAAAAAGTAATGAATTTAACCTTTACCGATATTTTGCGGATCTTCTGGTATCTATGACATTTTGGAACATTGTAAGGGAAATTAACATATAGCTAAGCCCCTTTTTGCAACAATACCTTTTTGGCTTTCACACTGACATAATTCATCGCCTTCATTTGTGGACGGACAAATAAAAAAAACGTATGCATTGGGTTTTTTTTTTAGAATAGGTTAACACTGTTTCAGTTATATTATAATGCCTAGATAAGCATAACAATCCGATTTCATTTGTGAACTGTGAGACTACATCTCATACAAATTCAAATCTAAACCTTTTGTGATTTGATCTAACATTGAGAGGGACTGTTTGGTTTTAAGTTCTGGGTACCGTTTTACTAAACAGTTTACGCTTTAGATTTGCACAAATCTAACACAGCAATTCCTCTTATTTCAATATTTGGCCAAATTGATAATTGTAATGACAATATCACCATTATCATCACCAGTAACGCTTTAATTATCCCCTTTACTTGACACAGGAGCCGTTGTTATCACCATTATCATCACCAGTATCGCTTTGATTATCCCCTTTACTTGACACAGGAGCCGTTGATATCACCATTATCATCACCAGTATCGCTTTAATTATCCCCTTTACTTGACACAGGAGCCGTTGATATCACCATTATCATCACCAGTATCGCTTTAATAATCCCCTTTACTTGACACAGGAGCCGTTGATATCACCATTATCATCACCAGTATCGCTTTAATTATCCCCTTTACTTGACACAGGAGCCGTTGATAATCATCTGAAGAAACATATGAAGCCACAGAAACTCTCGCGGCATCTAGGAAGTTCAAGACACGATATAGCAGTCATGAAGGAGGAAACAAGAGAACTGGTTAGTGGATAAACGTCCGTCTTAGGTCTCTTGTCTCTTCCAACAGTTATCATGCTTTTTTGGACTAGATGGGTTTGTTATGCTAGCCTATTTGATCAATATGTACTGTATTTCGAGAACAAATTTGTTGGCCTCTGTCCATCTAGGAAGACAATGAGTTGCGCAGTGTGTAGGTTCTGCAATGTATACAGTGACTTTGGAGGCCAATGCTTGGGTGGCAGTCCTTTCTACAGTCACTGCAGATGAGAATTGAGCAATCCATGAGAGCAGTGCTGGATCACTGTCACCAGGCATTTCTGTCTTTTCTGCCCTGGCTGTCTGCAACGATGTTATCAGCCTCCTTCACCCCCTTGCGGACAGTCTCCATGAAGAATGTTTGCTTACGGTTTCCTCCCATGTATCGTATGAAATGCATGCTGGCTGAGTGTCTCTTTTGCAGGAGTCCTTGTATATAAGGTGAGGGCGGCCTTGTTGATGTGTTCAAAGCACTTAACTGTCCATACAGAAGGTCTTTGTGTAGACTTTCATATTATGTTGGAGGCGTTTTCATTGGATTAAATTGATGAGTTCAGATTGCGTTTTGATATTACAAGCACCAGATGTGGTGTTTTTTTTTTATGTTTTTTATCATGATTGACATGAAAGTTTCAGATGAAATATCAGTGGTCAATCTGGTCAATAATTGGGGGGTTAAGCAATAAAGATTTCAGACTAAGAATCATTTCAAGTAGTGTCAAAGTTATGAATTAGATGAGTATCAATGTTAAGTTCAAATCTTTGAGGTCAAAAGGAAGATGGTAAAAAGGTAGTAAGAAAGAACATTTCTGTCAACGACACTTAAATAAGAAGGATCACAACTTCTAGACTAGAAAGGCAGTTCAAGCTAAAGAATAAGAATAACAATATCTCATATTTATTATTGTTGAATAAAGTGAAAATCGTCTAAAACTCACAGTTGAAGCGTTTTTACGGGTCGTGTAAATGTCATGTAATAGACGAAGACACTATTGAAAATTGCATTATACAAAAGACAAAACGTGTCATCGTTGTGCCCTTTCCTTCTATCAGAGTACCGAAGAAAGGCGCCAAAAGGTGTTGGAACGTTTTCGGAAGTTGGTGCGAACGCTGATTCACATCCGGGTCCTCCTGAACGTGTCTAGAATACGGATTGAAGAGGAGGAGAAGTCAAAAGGGTTCAAGGTGTGTTGGTTTTATCCAAATTGAATTTTTAACCCTTGTAGTGCTGGAACCAACTTCATCCTTATGCAAACAGGTTAGATCCAGGCCCGCCGCCAAGTAAATTGGCGGCTGGCCTGTGATCCATCCTGTTTGATGCTCAGAGTGTCATTCCTCATCAAAATTAAGCAGATATTTAAGGTTTTGGAAAGCAGACGACACAAAAATCTTTTTTTTAGAAAATTACTCGGCATTCTAAGGGTTAAGTACTACAAGAAAACAATAATTTGCCCATAGGAACGTGCAAACATTTCCTTCCTTACATTGTTTTATAGATTTTTTTCCAATATGTTAAGTTTTATCTGTATTTTCCAGTGAACTGAGCTATGATCCTATATAAATTAACAAGCCTTAACATCGTGAGGAGACTCAACTGATAAGCCAAGCTTTAGTTTGAGTCCTTTGATCTGTTTACTATATAAATGTTTATCTATGTGTAAAAATATACACTATGCTATGATAGATAAAATGTAATTCAACTTTCGAAACAATAATACATGTATAAACATTAAAAATGTAGCTTGTGATCATGTGTTGCTTCTTAACCCTTTCCCAAACAACAAATTTTTCGACTGTCCAAAATTGAAAGAGTTTGCAGATGACATTTCAAAATGTGATGAAATTGAACAATTTTCTTCAGAAAGAGCATAAAACCTTTGGGAAAAGGAGAAATTGCTCGTTACAAGCAATTTCTCCTTTTCCCACAATTGTTTTCTAAAGTCGTCTGCAATAAAGTCGTCAAATCTCGTTATTGTTTGGGAAAGGGTTATTTAAACAATTGCATGTAGGTTCTATGCAAACATAGTAACAAATGGAGATTTTCATATTTCCTACCTCAGTCCTTTCTAGAGAATATTAATGTGATATGGTGGCACAGTGGATGGGCCCTACAAGTTTGATTCAGACTTTGGTGAATTCTATTGTCTAGTGGTTCCAGACCAGGCACTTTTCTGTAAACACCCTTCTGATGGAATGTCAATGAAGCATATAACATTTGTCGAAGCTACTTACCTTAGAGTTGTCCGACAACTAGGTAGACCCAAGTCGAGTAATAGAGTGTGATGGTGAAAGAACATTGAAATTAAAGATGCAAAGCTTTAGATATAAATATACACTAATAAGTATATATTTATAAAGGAATTAGAAAAAAGCAAATAAAAGGATTAGAACTGAATGAATGAACAAACAAATAATTAGATAGATAAATGAATGAATGACTAGATAAATGAACAAATGCATGAACAAGTATGTCAATGAATAAAAACGTTCAAATGTTAAATGGAGATATATCATTTCAGAAGTTTGACGGGGGCACAGAGCTGACCTTTGACGCTACAATGTACAAAACTGCTTTATCATATGGTGGTCTCACAAGTCGAGCGAGAAAGGCTCTGAAGAAAAACCCTGTGGATCGAACAAAGGAGGATTCTATGATTCTAATGGTACGAGTTTGGCTGGTGGTACAGATTTATACTTACCTTAAGACTTTCAGTGTGGTAATGAAACAATGCCATTTATGTTAGCCATTGGTGCTGCCGACTAGCAATCGTCCCTTTTTTTCATTTCTGATGATCTTGGCATCTTTTAGACAGTCGTTAGTATGGAATACCCGTGGTTGACACAATGATATTATTGCTTTACCATAATAATAACAAATACTTAAAAGGTTGTTTAAACAATCCCATCATCAAACAAATAACTGCTTTTTACTTCTTTATCTAAAAGATGCTGTTTTTCATTAAAAAAAAAACGCCTTTCAGTGCTTTGATGAAAACCATGATTGAGAATAGTCGCAGGATTGCTCTGACATCCAATGCTAATGTCATGTGATAAGACTGTGGACACAATGGAAATTGTGAATTTTTGTTTACAATATAAGTCATTTCAAGTAATTAGATTTGGTCTTTGATCAGAGTTTAAATTAGATATAGTCTGTTGGTACCCAAACCGTCTTAACCATTTGGACGATTTCGCAGGATAAAAATCATTGATCTTTGTTTACGAGTAAACTGTTTAAACAGGCTATAGTATCAGAAAGATAAATGGGTTATATTTTTACCACACAATTTTTAACGGGGTTGAGAAGTCAATCAATAATCTAGTTTAAGGTTACTTTTTTTTTTATATGGGCTTTACATCACATCAACTTTAGTTCAGTTATGTAGCGATGCCCGACTATTAATGATGGAGGAAGACCCCATACTCAACTGCCCATAAGGGCTGGTCAAGGCGGGTAGAACCATCGGCATTCCGTATTAAGGTTACTATAAAGATATATGTTGTCATCCTATCCATAGAGGATCTTCTATTTAAGAAAGATATAAACCTTAATCTGTGAGATTGTCATTTTAACCCTTTACCAAACAATAACAACATTTGACCAGTTTGTTACTGACAACTCTGGAAAACATTGTGGGAAAAGGAGAAATTGCTCATAAAGAGCAATTTTTCCTTTTCCCACAATGTTTTCTGTCCTATCAGAAGATTGTTTTTCAATTTCATCACATTTGAAAGGTCCTCTTCAAACTCTTTCAATTTTGGACACTCGAAAATTTGGCGTTTGGAAAAGGGTTAAGCGACTAAATACACATGAGTCAATTACCACTAACTTTGGTTCAGTTTAGACAATGAACAAACTTAAGGAAGCACACCCTTTGCTTTGGCCCCTTAGAAAATATACATCTTTCTACTAAAATTTTGTCTTTTAGGATGTGATGTTACGACTAAGCGTGTTCATGAAGTACCCTAAGTCTGTGCGACAGGATCTAGCCCGGGTCATGTGGTACGATAACTTCCAGGACGGTCGCGTCATCATCAAGCAGGATGACCCGGGAAGCAGGATGTACTTTGTTCTGTCCGGCGAGGTGGATCTCAAGAGAACCGACATCTTGGATACAGGTAACCAATCATTACTACTCTGAAATGTCCTTGACCTGAGAAATTTGACTCGGCTAATAGCAAGTTTCCTTGGAGCGTCCACATTGAACATCATTTTAAATCATTATTTTTGATTGGTAACTCATACATATACAGTATGTGTATGTGAAATTATAAGTTATGATATATTTCTGTTTCCTTAATCAAATTAAAAGACTACAGTCAAACTTGTGTTAAGATGCTAGCCTATGGGACAGAGCAAATTGGCTGTTTAAGACGGGTTGGCTGCTTAACACAAGTTGATGTACACTATAAATCTAACAATGGGACTTTCTGTAGTGGTTGCTTAAGGCAGGTTGGCTGCTTGAAAGGGTTGCTGCTTAACAGAAGTTAGACTGTATTTTGATTTCACATTCAAGATCTATAGTTGAAAAGGAAAGTACAATAAAAGTAGTCTTACAAGATGCAATATGGTGGCCTCCATATTATGTCAGAGGTGTTTTCATTGGATAAACCCGATGGGTTCAGATTGACCTGTGACCATCTTGGATACATCTATTCCTTAGACGCAAACAATATTGTATGTTGTATTTGGTTGTTTTTGGAACCACCCAAACCCCTTCTCACTGTCACATTCACTCATTGATTACTGCCATCATTATAAGCCGCATGACGCTATAGAATACCAAGGGAGTTGTCATGTGGAATGCAGAAAAGCATGCTGACGAAAGCAATGCAGACAAAAAAATATGCAAACATTTTTTTCTTTGCAAGAATGGGCTTAGAAATAGTTAATTTTATGTATGTGCCATATTTTTATCTGAAAAAAAAAATGTCTTATGATGTTAATGTCTTAAAAATACCAAAATTAAATTCATTTAGAAAAAAAATTGTTAAAACTTGTATATGACCTGGGTTTGTTAAGAAATTGTCTGAAACCGAATGATTAACTTGAAGGTGTT
This sequence comes from Cerastoderma edule, assembly GCA_947846245.1. Taxonomy (NCBI): domain Eukaryota; kingdom Metazoa; phylum Mollusca; class Bivalvia; order Cardiida; family Cardiidae; genus Cerastoderma; species Cerastoderma edule. Next base: position 13,529,373 of record OX401408.1, on the reverse strand, counting down.
GGTTAGTGCGTAGCGTAGTGAAAGTGTGCGAAGTTTATGTAACCATCTTGTGCACATTGTGTACATCGGAAGCAAATGGTATTGCATGATAAATTGGTTGTTCTGTTAATTTTGTTTTTACATTGTGTCATTATTCAATTATTTTGTTAGCCATCTCTTCGCAAGGTTCTGCTGAGTTGTATATATATATATATGTATCATAATAACACTGTAACCGACCCCGGAAAATGATTAATGTTTTAGTTGCATTGCAATGTCCGGCTCTTACTATGCAAAGAACAATTTTGAGGTTAACTGTCCATAATTTTTGGATCAAGCTTGATCAGACATTAAGCATTCTATAAGTCAGCTGGAAGAATATTTCTCAATGAAGAAATACAACAATATCCTTACTGGATTTTGAAACAAAACATTACACATAACCAAACAATAATGACATTTGACCAGTTTGTTGCAGACGACTCTGGAAAACATTGTGGAAAGGAGAGTTTTCTCTTAACGAGCAATTTCTCCTTTCCCCACAATGTTTTCTTCCCTATCAGAAGATCATTTTTGAATTTCCTCACATTTTGAAATGTCGTCTGCAAACTTTTTCAATTTGGGATCCCAAATATTATGATCAGTGCACAGAAGAGCACTGATGCCCCTTTTGGCTGTTTTTGGTTTACACTAAACCAATGTTTCGATAGCCTTTTTATCTTATAAAGTTGTTGCTTTGATGTACTACTTTTGTTTTGGTTGGACTCTATTTATTTCGTGCAAACTCATTATTTTAAATACTATGGTGGTTTTAACTAAGAGTTTTTTTTTTTTTTTTTTTTTCTTATTTCGTTTCAAAAATAGAGATTAAAAATTGTCTGTGTTTTCACGAAAAAATTGATCAAACATTTGAGAAATTATTTGTACAACAACAAAAAAGGAAAATAAAGGTATTTGATTGTTTTTGCTATAGAAACATTTAAATAAATCATAATTGTTGAGTGTTAATTTAAGAAATGAAACTTATCGTGTCCTTTTGGACACACATCTTTTGAAACCATGTGTCCAAGGGTAAAACTATGCGTCCGAGTACCAATGATCCAAGCTATAAGATCATGTCAAATAGTATAACACTTGTTACTAATGATAATCTTAGCTTCAATGACTCAAAACAATGCAGTTTTGATCGAAAGAAAGCATGAGACAGCATGCTTCATGATGTTTACTACATTGTAAACATTACTTGTGCTCATGAGAATGCTTCCAGCTGGACACAAATCTTTTGAAATGATGTGTCCCCAGCAATTTTTATGTGTATATGACGCGGGACACAGAGGTAAAATTATCACTGATTGTTTACTTGTATATATATGTTTGTAGGAGATGTGATCAGCTACCATGTACAAACGATAAGGGCGGGGTTCACATTTGGCGAACTGGCGCTTATCCGGGACATGAAGCGGGAGTTCACAGCCATTTGTAAAGGTCAGAACTGTTGGATTATTCTCCTACACAGTGATCTCCCTTTTATTGCTGTAAACTTGACATGCTAAAGGAGTTAAACAGAATTGGAGATTGCTGTTTGGATACAAACTCCTTGTCACTGGTCAATGCCACACTAAAATAACCACTACCATTATATGTGGCATGTGACGCTATTAAATACTACTTATATGGTCAATTGGAATGCAAAAATAGAATGTTGCTGAAAAACGATTGCCTTCAATTTGTTTCTTGCAATAGTGCCGATTGTTCTAGACTACCCTGCTTGACCAGCTCTGATGGGCTGTGAAGTTGGGGTCTTCCTCCATCATTATAAGTTAAGTATCACAACATATTTGAAATACTGTTGAGGCGATGAAAAACCCATGTTAGATGATAAATAAATAGAGATATATGCTTATTTTCTTAAGAAAAAATATTGCCATGTTACAACACATTGTTTAAAAGATGCTTGCTCACACATATGATAATTTTTAAGCCAAAAGAAAATTCCGTTGAAGCAATACAATTTTTGGATTATGGTATAATATTTGATTAAAAAAAAAAAACACACTGGTGAATGCCAAATTGCTTCAGAACTTGTCAATATCTTGAAAAGTATGCAAAGATGTTATGTGATGAATTTTGAACCTATGAATCTGAATACAGATTTCTTCATGACAGCAGGTTCTAAATACTTAAATACAAAATTAGTTTACTTCCGATGGATATTCCCCAGTAGCCTCATACAACAGTACATCTGCTTTACAGTTTTAAAGAAATAATCTTTCAAGGGCCAAGTTTCTTCACATCTGTAAACAAGCAGCTTTAACCCTTTTCCAAACACCAAATTTTCGACTGTCCCAAATTGAAAGAGTTTGCAGATGACAATTCAAAATGCGATGAAATTGGAAAGTAACCTTTTGATAGGTCAGAAAACATTGCGGGAAAAGGAGAAATTGCTCGTTAAGAGCAATTTCTCCTTTTCCCACAATGTTTTCCAGAGTCGTCTGCAACAAAGTGGTCAAATGCCGTTATTGTTTTGGAAAGGGTTAAGTTATAAATCATGTTTCCACAGGGGACTGTGAGTTTCTGAGTCTGAGTAAGGGAGAGTTCAATCAAGTGCTAAGGTCGAGGTGGGAAAAGGAGTGCAACATGCGGTTTAATTTTCTCCGATCCTGCAACTTTTTCCAGACATGGACTGATAAACAGCTGCAAACCTGCGCCGATTCTTCCCTTCTTAAGGAGTATGCGGACAATACGGTACGTTAACTGAACCAAATGTGGGTGTTGATGATAATGACATTATTTTCGTTGTTTAATGAAGTAAATGCGAAACGATAACTATTTCTTCTCTCAGCATTGTGGTGTTGTATTTATGTAAGACAACAGTGAAAGACTTGGAAATAATATTTTGCATTATTGATGATAAAGTACCAGGAGCATTGATAGGGAGCCATCCAAGGCAAAGTAAATGAAATTCTGTTGGAAGTTGCAGTAATCTTGATACCTTCAATTTAGGTATCCCTTCATACTGCCATTTTGTTTACAGCATTACACGTATTTCATCTTGTAAGTAGTGTAGTTTGTCTATAATGGGTTGTTCCTGGGATTCTAATCAATAGGGCCATTTTTGTGCCTACTTCTGGCTTTCAAGATCAGATTTTAAAACGGTAATGCTATCCCAACTATCCAGTTTCTAGTGAAGGAAAGTTGCATCAATTGCCATCTCAAACTGTCCTTGACTGATACTATAAGTCATAACTCATCCAAATGAGTAATGGTTTAGAAAATAAAAGTGACAAATTTACAATGTCCAATTTAACCCTTATAGTGCTGGAACCGACTTCATGCTTATGCAAACATGTTAGATCAGGGCCAGCCGCCAATTTACCGATCTAAACCTGTTTGCTACTCTGAGTACCTTCCCTCATCAAAATTATGCAGATATTTAAGGTTTTGGAAAGCAGACGACACAAAAGTCTATTTTTAGAAAATTACCCAGCATTTTAAGGGTTAACAGACATCTTACAATATCATAACAGGACAACTTTTCACAACTTCAATTGTCATGTCTTTATGACCATACTTTATTTTCAATGTCCTCCTGCTCATGAGACGCTTGCTTTTCAGGTGATTCTTGGCGACACTGATGGCCAATCAGAGAGCGTTTACTTTATCCGGAAAGGTTGCTGCGACGTCGTGCGCCGTATACAGGTTGTCCGGCAGGGGTCGCCCTATCTTCGCCCACAACTCCTCCTACCGGAGGACGCCAAAGTCAGTCATGTGTTCCTGGACAAATCGTACGCCTGCAGCAGACGGCTCCGTCGACGCGAGACCCACTTTCTAACCGTGACCACGCTCCATAAGGGCTCTTACTTTGGTGCAGGTAGGTTGGCGGTGTCAGTTTGATCAACCAGTTATCCCTCCGCCATTTGGAAATTCATGATAAATCCAAAATGGGGTAGGTCTACAGGAAATCAGTCTAACAACAATCAGTTATAACCCCTCCCCCCAACCCCACAGTCCCAACCCCTTGGATACTTGTGGTCAATTCAACTTGAAGTAACTGCAGCTGATTACTATTATACCGTCTGCTTAATACTATTAACCTTTTATTAAGCTTTAAGTTTCTTGAAGAAACCATTTTGATGATGTTCGTCCATTGCTAGGGGAAGATAAGTGTCAACTGCTATGGTGGCAAGGTGCCATGCATTTGAATGTGACTAATCAAGCCGATACGAGCACTAAATGATCAGCCACAGACAGACCACATGTGGGTTGGCTCTGTGCATGGGCCACTGTCCGCTCTATGTTTCCGGTTCACACATTTCTGCGTGGCTCAGTGGTTAAGGTGGTGAAATCAGAACACGGGGGCCACTGGTTTCGTGGGAGTGGCCTTTGGAAAGTCACTTCAGAGCCCTTGCCTAGTACTGGTGCATCCAGGAAAGCCAGTTCAGAACTGAAAAATGTAGGAACGGCCCTGACGAAAAGGACCCATATGGGACCTGTGTCAGGTAATGACTCTAATCTAATCTAAACTAATTTTATTTGTGCTTCTCCCATGCCTGTCTTCTCGACTGCTTTAGCTCCACCATCAACTCGGAACCTCTAGGAAGCCCTGTTTTCGGCAAGTGCTTCCCAATTGTCTGTGGGAATCCTGAGCTGTTATAGAGAGAAATTCAGTTTGTATGCAAAATAATATCAACCTTTTTGTTTCTTTTAAGACTTTAACCCATTACCAAACAGTAACGACATTTGACCAGTTTGTTGCAGGCAACATTTGAAAACATTGTGGGAAAAGGTGAAATTGCTCTTAACGAGCAATTCCTCCTTTTCCCACAATGGTTTCTGCCCTATCAGAAGATTATTTTTTCAATTTCATCACATTTTGAATTGTCGTCTGCAAACTCTTTCAATTTGGGACACTCGAAAAGTCGGTGTTAAGACACCATTACAGCAGTAGAATGGAAAAGGGTAATTCATTTGAACATTATTTGAGCATTATTACTTAGCCCAGTATTGAAATAAGACATCATGTTGTTTTGAACTTACACAGATTTTAAGTAAAACAGTCCCCTACCAGTGATTTTTTTACAATTTAACATGTGTGAGTCCCCGGACTCGCTGGACTAAAAATCTGTGAGTCCCAAACTGAAAGTGTGAGTCCCAAGTATTGGACACTTTTTATCGATAAATTAAGCCAACAAACGAAAACAAATGAGTAGCAGTAACCAGGTCTTTAATTTTCTGAAAAATGTTATTGCTAATTTCAAGTAACTAATTTGTTTGTTTTTTAAATTCAAGATCAATTTAGAGCTTTCTTATTCTTGACCAAACTTCTATGTTGTGGGTACTCTAGGATCGTCTGGATGAGACAATTCTAATGAGCACCAACAGCATAGGATTTAATGAACAATCAGGGAGTTACTTACGATTCTATTGAGCACCAACAACAGGATTTGATGAACAATAAAGGAGTTACTACTTATAAAGACTCTTTTACTCCCCCTTATCTAGACCCCTGATTTCATACAGTCTCCTGTCTTTAGCTCTCTTCCATTTTGACAGAGCTGAATCAAAATTAAAAGTCAGCCTGCTGTGACTATCCAATTTGAGTGTCATCAGACAGTGCTGAGTTTCAATAGAAAGCCTGTTCCTGAATGTTGTCAGGATTCTGTTTTGGACAGAAAAGCCACGTTCACATCCAGCAGTATGGACACTGGAAGTAAGGGCCAGTTTTGCAAAGACTGTAAGATTTGTGAACTCAGGGTGATATTTGACAATCAGGGACCAAAGTTGGTACATTGAGTCCCTTGGATATTGTTCAGCAAGCACTACTCTCTTCACTAGCTGCCACTCATCCTTGGTCTTAATAGGGTCAACAAGGGGCTGGGAGGTTTTTTCCTGCTTCTCTCCATCCTCTATCCAAGATGAGGTCTGTGGTGAGCCATAAAAGTCACACAAGGCTTCTATTTCTTTGCATCCATATTCCTCCAGCTGCTTTGCAGACAGGAAGGACAGTGGTCTCATACCCAGAACACTAAAATGTGTAAGCAAGTCATCTCCAGCAAATCTGAAATGAGATCAGAGGGAGAGCATTGTAACATTTGTTTGAATACACATGTGAATCTAACCCCCATATACTTTCATTTTTGTATAATGAATCTGATATATTTACCTGGCTTTAATGTTGTCTATCAATGAGTCCACAAATTCATTGGCAAGGTCTTCCAGTTTGAAATTGTTTCTAGTTATTTGATGCTGACCCTTGAATGTGGAGCTGTCATGTGGGAGATCTTCCACCAGCTTCTTCAAGTAAGGAGAGTCCAAACCTTTCACCTTTTCCAAATCAGCCAAACAAAGATCTAACTTCACCTATGTAATAGTTTAAAAAGTATTAATTAAAATCAAAGCAGGTTAGGCAAGTGCTTATTAACTAGTCTATTTTACCAGCGTTCTGAATAGTTTGTTGCTCAGCTTGTGTTTGAATGACATGACTGGGTCTTCAATCTGAATCTATTATCAGTATTCCATTAAAACAATCATGCTTGTAAATAAATATGTTCTTATGTTTGAAGTTGATAGGTCAATAATTTAATTCCATAGGATTAAACATCGACATACCTTTACAAGAGCTACATCCACATTTTCCGTTTGGAAAAATTGCGACAACTGTGTCACTGGGGCCATGGCATCCATCAGCATGTATGTGATGGACAAAAACTTTTCAGTGGAGATCTGGAAAAAAATAGTGTTAATTGTTATCAACTTAATTAAATGAATGCGTGCTAAAAATATTAAAAAAAAAAGTATTTAAAACATAAGTTAAGAACAAATGTTTTACCTTCTTCTTAAGTCCATTAGCTTTGGGGTCCTCTGTGCCCTTCTCAGCAAGGTATGTCAACAGGCTGTCTGTGGTCCTGTACACAGTTGTCAATGCCTGGAAATAGGATAGCCATCTTACTGAATGGATCTCTTTGTAAGTTAGGGTAGGATCATCAAGAAGTTTCTGAACCTCGTGAATTCTCGCAGCTCGCTTTGCACTACCCTAAAGGAAAAAATATTTTAACTTACTATTAATTAACTCTTTACCAAATGACAAATCTCGAACCGTCCTATATTGAAAGCGGTTGCAAACGACGAATAAAATTGTAATAGAATATGACAAAATTGTTATGGTACCGTAGGGTATAAATCATTGTTATAAAAGAAGAAATTGCTCAAAATGATAAATGTCTCCTTTTATCTCGAAGATTTCTAGATTCGCCTGCAACAAACTCATAAAATCTTGCTATTGTTTGGTAATGGGTTAAACTGAAAATGTGGCCTGGTGATTTATATTTATGTTTTTGGGATGCAAATATGTTAATTCAGTCACTTGTAAGTTCAGTTGTCGGTCATATCTACCAACTGATATGTTATAATTTCTTAAAGTTTAAACCTTTACCAATCGACATATTTTGGAGTGGACTGTTGCAAATTGAAAGAGATTGCAGACTACTAATACAATTGTGATATAATATGAAGACGTTGATTTGGTAGGGTATAAATCATTGTTATAAAAGGAGAAATTGCTCAAACTGAGCAATTTCTTCGTTTAACACAATGCTTTCTCGAGTTGTGTACAACAAACTAGCAAAATTTCGTTATCGTTTGGTAATGGATTCAGGAATCAAAATGTCAGAATCATAAATGTGTTACCAACCAGTAACTTACCCTGAAGTAATAGAATAAGTCTGTGAGTATTTGCTGGTGTTGCTTCAGGTGAGGGATTTTGTCTGCTGCTTGAGAAGTGCAAAGGGCCAACTTATGTGCAACACAATGTACATTATTCATATGGGGATTTTCACGCTTCATGAAAGCAGCACAGCCTAAAACGAAAGCAAACATGGTTTGATTAAATTGTGTTGCCCTGGACCCTTTAAACAACATCTTAGAGAAGATGAAAAATATTACCACCTATATATACGATTCCAGAAGAGGTCAACGTAAATAAACATAGACTAGTTTAAAGAGTTCTTCATTGTTTACATTTGATAAACTGCAATATTAAAAAAAAAACATGCCAGAACAATTAGGTTTTTTAGAATTAAGTTGTCTATGACGTTCTTTTCCAGTAGAAGGGTTTAAGTAAAAACGGTTTTTTAAAGAATTCCTTGTTTTAATAAAATTGCAGCAGATGACTTTAAAATCAACTCAATAAAAATCATCTGCTTGTCCTTCTGCTTGTTGAAAAAATTGTTGACAACATGGGTATACTATGCAGCAAAGGGTTTACCTTTGGTGTTTAGGCAGAAGCTATTAGTTTCCCTCTACATAATTTGATAAATTGATTTAATGAATTAGATTATATTAATTACCTGCTTTTTTCCCAGTCATGACGGAAGCACCATCTGAGCCAAGACTCATAATTTGTCTAGGTGGAATTCCTCTCTTTCTAAATTCTTCCAGAATTGCACTGGCTATCCCTTTTCCTGTGGCATCGTGACATTCAATATTTGTTAAAAACCTAGTGGATGGCTTCATGTCATTAGAAATAATTTGAGTGTATATGACTAGGCGTTTGTGATTACTTATGTCAGTACTTTCATCTGCTAAAACTGTCACAACAGGTGAGTTTGCAAGTTCAATTTGCAGCTCGTCCTCTGTAACACCTGTCATAGATTTGAGCAATTCTTGTGCTGTATATGCAGAGTCGTAATTTAAATTAGACAGCTTTAATATACTCAAGTCACTCAAACAATGGCCAGATTCTGCTAGTTCTTGTAAAAACTCCAATAATGACTTAAATTTCACTAAAGCTATGTCTTCAGTAACCAACCAATGAAGACCTTTTAATAATATCTTGACTGCTGCATCATGTTTAGATTCATGTCGCTTGCGGACTGACTCAAGGTCTTTTTGCAAGACAGGTGCTTCAACTAACAGCTTGTGCTCTGGCAACGACGCATGTCTTGTTAAAGTTGACTGTTGAAAATTTGTACATTGTGCACTTTTTACCATGCCGTTCAATTTTTTAGCTTCAGTGCACAATTTACAGTACATACTCTTGGTCTTTGATTCGTCGTCAAAGGCGAGCCAGCTGTATAGTTTCTCCCAATCTTTATTATAATGTCTAGCTTTTTTTGGACGGATTTCATCGTTTTCAGTGGCCGTTGATACAGATGGGAAAGGACCTACGGTCGGACTCACATTGCTTTGAAAAAACCCGAACAAAGTCTTCTGAACTTCGCTGTCATGTTTCCGCTTCGGACCCATTTTTGCAGACGTTCCGATGACGTATAAATATAGATGTAAATGTTTACCCACGCACCGTTTAGTAACGACGAATTTCATTGGTCCAAAGCAAAATTAATTATCCAATCATAACGTGTGGTGCAATATTTGACAAAGTGATAACATAAATTTTACCTCGTACGGAAAGTGCACTAACAACAAATATACGATGCCGGACGGACTCGCTACTTGAAAATAGCGTGCGTCCTGAAATAAGATGGTGGACGGACTCGCTGCTTGAAAAAAGCGTGCGTCCTGCGGATGCACATATTCTAAAACTTTGCGTCCACGGCAATTGTTTTGCGTCCAGGACGCAGGACGCAGAGGTAACAAAATCACTGCCCTACATGGTAACAATAAATCAGTGGTAATTGCTGGCAAGAATTCTTTATATCCTTTTTGTGATAAAAATGAAAGAAACATCGCATTTCAGTTTGACAGCTATCGTTCATCAAATGGGTTATAAAAGTGTTTATGTATTCAATGATTGTTGTTTGCTTTTTGCCCTCTTGATGTTTTTGTGGTTAAAGAGTGAAACTAGAAAAAAATGTGACGTTTTTGTAAATTCTATTACCTCTTTTTTCATATGCACATAAAACTATAAGTTAATCCAAACCATCATTTTGGACATTGTGGCGGGTCCAAATTATAAGTAACCACAGCCGACATGTAAGAGCAAGTAAAGAAACCCATATGCTTTGTGATATTATGAAGGAATTATTGCGACAAAAGGAAATGTTCCTTATTGAGAGAAAAACAATTGTTTGCAATTCTGGTTTCTAATCTTTTCTGCGACAGGCGCATTGAAGTGAGGTATTATTGAGTGATGGGTTTGATAATGATTGAACGAATACGTGCAATATACGCACAGGTTCAATTTCAAAGTAATGCTATAATAAGTACATCATGTTTGTGAAGGACTTACTGTGGTCTTGCATTGAACCTTTAATACGTATTTCACAGGTTCAAAGTAATGCTTTAATAAGTGCATCATGTTTGTGAAGGACTTACTGTGGTCTTGCACTGAACCTTCAATATGCATTTCACAGGTTCAGAGTAATACTATAGTAAGTGCATCATGTTTGTGAAGGACTTACTGTGGTCTTGCATTGAACCTTTAATACGTATTTCACAGGTTCAGAGTAATACTATAGTAAGTGCATCATGTTTGTGAAGGACTTACTGTGGTCTTGCATTGAACCTTTAATACGGATTTCACAGGTTCAGAGTAATACTATAATAAGTACATTGTGTTTGTGAAGGACTTACTGTGGTCTTGCATTGAACCTTTAATACACATTTCACAGGTTCAGAGTAATGCTATAGTAAGTACATTATGTTTGTGAAGGACTTACTGTGGTCTTGCATTGAACCTTTAATACGGATTTCACAGGTTCAAAGTAATACTATAGTAAGTGCATCATGTTTGTAAAGGACTTACTGTGGTCTTGCATTGAACCTTTAATACGCATTTCACAGGTTCAGAGTAATACTATAATAAGTACATTATGTTTGTGAAGGACTTACTGTGGTCTTGCATTGAACCTTCAATACGTATTTCACAGGTTAAGAGTAATGCTATATAATAAGTACATTGTGTTTGTAATGGAATTACTGTGGTCTTGCATTGAACCTTTAATATGCATTTCACAGGTTCAAAGTAATACTATAGTAAGTGCATCATGTTTGTAAAGGACTTACTGTGGTCTTGCATTGAACCTTTAATACGTATTTCACAGGTTCAAAGTAATGCTTTAATAAGTGCATCATGTTTGTGAAGGACTTACTGTGGTCTTGCACTGAACCTTCAATATGCATTTCACAGGTTCAGAGTAATACTATAGTAAGTGCATCATGTTTGTGAAGGACTTACTGTGGTCTTGCATTGAACCTTTAATACGTATTTCACAGGTTCAGAGTAATACTATAGTAAGTGCATCATGTTTGTGAAGGACTTACTGTGGTCTTGCATTGAACCTTTAATACGGATTTCACAGGTTCAGAGTAATACTATAATAAGTACATTGTGTTTGTGAAGGACTTACTGTGGTCTTGCATTGAACCTTTAATACACATTTCACAGGTTCAGAGTAATGCTATAGTAAGTACATTATGTTTGTGAAGGACTTACTGTGGTCTTGCATTGAACCTTTAATACGGATTTCACAGGTTCAAAGTAATACTATAGTAAGTGCATCATGTTTGTAAAGGACTTACTGTGGTCTTGCATTGAACCTTTAATACGCATTTCACAGGTTCAGAGTAATACTATAATAAGTACATTATGTTTGTGAAGGACTTACTGTGGTCTTGCATTGAACCTTCAATACGTATTTCACAGGTTAAGAGTAATGCTATATAATAAGTACATTGTGTTTGTAATGGAATTACTGTGGTCTTGCATTGAACCTTTAATATGCATTTCACAGGTTCAGAGTAATACTATAGTAAGTGCATCATGTTTGTGAAGGACTTACTGTGGTCTAGCACTGAACCTTCAATACATATTTCACAGGTTCAGAGTAATACTATAATAAGTACATTGTGTTTGTGAAGGACTTACTGTGGTCTTGCATTTGACCTTCAATACGTATTTCACAGGTTCAGAGTAATACTATAGTAAGTGCATCATGTTTGTAAAGGACTTACTGTGGTCTTGCATTGAACCTTCAATACATATTTCACAGGTTAAGAGTAATGCTATATAATAAGTACATTGTGTTTGTAATGGAATTACTGTGGTCTTGCATTGAACCTTTAATATGCATTTCACAGGTTCAAAGTAATGCTTTAATAAGTGCATCATGTTTGTGAAGGACTTACTGTGGTCTTGCATTGAACCTTCAATATGCATTTCACAGGTTCAGAGTAATACTATAGTAAGTGCATTATGTTTGTAAAGGACTTACTGTGGTCTTGCATTGAACCTTAAATACATATTTCACAGGTTCAGAGTAATACTATAGTAAGTACATTATGTTTGTAATGGAATTACTGTGGTCTTGCATTGAACCTTAAATACATATTTCACAGGTTCAGAGTAATACTATAGTAAGTACATTATGTTTGTAATGGAATTACTGTGGTCTTGCATTGAACCTTAAATACATATTTCACAGGTTAAGAGTAATACTATAGTAAGTGCATTATGTTTGTAATGGAATTACTGTGGTCTTGCATTGAACCTTAAATACATATTTCACAGGTTAAGAGTAATGCTATAAAATAAGTACATTGTGTTTGTAATGGAATTACTGTGGTCTTGCATTGAACCTTTAATAAGCATTTCACAGGTTCAGAGTAATACTATAGTAAGTGCATCATGTTTGTGAAGGACTTACTGTGGTCTTGCATTGAACCTTCAATATGCATTTCACAGGTTCAGAGTAATACTATAGTAAGTGCATCATGTTTGTAAAGGACTTACTGTGGTCTTGCACTGAACCTTCAATACTTGAGCTCGGTTGTTGTATTTCTAGGGTTCAGTACAAGACTTTAGTAATTGCACCATGTTTGTGAAGGACTTACTGTGGTCTTGCTTTGAACCCTTAATATTGAAGTCATACGTAAATAATTTCGTCAATGGACTTACATGAGCATATCGTTAACATTTGTTTACGAGAACTCAATACTGTTGTATCATATAAGATATATGGTATAGTGCTTACCACATCAACGTAGAGAATACAAAATAACCTCTTACTTTTCCCATTATCTTGTTGACCTGTGTTTTACCGTGTGTGGTTATATGTTATTTTCAAACACATCTTTTTCAATTCCGAACGATTAAGTTACATCACACATATTGACTTTTGCAGGGCTAAGTGGCTAACATTTTAGCCACGGGGTGGGCAAATTACCATATTTTCGTTTTTCTAGATATTTGACCGATATTGACAACTATATAACTACTGAAAATGAAACTGTTACAATTAAAACGATTATAAGGCAAGCCATTTGCATCAGACGATCATTTCTGCTAGGTACAGTCTCTCGGCTAAACTAGGGAAGTTTTTTTTATATCTTACCTTGATGCTCATATGAAGCTTAAGCGTTATAGACAGTAATCAGTAAACAGTTATTGTCTTTGTTAAGTCAGCCTTTACTGATCAATTCAAAACTGGTATTTCTCTATTCATAATGAGTAAGCATGTTCTGAGTTAGTCAAAATGTGGTCTTTCTCTTTCTATCATGAGTCAACCAGCTAAATTGGTCTAAATACAATCTTTCTCTAAAATTTCTTTGCTGAACAAGTCTAAATATGTTCTTTCTCTTTCTATAATGAGTCAATCTTTTGCTGAATTAATTTGTCTAAATATGAGCTGTCTCCAACAATGTTTTGCCGAATTAGTCTAAATGTGGTCTATCACTTTCTATAATGAGTCAACCTTTGCTGAATTAGTCTAAATATGAGCTTTTTCCATCATTGGTTTGCTGAATAAGTCTAAATATGGTCTTTCTCTTTTTTTCCCAATGAGTTAACATTTGCTGAATTAGTCTGAATATGAGGTTTCTCCAACAATCGTTTGACGAATTAGTCTAAATACGGTCTTTCTCTTTCTATAACGAGTCAACCTTTGCTGAATTAGTCTTAATATGAGCTTTCTCCAACGATGTTTTGCTGGATTAGTCTAAATATGAGCTTTCTCCATCAATGGTTTGCTGGATTAGTTTAAATATGAGGTTTCTCCAACAATCGAATTAGTCTAAATACGGTCTTTCTCTTTCTATAACGAGTCAACCGTTGCTGAATTAGTCTAAATATGAGCAATGTTTAGCTGAATTAGTCTAGATAAGGTTTTTCTCTTTCAATAATGAGTAAACCTTTGCTGAATCAGTCTGACACACCCCCCCCCCTTTACGTGTCAGCTGCATATACTGGATTTGTCTAAATTTCTGGGAATTTCTGCCTTATATCGAACCAACTTTTACTGAACAAGTCGAGCCGATAATAAAAACAATGCTGATGCTGTGTTAAATTTTATGGAACATACTTATATTGCTGCACCAAAGTTTAAGCTTCTCGTTAGAAGCTTGCGTTTTCAATGCGGCTTTTCCCGTGTTTCGCGGGGTTCGTCGTGCTACTTCGATCACATGAGTATCCATTATATTGCCTTCTCTTTCAGGCGAATGTCTCCGCGATACGTTCATCCTGTCCCGCGGGAAGACGGAATGCGTCCTCATCAACTGCGCACAGTACAGCATACAAGGTAAGTCGGAGGAGCTTCGCACGTTAAAACGGGACCGCGAAAACGCCATTCCCTCCAATAGAACGCTGTATCACAAGTTCCAGGTGAACAGACGTTGGAGCGAATACAGGCAGAAAGTTCTGCGGGAGGTCCTCGACCGGAAGTCGACCAAGAAAGCATTTTCCAAGATGGCGGACGTACCGAAAGCAATTCTGAGGGAGCCAGCAATCCCCCAGGATCTTATACACCATTAGATTTCTTTATTTTGAAAAGAAATATGCACTTATGTTTTTTTTTATATATACTTTGTTGTCATACAAGAATCTATTGTTAATGCTTTTAATGCTTTTTTGATTATTACATGATTGTTCTGAAAATTTGCAAGTTTTTCTCAATTTCTCCATTGCAAACTGACATTTAGAAGACATGGAACACATTCTTGTTCCTGCAGGATAGTGGTCCAGGGTAGAGCGTCGGCCTACGGACACAAGGGTGACGGGTTCGAATCCCGTGAGAAGCGGGATCCGCCTTTCGACCTCTCATTAATCCACATTTGGCGCGCAGTGTTGGTTTTTATCTGGGGATTATTTTAATCTGTAAGACCTTGTTTTATAATCGATGTAAAACGAATAACTTTAAACGTACACAAACTCATGTTTCAAAAAGGTAAGGTGGCCTTCTGTGTAGAGTAGAGAACTTGGAACTATTTTGCCACCCGCTTCGCCTGGACTCAAATCAATCTAGGGTTAGATTTGAAAGTCCTCTCCTACATAATGCCGATATGTCTACCAGGCTTGACCCGACAGTATGGGCAATTATGTTTTTTTTCCTTCACCTATTATGAACCCTTCAGTCGCAATATAAATGGAATACTGTTGACGGGATTCAAAACTCTTTCAAACAAAGAAATGAAAGAGGTTAACCGACGGGAGACCGTTTTGACCAAAACTTCGGAAATTAAAAATTATAAGTGCAGGAACCGACTTAATGCTTATGCAAACCGGTTTGATCCAGGCCAGCCGCCAAATAAATTGGCGACTGGCCTGTGATCTAACCTGTTTGCTAATTTGAGTATCTTTCCTCATCAAAGTTAAGCAGATATTGAAGGTTTTGGAAAGCAGACGACACAAAAAACTTTTAGAAAATTACCCAGCATTTTAAGGGTTAAACCTTAACAATTTTCTCGTTAGAAAATTAATGAATATTTCATATCCGATCGAAAACAATAAGTACGCCCTCAGTAAAGACAGCACCGTTGAAGACCATACCATTTTACTTTCTAAATGAAAGCATACAGTGTAATATCGAGGGGTCAATGCAAGCTATAGTAAGTCATTCACAAATATGAAGCACTGACGATAGAATAGCATTGAACCATTGATATGCTCCATTAGCAGTTTTAAAAATATTCATCTCTGAGTGCACATGTGTGAAGTTTTGGTAATGCCATATCGCTGATTTGTGTCCTTGTGTGAGACTTAAGTTGTCAAGAACTACTCAGCTGTCTTATACAAAATGTTCAGGAAAGATATTTAAATGGCGGATCCAATGTCTTTTCAAATATCCTTGAATAACAAGTTTTCACAATCGTGTGATTCGATAAGGCATATTGCCACTTTTTAAAAGATATTTCCCAGTTTTATCCGAAACAAGCTATTGACTGAATTTTGGGAATTCACGCAGCTTTCAACAGTCTTTAAGCCATATCGCGGCTGTCTTTGCACCCATCCGTGATTCTAATATTTCCTTACAAGAACTACACAATATTCCATCTAAGCCACCGGCTGTTTTTCTACACGGACATAAATTGTCAGTGGTAAGAGACGAATAAATTACGTCGCATTGACCTCCTTAGATGTCAGGGGAAACTATTGGGCGAACAAGGTTTCGTACACATGGCACTTATTCCAAGCCGGGCACGTTATTGTCTGGCCTAGCGATGCTCGTAGTGTACGAGGTATGGTAGTTATATTGGGACTTTAGTCATATGCAAGCTATAATTCACCCCGTATACGACAATGTGTCGAAAATTCTATTAGAAAATATGCAAAATAGAGTAGTGCTTGATTTAACTATTTTCTTCTTGACTGCAAAAATTGATTTTCGAATCGGGCTTGTGCCGGGGATTGTCGATTATCAATACGATTGCAAAAGGGCATGCCCATCGTCGACACCATGTTGCCGGACTACTTTCATATAGGCTCCCCATTACCTCCGAGGCTATTTTAAGAAATGGACGAGTTGTTCCGAATGATGGTTTCCGGAAGGGTGGAGGGCTTGGGGTTCATCAAAACAATTTTGGAAGAAATGAGCAAGACAAACAACAAGTTCAAGCAGCAACATACGATTTATTTTTTAATGAAATCCCTGAAATACCCCGCATACGGTGAATTTGTATACGGATATACTAGCAGGGATTTCTTCTTATAAAGAATTTAAACAAGAATAGCGTTCTCTCTCTATTAATTCTTTATGGGAGACCGAAAAATAGTTAATTTGAAAGAAATGAAAAAACATTTAAAGGATTCACAAGACATCTACAGATATGCTTCTGAACGATAAGTACGTTCGTCAAGGGACTACTTTTTACGTGAACCGGAAGCAGTAGGAAAGTAGTTCCTCGAACGCGCAGAGACATACCGAAAAGGAATTGTGAATTCAACGAACATCCCAAGTCTGTACATTATGAAACATAAATCAGTACCATCGTTACCAATTACCATTCACAATCAAATAAAAATTATTTTAAAAAGTACCTAATTTGTGTAAAATATAACAACATAATAAATACAAAAAAAAAATCAGTCATATCCGTATGGTATCACACACATCTCAAGATAATCTCAAACAAGTTTACTTATTGCACGTTGTCAGGCCTTTCTCGATAACTACGCAGACATTTCAAGGAAATAGTTCCGCGTAGTTATATTTAGATATATTTCATCGTATTAACATAATAAAAAATAACCTATATATTGGTGATGTTGTCTGTCCTCTGTCTGTTAGTTTTAAGCGGAAGAGACGAACACAATGATGCATTATGGGATAGATGATGATGTCATAGTCGTCGTACGTTAGGCGCCATCTTGTGCTGATGTTTCGCATCTCGTCATCAAAAACGGTCGTACCATCGCCCCAATTATTTATTTATCCGTATGGAAGAACTCAAGACCGTGATCTATCTCGTTCTTGTTGTTATAGTTCTTATTATTGTTGTTTGTTATTTTCTTTGTATTCTTTTATCAGAATGTTTCCGAATGTTGCGCGTTCGGTTTGTACATCATGCTTTAGCACAGAGTTTAGTTTCAACAAGAATAACAGCTCGAATACAACGGGGGTTCCACCTTGGCGAAGTCATACATTGAACATTTACACAAAATTGCAATGTCTTTTTTTGATCCGAAAGATCTAAATGGAAAAATACCTTTACTCATCTGAAAAAGAAAAGAAAAACTATTTATTTTATATTCATGGAATTCTCCTTTTCATTAGATTCAGACTTTGAGAAGATTATTTGATTCTTGAATTCGCATACTTGACATTCGAGGAAGAAACAATGCGACACGAAAAAAACATAAAACTGGATTTCACACAATGAGGTAAGACGTGCAATTTCGTAAAATTGGTAGCATTGTTAATACAGGAAAGATCAAAATATCAATGAATGTACAGTTTATATGCGGTAGATCTCAAAATCGTTTTAACGCTTTTGGGTCTAAACACATATCAATTTACTGTGTAAATGCATAAAGAACTTAAATACTAACTAATTTGGCTTTCAATGGCTTTCCTCCAGCGCGTATTATACAACCGTACAACTGTTGTACAGTTTTAAAGAAACTTTGTTTTAACGTTCGAATTTCTTCACAAGGGTGGCCAATTCAATTGTCCGTATTGCCCAGCTTGTCCAAAATCCAAAACGGAAATGCGAGTTTAAACTGAAATTTACTAAATAACGAGTGTACGGACAATTGCACTTAAAGATTTGGCATTTACGGACAAGTGCACGGAAATCGAATTCAGATCTCGCCATCTTTGACTTCACATCTGTGAACCAACAGCTTTTAAAGAGAGAAATAAATAGATAGATAAATAGATAATTAAATAGATACATGAATTAATAAATATATAACAGAAGAATGCATACACCAATAAGTAATGAAGAACTGCTGCGCGACTTACTTTATTTACATACGGACAACCCTCAAGACTTCTTTGGAAACCGACATGGATCGTGAACGACGGACGGTCTGTAAGCTCTTCTCGGCGTTGTCCGCTCGGTGTTCGGCCTCCTCGATCATGGCGGTGGCCTTGCGGTATTTATTCATGGCGATCGTTGCAACCTCTTCCTGTAAAATCATGATAAAACGACGTGTGTACGATTGGACCGAATGTGTATGTAACGGTTTAGGTATTTATTCATGGTGATCGTTGTAACCTCTTCCTGGATAAACCGGATGAGTTCAGATTGGGTTTAGAGATGCGTGATGAATTTTGTAATAATTACTCATAATATGTTATCACCATTTTAGAAACTGACCTTTTTCCATAAGTCATTAGGTTTATGAGGTTTATGATAATGTCAATCATTTCGGTCAAAGATTATTTATTCTTTTTTGGAATGTGTTGTTTTATATATCTTAATTTGCACTAAGTAATTGTTTTGTTAAAATTGTAATGTGCATGTATAAGGTAGGGCCAATTATTTCTCCCACGAAAAAGAAAAAAAAATCAAAGTGCTGCTGGTGAGCATTGAACATCTTAACCGCTTGGGCACACAAGAGAATTTGTGAGAATTTACAGGAAAAAAAGCAGCGAAGAACCCCACCCCACCCACCCCAAATACACACCCTAAAATAGGAGACAAAAATCCCTCAAACTTACGGCTTCGTCGATCTGTCGTTTGTATGTCTTGATCTTCATGTTGAGGGAGTCGCAGAGACTGGAGAGCTCGGAGATGCGGCGTCTGTCGTCTTCCATCAGGACGATGGTCTCCTTGTACTGGCGCTCCACCTTGTGCATGCCACTCTGGGCTTCACGGGCGCGGCGCTGCTCAGATTCAAGCTCGGCCTCGAGGTCGCGGATTCGAGCCTGGAGCTTGGCGATCTGCCTCTTGCCCTCTCGCATGGCGAACGCTTCGGCTTCCTCGAGACGGATGGTGATTTCGCGGATCTCAATCTCAAGCTGCTTGCGGAGGCTCTCGGCGTTCTTGTAGTTCTCCTGCTCCTGTCTAAGCTCGTCGGCGAGCCTGTTCACCTCAGCCTGGAGCCTGTCAGCCCGCTCCTCGGCGGCGCTTCGGCCGTTGAGAGCGTCGTCGAGGTCGGACTGCATGGCGGCAATGTCGGCTTCCATGCGGCGCTTGTCGTTGGTGACGGAGGTGAGCTGGATGGAGATCTCGGTCAGGCGGACGGACACGTCATGGCATTCGTTCTCGGCGTTCTTGCGGGCCCTTTCGGCCTGTAAACGGGAAAAACAATTTGGATATTAATAGATTGTAACAAAGGGAGCCATTTTTCGGACGGTAAACGGTAAACAATGAGGAGTAATGGTTTGTAACCAACATAGTACGTGAAGTATATCTGAGGGCCCTTTCGGCCTGTAAACGGAAAAACAATGGCGAATAATGGTTTGTTACTGGGAGAGAAATCATTTGGCCTGTAAACGGGAATCAATTGGAATTAATAGTTTGTTACCAGTGGAGAATAAGTACGTGAAGTATATCTTAGGGCCCTTTCGGCCTGTAAACGGGAAAACAGTAGGGATCAATGGTCTGTATGTGAGGGATTTTAATGAGAATTCCACCAGTGCCCTTTCGGCCTGTAAACGGGAAAACAGTAGGGATCAATGGTCTGTATGTGAGGGATTTTAATGAGAATTCCACCAGTGCCCTCTCAGCCTGTAAACGGGAAAACAGTAGGGATCAATGGTCTGTATGTGAGGGATTTTAATGAGAATTCCACCAGTGCCCTTTCGGCCTGTAAACGGAAACAATATGGATAAAAGGCCTGTAATGTGAGGGACATTTGACGTCCACAAGGAGTTAAAAATATACATATATTCATATGTTTACTTACACTTTCCAAAAGAGTCCTGACATCCTCGAGTTCGGTGGTAAGGGCGATGCGCTTCCTCTCGGAGATGGCGAGCTGTCCGCGACAATCGTCCAACATGCGGTTGGCATCATCAAGGGCGGCTTCGAGCTCCTGTAATCAATGGTGTTTGTTTTGGTTATATCGTGGTTAAACGCTGTGGCCAAAGGTCCTTTGCTTTTGCTTTTACAACGTGGTGATTGATTGTTAATAGTTATATGCACAGGTATAAAGAAACGGTTTGGATTCCAAAAGCGACGTTTCTTTAGATGTTTTCTTTTAACCAAGAACTGTCTATCAATTTATTTTGATTATATCGCGGTTTAACGCTGTGCTCAACGTTTTTTTCTTTTTAAATTTTCGCCTGTACAACGTGGTGACTGTTTATGTGCACGTGTATAAAGAAAAAGTCTGGATGCCAAAAGCGATGCGTATGTTTTCTTCTTACCAAGAATTGTCTATCAATTCGCAATCTTATCTGTATGTTAAAGAGGGAGAGCATAACTTGACATGAACATTGATACAGCATAGCAAGACCAATGACTATAGTGAATTAGTAATGCACTCTGAGCGCTATATGTTCCTTGCCTAGTGTTATTTAGCAAACAGTCGATTCAGGGAGACCCAAAATTCGCAAGAGAGTTCATCAAGAATTATTGGTTTACGGCATTTCATCTCTTTTGAGGTAGCAATGCTATATTTTGGGAACATTACAATATACAGTTTACGTTTAATTTGCTTGAAAAGATTCGTATATTGTTTTGTTTTCTTGTTCCACGTATATAATGCCCTTGTGAGACAGCCATTCAAAACGTACAACCGCATATTAGAAGAAGGAGCTACAATATAATTACAAAGAGACCTTGGTTAGTATGAAATCGGTAGCCAATTGATAGCTAAAACTTTAAGCTATCAATTGTTATCGATTTTAAAGACGCCATTTTGTCTCTGTCAGGCTTTTACAAAAAGCCTGCCAGAGACAAAATTACGTCTTTTTTGTGGGTTGGGCCGGGTTGGTGCGGGGGCGGGGCGAGGTTGGCGCGGGGGTGCGGCGTCGTACCTTCATCCTAGCCTGGAGAGATTTGATCTGTTTAAGGTATTCAGAGTTGGCCCTGTTGGCGTTGTCAAGGGCAGCCTCGAGCTCGCGAATGTCGGTCTCGTACTTCTTCTTGAGGCGCGAGATTTCGGTCTTGTATCGGCTCTCCACCTCCACAAGGGTGCGCTGGAGTTCCTCGATGGCGCGCTGTCCGCTCTTCCTGTTCAGAGAAGAAAACAATATGGCAGCTGTTTTAGTCGAACGTCATTAGACAAATTCTAAACGGTTTTATAACGTATTGGTGCTCATTCGTGAACCACTAAGATTTTACTATGAACATTGCGGACTAGATTCTTTCTTCCTTTAATCATTTTATTATTATTTTTTTTTTTCTATGTTATGTATGTATGGTGCGGCCGTTCAATAAAATAATATGCTCGTATCTTTATCTCTTGAACACGATTGAAAGTTTGTTTTGTTTAAACTGTGCAAATATAATTCCTTTTCCGTAGCTTTCTTAATGTTGTTTCCCCCTATTCCCATGTACATTTTTTGGCATACTTTCATAACGATGTGTAATTAAATTCGTATAAACCTGACGATAAACGTTTATTTTTTTCGCACGTTCATACGAAAACAGCACCTGCTTCATAGATTGGAATCCAAGATAATTATGAATATCGCCAAAGTAAACCCCCTTCTCTCTCTCTCTCTCTCTCTCTCTCTCTCTTCACAAAATAATGATATACGAAGAGAAAAATCGCAGAATTCCACAGATCAGGTTGATAAATCAACACTTCGACCAAAAACCAAAGATTCTCCTACGATCGACGGAATCATATATTCGGATATCTCCAGGAGGTGGAAATGTAGCCACGTGTATTTGGTACTGTGTGTGCAGTCTGATTCGATTCAAGACAAAAATGCGTTTCACAAATCAACTACTACCTGATTTATTAGAAATTCTTCTATTTACAATTGCGTATTCGGTTAATCAAGATCGATCTTTGCTTAGACACAGGCTAAACCGGGTTTATATATTTCGCATCCGATGAAAAAGGTCATATCCTGAAATTATCCAAACGTTGTTATAGACGTCATTTTTCAAGCAAAATATACAACTATGGGATAACTATGAACTCATATGCCACAAAACATTTTGTGTATCCACGAATTAAGAACCAATGCTTTTAAAGTATTATCCCAAAACCGATTTAAAAGAATCTATTTTCATAGGTCACAGTTACTTTATAAGGATCAACTTGAACTTTTCTAAGACATAGTACACATCCACGAATCAAGAACCAATGCTTCAACGTATCATCCCAAAATTGATTTTAAAAAAAGAATACGTCACAGTTACTTCATCATGTTCAACTTGAACTTTCCTAAGACATTGTGTATACATGTATCCCCGAATCAAGAACCAATGTTTTCAAAGTATCCCAAAATCGATTTAAAAAATGCATACGTCACAGTTACTTCGTACGGTCCAACTTGAACTTTTCTAAACTCCAGTTTCCGACTCATGATTGTTTCTCGGTCGTGCAACAAACACAGCTGACTGTTCAATAAGGCATACAAGAACACAGAACGCCCCTACTCCCTAAGGTCCGGTAAAAGAATGTTCCGCCCGCCCTTTAAACGGTAGTTGAGTCAGAACATACGCTGGCTTATCATGTTTAATCTTTTTCCTTTGGAAAGATGAATACCACCGCCTATTGAGTATTGTCCTAAGTAGCCTCTTACGGGGGAAAAATTACCTACGCGGTTGTTCGGAAGTTCATTCGAAGCAATGGATCGCGTATCTAAATTGTTTATAGCATTAACCCCTAGAATGCTGGGTAATTTTCTAAAAATAGATTTTTGTGTCGTCTGCTTTTTCCAAAACCTTAAATATCTGCTTAATTTTGTTGAGGAAAGATACGCAGGGTAGCAGACGGGTTAGATCACAGGCCAGCCGCCAATTTACTTGGCGGCCGGCCTGGATCTAACCTGTCTGCATAAGCATGAAGTCGGTTCCATCACTATAAGGGTTTATGATGTATCCTAACACGGTATAAAACGGTAATTAGTTCATTTTTTTTGTGGTGTTATAGGTACCGATCTGTAGAGAATGTAGATCGAAAATAGATACAATTTATCTCATGGCTTCAGGATATTCCAAACATCCCTCTGGCACCCTTCTCTGATTCGTGGAAATCTTTGTTTAATTCAGATTCAAGTTGCAATTGATTTAGTATTATCTTAATGAACTTGTTGAAACAGAAAACATTTAAAGATTTGACTCGGTCCGCGTATGTTATGGAACGAAGGGAAGGCAAGAGCAGACGACAATGTGAAAATGATGAAAACAAACGAACAAAAAACAACAAAAGAAAAACCCCACATATTTTCTGTATGAAAATTGAAAGAAACAATTATGGCAGAAGTATATTTTCTATGTTTTTGTCGCATTGTTTTTTATTTCAACCTGTATAAAATGTATTCGTGCCTAAATCAGGTTACTGATACAATACAATACAATATCTTTATTGCCTTCTCTGAATGAGATAATGGATGAACATTCCGCCATTAGATGCTTTTATTTTAACCCATTACCAAACAGTAACCACATTTGACCACAGTGTTGCACACGACTCTAGAATACAATGTAGGAAAAGGAGAAATCGCTCAAAAGGAGCAATTTCTCATTTTCCCACAATGTTTTCTGCCTCACCAGACGATTACTTTCCAATTTCGTCAAATTTTTAGATGTCGTCTGCAAACCCTTTCATTTTGGGGCGGTCGAAAATTTGATGTTTGATAAACGGTTAAAACAGTTAAATGATATTAAAACTTCAAAAACGGGAACAACATACTGACTTCCTCTCTAGAGCGGTTGAATATCGATTTACAAATTTCGATCAAGGTGATCTTTCTTTTTATCAATATCCTAAATGCCCCCGAATTTTATGGACTATTCATGTCTTGAAAGTATTTGATTTATATCAGAAATATATAATTTATTTATTTCCAATGCTTATGAAGTTGGCAGCAAGATGTTTTATTTTTATAGGGCGCATTTGAATTACAATGAACAGTTGTTCTCTTTTATATTTACCTAGTCGTATTGCATAGTCCATAGCTTAGAATCACACGACCCATCTTATGTGGGTTAAAATCACTGTAATGGTAGATTTGAATATTAAGGTAGAATACCCATAATCCGCCATTTTGAATTTCTTTCCTTCATCGGCTTACTTTGGTCGTTCTTGGTTTACGTCGGTCTGGACCGGAACTATTCGCTTTACACTGAATACTTCCTCCCCCCGTCCGATGTATACCGAGAAAGAACGAAGCCATCCGACGAAAGAATGAGTTTCAAAATGGCGGATTACCCTAATGAGAAGTAGTCTCCCGACTGACTTACGGAATGCAGATGGTCTTACCCGGCTTGAACAGTTCATGTGGGCAGAAGAGTTCTTTTTCCCCCTTCTTTATCGATTAAGAGCCTGCTAGCACAATATAACTAACAGTCTATTGACGCGATGTTAAACCCTAACAAATATGGCATCTCTTTGACCATTTCCCAAACATCAATTTTTCGACTTTCCCAAATTGAAAGAGTTTGCAGACGACATTTCAAAATTGGATGAAATTAGGAAATAATCTTCTGATAGGGCAGAAAACATTGTGGGAGAAGGAAAAATTGCTCGTCTGCAACAAAGTGGTCAAATGTCGTTTTTGTTTGAGAAAGGGTTAAATATACCACCATGCCGTACATAATACATGTATATTACCACGTATAAATCATGTTAAGCTTTAGGCTCATACGCTACGTTGTATGCTTGCAACCGGTGGATAGAAATATCATAACAAATATTTAGATTTGATGGGTATGCAGTTCATATTTAAATCAGCTGACAGTTTATGATAACACGTTATCTTAAACCTATACGAGAACTTTCCTCCGCCCGTATTCAAATACCCCCTCCCTACCCGGCCTGAAGATATTGTTCGATTGGAGGTTTATATATATTCTTTAGGCATAATGTTTCTAATGAGTTTCATGAGACTTCGAAGCTTTTATCATCCGTTGTATTTTAGTTAAACCTACTTTTTTGTAAATTATTTGGTTCTTTTAACCCTTTCGGTGCCAAGTTAATAAAGTTCCAGTTAGTATCAAGTATTTAGCGTATTCTGTGAAATAGCAGTCAATTTCGAACAGTACTCGCCACTGGCATTCTATTTATATGTAGCTGGCGGTCAATTTATATGGCTATATCAATTTACTAGAAATGTCTTGGTACAAGAATATATTTAAAATTTGGGAAATTGCTCGTCAAGAAAAAAGGATATTTTCATACAATGTTTTAGTTGTAACTAGTTAACTTTTTAGTTTTTCGCGATTATTCTGACTCGTAATTTAAGTTGTAACAAGTATCGACTGCAAGAATTTTCTTTAAACAGGGTTACTGTTTATCTAGCCAGAGATCTTATAAACGCCCTATGAAATGTTGATCTTTACCGTAGAATGCATCGTGCTCTTGAAAACGGTTTAATTGATGTATAGTTTTGTTCCCCAAGAAATATTGACTACGTTTAGATGAAATCGTTTGCGCAATGATTGCTTTCTTCCTTTATCCTTACTCTCGTTTCGCAATATTTCGTGACATATAAAAAATGGAAGCAAAATCACAAGACACAAAGAGTTATATAGATAATATACAAGGGTACATTCTTTTGTGACTTGGTAGAATCACATGTGACAAAAAGGATATAACTTCTTGAGAAGAGCAACTGTACTCTTTTAGCCCCAATAGTTTATTTGTCTTACACTGCAGGCATTTTCTAATGGAGTTTAAACAGTGTCGAACAAGTGTTCAGTTATATTACATAATCACCACCGGTGATTCAAAGTTTGTCTATATGAAGGAAAGAAGCAAAAACATCATTAGAAGCGTATTTACATGGCTTTTAAAGATCGGAGCCTGTACTATTTAGTTACACCTAAGGCGCATTTTACCTGTAAGAAGATATCGCCATTAACCGCAATTCCTAGAGGGAAGAAATCGCATTCCATATCTCTCTACCTGTACGTATTTATCTAGTTAGGCAGACTTATCTACCGGTTATCGAGTTCGGCAGTTGGGCGCCTGCGGGTATGCTGGGTGCATGAGAGGTATCATTTTGTTTGCATGTCTTAAATAAAGTTCGTTGTGCAAAGAAATTCCACAGTTTACGATTGCAATGACGTCGACTTCTGAACCGTTCCCGAACAATATTCCGAACACGACCGATTAAGACACGATGCATTTATTTCCAAAACGTGGAGGACCGTGGTCCATGGGTAAAGCGGTGGCGCCTGGACACAAGGGTCGTGGATTCGAACCCCGTGAGAAGCGGGATCTACCTTGCGATCTTTCATTAATCCACATTCGGCGCGAGTACTGGTTATGTATCCAGGAAGCAGAATCGAAAGTGATTTATCTGGGTTGTAAGAACTTGTTTCACAATCGATGTAAAATGAATAAGTTTATACTTAAACTATTTCCAAAATAATAGTATTATCCAACAAGAAACAGAAAGCATTTAAAAAAAAGTAGTTTATATTAAAAAATACCCAAGAAGCGTTCTAACATTGCATGACGTATTACCAAAATGCGTCTGACACCAGAAGAAAATGTCAAAAATATTAAACTCGTGTTCGAAACTTGAATAGGCCCTATTTGATCAAAATAGATAGCGATGTATCATTTGTATAAAGGGCACATGCGGGGAAACCATGATGCATCATGTTTTACTGTAAAGATGAAAGCCAATAATACCGTTCGCAAATTCTTTCCCGTGTTCAGAATTCTACGAATTTACAGGTATCAAAAGCTGACTTGCGAATCCGCAGAACATAATGACTACATGCCGCGCATCAATACACCATACATGTAAACAAACACGGTATCTCGGAATCTCATCTGCCTACGCAGGATTCTTTTACACATGAATTTGGCAGCAGACCAAGGAGCTGTGTTGAAGGTAATAAATGTCTAACCTTAGAAGTTATGCGGCTATCAACTAAGTGTAATTTGAATAACAGAAGCTACCCTTAACCTTAGAGCACATAATGTGGCAGGGAAGCTTATCCCTAGAACTGGTTATGACCATAAAATGGGAGATTGGAATATTGAGTGTAGCCTATAGAATATGCAACCAGAAACACAAAGAACCACAAAATCACAAAAAATCATCCATTAGAAATGTTTTGAATTAGTTTTTTCAGCATCGAGGCATATTTATATGTTACACAGAAGACAGAAAGGAACATAGTCTACAACTGAAAGCAACAGTTTTCGTCTGTCGCGAGAAGTTTGGAAAAAGGCACGATTTACGAAATAAGTATCAGCAAGACCCCTGTAAAACGGTGTATACATATTGAACTTGTTCTACTTTAGCGCTTCCAAAATAGATTATAGTGTCCTATTATATCGCTCAAAAACGCTCTTTTTTCATCGTGATATTGTGCTTCTTGGCTCATCATGTATGTAGGAACATCATTAAGCTAAATGCTGCTTTAGTCGACTTAAACATTCTGCATTTCTTAAGTCTGCCAGGAAACTATGTTGAGCAAAGGTAAAGCGTCGGCCTCTTGTACCGATGGTTCCGTGTTCGAATCCCCGTTAGGCGAGGTAAACATTTCCTGGATTACCCCACAAAGTACCCCACGAGTACTGGTTTAGTATCCAGGAAGCATTCATCGAAAGTGAAATGGGCTTCAAGCTTCCATCACAATCGATGTATAACTAATATGGTAAAAAAAGAAATCCAAACAGCGCAACCGAAAATTGGAAGCCATCCATTTCGAACCACCTCTAACTCCAGACTCACCTGACGGCTTCGATTTCCTCGTCCTTTTCACGGAGTCTCTGTTCCATCTCAGCACGGAGAGCGGTAAGGGCGGCGTTGGCGTTGGCCAGTTTGTTCTCGGCATCCTTGAGGGCGTCTTCAGTATCGCGAAGGGCGGCAGCCAGGTTATCGCGCTCGGCGGTGAGAGCGGCGTTAGCGGCAGTCAGGTCGTTCAACCTCCTGTTGGCGTCCTTCAAGGCGTTGTTAGCCTCGCGAAGTTGGTCTGGTAATGGATAAAACACGGATGTGTAACATTTTTGGCAAACATGTAATGCGGGGAAAAACATGGATTTGTAACAGTTTGATAAACATATAATGTGGGAAATGGTTCCCCGTAAAGCATCTGTTTTGAGGTGTGGATGCATTAGGAAACAACATTTTTTTTTCAAATATTTGTTGATCTAAATAGCTTATCAACTTGGTAGTCAATTTGAGTGTAGAATCGGGAAAATGTAGTAAAAGTAATGGAAAAGCAGCTGTACAAATATCAATATAATGTAAATGAATTCAGAGCGGTAATATGCTCCATATGACAATGCCGTAAAAACATTTTTTTTCTCGAATAGGTCATCAAATTGGCACTATAAATACGTTATTTCATAATGCTTTCTCATGACATTCATTTCTAAAAAATAGTCAGATCACAGTGCTTTCTGAAGAGAATGATTACTATGTCTTTACATGTTTACAATATAGGCCTGTCATTGTTTTCAACGTAGCTCTGTAAGCTCATTTAACGATTATATCAATTTCGACCTTCCATTTGATTCAGGCATTGTAAACCAAGAACACCTTTACCCTTAAAATGCTGAAACCGTCATGCTTATGCAAACAGATTATATAACAGGCCAGCTGCCAATTAAAGTTAGTTAGTTTAGTTAACCTTATTTGTTTTACATCGGTTATGAAGGAAGCGGTAAGCTTGTTCAAAGCCACTCTCGATGACTTCTTCCTGGATACTAATTCAGTACTCGCCCCGATTTATGGGTTAGTCCCGACAATTTTCACCTCGCCCAACGGGGATTCGAACCCGGGACCCTCGGTACCAGAGGGCGGCGCTCTACCTCTGGAAGAAGTTTGAAATCAAGCGAGGTTACTCATCAAGGGCGATAACAACCCTTTCGGGAAAGGCCTATAGCCCCCTCTCGGCGTGGGTTCAACTGGCGTTAGCGTTATTTTTGGCCCGCCGTTGCCCATTCATACATACCCGAAAGTGATTTGTTCTCTCGTTCCAAGTTGCCGTTCTTCTCAGCCAGTTCGGCGTTTGCGACCTTCAGGCGGTACACCTCCTGTTCCAGGGAGGCCTTGTCGGAGCGGAGACCGGAGTTCTCGGCCTGGAGATCCGCAACCTGCTTGCTGAGAGCGGCGTTGTCGTTCTCCAGTTGACGGTTTCTCTTGGTGAGGTCTTGGACGATGATCTGGGTCTGTTGATGAAAAGCGGAATGTGGTTTAAATAATGTACGAATATGTTTGAGGTCTTGGACAATAATCTTGGTCTGTTGGAGGAAAAGGGGAGATTGTTTGAAATGGTGTACGAAAGCAATATGCGGGATTTTGGACAATTATCTAAGTCTTTGAGTAAAAGGTGAAGCTTGTTTGAAATGAAATGCAGTAGAATTTCTAAATCTCGAAGTTGAGGGACCTCTTCAAAATGTTTGACGTAGAGAGAGCTCGACATACAGATATTTGATGTCTTGGACGACGATCTAAATCTGGTTGACAAACGGCGAGGAGTGTTTATTATAATGTAGTAAGGCAGCATTAAACATGTGGTGAAGTGTACTAGACTAATTTATTATATTCCTATCAGTGAAATACTGGGATTTCTCAGTGTATCAATTTTCAATTTTGTCACAGTGAATGTCCTCACTAGTGATGAAATCAAAAAGTCATATCATCACTAGTGACTATATAAGTTTTGACGGAACTACTTTTTTTAACCATTCCTTTGCTTGAAAGTCATGGCCGCTCTTTTGCACACGACACTAAGAAATGTGTACCCCGATTACATCAATACACGTATATGACGTCGTGGGCGTGGCCATCGGCTTCGCTCCTCTCATTTTATATTCCATTTGGCGTTTATGGAAATATTTCGGCAGATAAATTTTATGTAATGGAATGAAATGAATAGATTAACCAACCCCCATTCGATTTATATCAAAAAAATGTCACTTGAATATGTTGTTATCAGGTAGAAAAAAACTCGTTCTTCGAACTCGTTTTTTCAACCTGATAACAACCCATTCTTTTTACATAGCTAGAAAAATCCACTTTGGATACATTGTCCCCTGTGGGGATTCGATTCCGGTTCGCCCAGGTGACAGTCCAAGACATAACCACTGAGCGAAAGAATCGGCTCAGTAACGCAGAGGTTACATCTTGTCCTGATTTATTCTTGTTATGCTGTAGAGAATGAGGCGGTTACGTAACAATATCAATCGAAAGGAGTTAATCATCCTCTGTTTGCTTACGTTCTCGAGTTCGATGGTGACTTCACGGAGTTCAGCGGTGAGCCTGTTCTTGGTTTTCTCGAGGTTTGCAGCACGCTGGCGTTGTTGCTCCAATAAGTCTTCGAGTTCCTGAATCTTGACGCTCATCTTGCGTCTGTCAAAGAATCGAGTAGTATATATATATTATAACTACACGGACGCGTTTAAAGTTTCCACACACTGTATTAATGTTATTCTTCTCGCGGAAAAAAAATAGTATTAAATGCCCATGGGGTCAGGTGTTATGAATTGTGTAACGATACTTAGTTGACTTAATTTGTGCACAGTTCACTATAATATGCGATTTGCTTACATTCTTTCTTATACATATGTTTGTATTTAAAAGAGTTATAAATAGAAACAATACGGAGATCCATTATATATATATAATGATAATGATAAATAATGAAACATAATTTATGTCTCCGAAACAGACATCAAAAAAGCTGGCAAAGTAAGATGCTCTGGCCACTAAACCATGGAGGCACATGCATCTTTATGAAATTATTTATTTTCTGGTTTTGTGACAAAAACTGTCGTATCTATAATTATTGTGTTACTTCAAACAAAAAACTACCAACCTAAAACCAGTCTTTGTGAACTGGTTTGACCTTTATTTCATTGCAAACTTACAATGATGCAATGCAAATTGTAACATTGGCGATATTTTTATCAGACACAATACATGATACAATTAAGAGAACAAAAGAGACTATTTCTCTCATGAAGAACACAAACACGGACACACGCACCTCAATTCTTCGTATTCCTCTGTCTTGGACATCAAGTCCTTCTCGAGTTTAGTCTTGACCGCCGAGAATTCAGCCTGGAGTTTGCTGTACTGTTGACGGTACATGCTGGCGTTCTCGGATTCTTCTTCATATCGAGCGTTCAGGTTGTCGTAATCGGCTTGGAGGGCAGCGAGCTGAACTTGGAGGTTCTGTCTTTGCTGTAAGGGATAGTTGGTACATCTATAACATGCTAGATACTGTTACTAGTGTCATTTTGGGACCGATAGATAGGTGCCGTATACCATTTGTGATATCCGGCATTAACCATATTAGGCCTACACATGAACGTAAGGAATCATGAAGTCATAAAAACGCCATGACGTCATGTTTACACCATTCTCTACTTAGTTTTTCCTTTTTTCGCATGTTTTATTTACATCTTGATTTGTTGAAAGAATACATTAAGGTAACAGGA
The DNA here is from genome assembly GCA_947846245.1 of Cerastoderma edule. Classification (NCBI taxonomy): domain Eukaryota; kingdom Metazoa; phylum Mollusca; class Bivalvia; order Cardiida; family Cardiidae; genus Cerastoderma; species Cerastoderma edule. The sequence continues at coordinate 13,497,239 of OX401408.1, read as the reverse complement.
TAAATAGAATAGAAAGTTGGTGTCTTTGTATGGGAAAAGTTATCGGGCTCGGCTTCGGATTATTATCCGTTTCGCCTTCGGCTCACCGATAACATTTCCGATTCACGACACCAACCATCTATTCTCTATATACATTGATTCATTAGTCATGCATGTTCGATCTTCGTCTATTTCCATTACATGCAGATTCGCGAGTGATTAATCTTAGTTGTAAGAACATGCTTCACACTCGATATAAAATAAATAAGTTTAAACTAACTTGCTGACATGTATGTATTGGCAATATATGTTTGATATTTTTCTTTTCTTTGTTGAAGGCACATTTGGTAAATAGCCATTCGTTAATTATTGATTCACTCGTTGAAATAACTAGTCGGTTGTCGTTTGTTATACGCTGGAAAATGGTATATCCTTACAAATCTAGTTTGTTGAATAAAGAATATAACTCAATCGACAAATACGCCATTAAGAATATGTTGAACGGTTATTTATTTTAGCTCCATCTTGACCTTTGATACCTTTTTATGTAAATTGTAAATTGAAAATCCGTTAATTCAATATTATTAATACTATACATAAACTATTTCTATGTTATAACAGTCATTATGTTCATATTTTACTTGCTGATCTTATATATGAAATTCGGTTTATCATGATGGATGTGAGTGAGAAGAGTGGATGGTGGATGTGTATTGCAGGCGTATTTCATGCATGAGAGCCGGTTTTTTTGGGTATCCATCTAACCGAAAGCGAAAGTTAGAAGGATGAAATGGGATGACCTTCGATACGTACCCTGGCTTCATCATCGTAGTTTCTCTTAAGGTCGTCCAAGCTGAGCTGAATCTGCTGTTTGGCCTTGGCGAGGGCGGCGTTGGCGCTGTCAAGTTCCTGGGCCTGGTGCTGGAGGTCAAAGTTCTCCTTGGTGAGGCGGGCCTTGGCACCGTTAGCGTCGTTCAGTTGCCTGAAAATAAACATTAACATAGTGTTTTAATTTATGTTAATTAACTGAGGGTTTAAGCCATTTACCGGTAAATAATCTAGGTATGTACAAGTCATATTCAAAATAGTCCTTAATAATTGTAAGGAAGAAGCGCAAACAAACAAAGGTGGTTTTTTTTACGTTCAATGTCTGATTTACTTGTAAATGATCTAGTTACAATTCATATTCAGAATATTCCTTTATAATGCTATATAATTGTAATGAAGAAGCGCAAACAAGTTTAAATCCATTTAGATAAAAAAATCGCTGTGCACAATGTTTAACGCCTTGAAAATATTTTCCCCAGTGCTGTCCTGGATTTACTAGTACTAGGCTAGGGCTCTGAAGCGTCTTGCTAACATGAACCAAGAAACGATTGGAATCGAACCCGGGAGCCCTAAGTTCTTAGAATGCTACCTTAACCCCTAGAGTCACACAGGGTATATAGTTAGAAAGAATTGAAAACAGAAACATCCAATGTGTCATTGTAGAGGGAGTTTCTGTTGCTGGTTTAACATACACCAATAATAGATTGTGAGTAGCTGGTACTGACGACTTTATAATATAAAGTTTATATTCATTAAAAAATGCTTTTTGTTACCATAAAATAAATGTTTAATATGGGAACAAGACAATCGTATCGGATGCTTGACAAATCACGTATAAACGACATTCGCACTATGACATCAAAAGTAAGCTCCTATTCGCGTACCCATTCATAAATGTAATTTCCAGATGCATCTTGTTTTTGTGTGTGCCTTTTTTGTGTATATATATATACAGTCAAATTTGTGTTAAGAGGACAGCATATGGAACTGAGAAAATTGGCTGTTTAAAACAGCGTGACCGCTTAACACAAGTTGATGTACTCTATAAATTCAACAATAGGGCTTCCTGTAGCGGTTGTTTAAGACAGGTTGGCTGCTTTAAAGGGTGGATGCTTAACACAAGTTGGACTGTACATAAATTTAAGCCAACTTACCTGGTCAGTTCATCGACCTGGATCTTGAATCGGGCACAGGAGCTGTCGAGAGCCTCGATTTTGGCATCACCAGAGGCCTGAAATAAACAATATTTTTGTAATTGGGACGTAAACGAACAACCGAATATTCGCATTTTCGGTTTAAGGTATTCGAATCGTGAATCACTATTCGGATATGACATTTGTTCTTGTTGGGCCGATGCCACTTTATTTGTCTAGTTTAACCCATTACCAAACAATAACGACATTTTAACACTTTGTTGCAGACGACTCTGGAAAACACTGTGGGAAAAGGAGAAAATTCCTCGTAACGAGCAATTTCTCCTTTTCCCACCATGTTTTCTTCTCTATCGGCAGACTGCTTTCCAATTTCATCACATTTTGAACTGTCGTCTGCAAACTCTTTCAATTTGGGACAGTCGAAAATTGTTCGTTTGGCAAAGGGTTAAGCAATATAAAACCATGTTTTGTTTCATTTCCCTCCAGCTCTTAATTGATCAATAATTAAAGACATGTCTTCATGTCAACGTATGGTATCAAGGTGCGATTTTCATGTTTTGAAAACATCTGCCACTTCATAATACACATTTTCAAAAATGTATACATTTTACATAATAATGATAAGCCAATTTTTATCTTTAGATCCAAGTGTTCAGACCAGGAAGCGTTTTAATTGTAAACTTTCGTCTCTCTTTCGTTTAACTCGACGAATATAAAGCCTTTTCTCTCAACGGAGACCACCTGCCGAACGAGTTTATATTGCAAAGGGAGATAATCCGAGGAAGCAAACAAAAAGGGGTTACGTACCTTAGCCTTGCCGAGACTCTCGTTGATTCCCTGAAGGCTGTCGATTTCGACCAGAAGCTGGCTTTTTTCTTTTTCAATTCTGTCGAAGGAAAATGATAACAAGCATGTGTTAAGCATGGTAAACAGTGGATACACGTATAACAGAACTTTTCTCGAGAGCGATTTTAAAGCTCTTTGTTCACACATGTGATGAAATTTGGAAGTTAAGATTTAATTTTCTGTTAAAAACGGTTCAATAGTTGTATTGCTATATGACATGCAATAGGGAATAGCTATTGGGGGAAGCACAATTCGTTTGTATATAAATTTTTTGAGCCTTTGTACAGTGAATAAAATATGCATTTAGATTCAAAAGCATTGCAACGGTTTTTGAGATCTACCGCATTTTGACTGTACATACTTTGATTTATTGAAGTTTCCCGAATATTTCAAACAAGGGAATAGAAATGAAGATCTCAGATTTTCATTTTCTCGAGAAAATGTGTACCAAGGTGTGTGCTCTGCGTACAGGTAGCTATGTTAAACGACGTATGGAAACTATTTGCGTAAGCCAAAACTGATAAACATGGATAATATTTTAATTGAAAACACAATATTGCAATGTGATACGTCATTGGAAGCGTCTCGGAGAGACGATTCCAATGATGTGTAACTTTGCAGTATTGCATCGTCCAATATTGAAGTGTAACTTTGCAATATTGCTTCGTCCAATATCGAAGTGTAACTTTGCAATATAGCTTTGTCCAATATTGAAGTTTGAGAGAATGTTGTTTTGAACTTACGCACATTTTTTGCATTAATTGTTTAGTAAAACGGCACCCTTCTGCTTTGTAATGCTACCTCGTCAGTGTCAGCCCAATGGACAGAATACAATGGAGATTGGGTATTAAAACATCTAGCGGTGCCCAACCCAGTGACTGGGACTCCCGCAGCAGATGACAAATACATTCAGGATTAAGTCAGTAAGTATTTAAGTAAATAAGCACCTGTGTTTGGTTTTGGAAAGGTAGTCAACTTGGTCGGAGAGATCGTTGTATGCCTCTTGGTGCTTCTTCCTCATGCTGGCTTCCTGACCCTCGAACTGGATGGTCAGAAGTTCGATATCCTTTCTGAGCTTGGCGAGTTCAGCATCCTTCTTTCGGTTGATCTCCATCTGTGCACAAGAGATTAAGACATAAAGATTAGATGGGTGATTTTCTAAAAATAGATTTTTGTGTCGTCTGGTTTCCAAAACTTTAAGTATCTGGTTATCTTTCGTGAGGAAAGATACTCAGAGCATCAAAGAGGCTAGATTACAGGCCAACCGCGTGATTCTACCTGGCTTGATCAGGCTCCGGGCATCGCAAATAACCGAAATATTGTTGCCGCGATGTAAACCCATTTAGCTAAAATGATTATAAGATACCAACACGAAATATAGCGTCGGTTGTCATTGTACGTTAGCCAACGTTTTGAATTGACAATGAAAAAATTCAAGAAAAGCATGAATTACCAACATGTACTTTTCATTCATAAAACAGCTTGGTCCAATCAAAACATTACGTTCGTAGATTAAAGGTAGGCCATCCTAACCGGGGTTTTCTAATTCTGGATTCATTCACAATGTTTTCAAAGTGTCTGCTGTTCATTTAACTTTTTATTATCCTCTGCTGATTGTTTGGATTACGTGAAATTCCCTTTTTGGATTTACCACGGCATGAAAATAAGGTAAGTGATATGAAATGTTGGTACTGTAACCATTTATGTTCACATTGTTAGTGGGAACAGGTTGATGTATATATTGTATGGACAGCACCACCGACCAGTGGCTGACTGTAACTTCGACTAATCGGATGTGAATGTGTCTTTGAGAGTGTTTTTTAACTTGTCCATCTACACGATCAAGATTGACGACCAGCATAAAAATTCGATTGAACAACAGTCTCTCCGGCACGGATTTTTCACGTTTGAATCCTTGCATCAGAACTAGAAACTATGCTTTAGTAAAGATACATACACGTACATTACACGATGAAACAATTATGACTTAAAAGCTCAAATTATCGGTCAATAGGTGGTTTGATCCCGGAAAGGATATTTCTATTTTCTTATGTTCACAGTTTGATATAAGTAAATGTAGTAAATGTGGCATGATGATAGAAGTTTGGGGGGGGGGGGTACTTGTATCAATCGAAATAGAAGTGAGATATCGTTGAAATCAACGTTAACCACAATGTATGATGAGTACTGTACCTGGACGCTGGAGGCACCGCCGGACTCTTCCAGTTTGTCGGAGAGCTGCTCGATTTGGAAGGTATATTCGGCGCATGATTTCTCAAACTGAAAGTAGACAAAAATATGTATTTATAAAACATGAGTTGATGAAATGTTAAATTTGTTGTCGATGCGCCTTGAAACATCATTCATTCATTCTTTGATATCAAAAAAGCCTTTTGAAAATCGTCGACTTTCTTTTAGATTTGATATCGTTCATTGACAGTCACGACTCTTTAAATTGATGCGGAATTAGAAGATGCGCCTGTATAAAAAGTTAGAATAAACATTTAACTATGGCATCACAAGAAGAAACGTGCTCACGACTTCGTCATGTTATATAACAGGGGCCTATAAAAGGCAACTTTCTAATTCGACATTTCTTTAAAATCACACAGATTTTCCAAAAATCAGTCACGCAAGCTTTTTTGTTTACCAATTCAACAATTTCAGCGAGAAAACTTGCCAAAATTACCAAGCCTATTTCTCTTTCGAATTCAAGGTTAAAACGCCCTGTTGCTTGTTTTTACCCTCTATTATTACAAACGTTTTATGTTTTTTTTTAATTCTTTTATTTATCTATTTATTTATTTTTATGTGTTTGTATTAGACTTTTTAAGCTCGGTTTCTGTCTGTAAAAGGGTTCTGCGTTTATCATTTCCCCTCGGTCAGCGGTCGAAGGAAATCTTATCTATTCGATGTACAGAGATAGAAGCCCCATAGAAAGCGAAGACGTCAGTCTGCGATAATGTAAATCAGCGTATATCTTGCCCGCGTTGTCGGGTGAATCCCACCATGGATGCTGAAACTGATATACATGTATATGTGTATATGTGTATACCAATCTAAACTCATCTGGCTTATCCAATGGAAAGGCCCGTGACATAATATGGTAGCCGCCTTATTGCTTGTTTGCTAGACGACTTCGTTGTACTTTCGTTTTGAAATGAAAATGTTAAATGCAATATCTAAACGTTTATCTAATTTGATTCAACCTTTTACGAAACGCTTAATTTCCGACCGTCCCAAATTGAAAGAGTTCGCAGACGACATTTCAAAATGTGATGAAATTTAAAAGCAATCTTCTGTTAGGGAAGAAAACAGTGTGGGAAAAGGAGATATTGCTCGTTTTCTCCTTTTTCCCCACAATGGTTTCTGCCCTATCAGAATATTATTTTCCAATTTCATCACATTTTGAAATACAATCTACAAACTCTTTTCTCAGAGTCGCAATAAACAAACTGGTCAAATGTCGTTATTTTTTGGTAATGGGTTGGGAAACAAAAATAAATCACAACTTATAATTACGCTTGTACATTGAGTTTAGCGACCCAAAATAAAAGTTTTAAATGATCTTTTTTTAACATTTCCATATTTATTTAACTACTCAACTTGGCAACTCACCGGTAACGTGTTGTTAGCCGGCATACATAACGCAATATGTGTAACGCTACACTAATATACCAATCGGAACTACTCTGGTATTTCCGTGAGCTGTGAAATAGACCTCGGATATAAGTGTAGGGTTACAAATCATCGGATAAATCGGCCCCGGCGATTAATACCTTTTCTAAGTGTGCAAGTTAAGTAGTTCAATATGTATGGAAGTGTTGGACATCCTTTTAAATCATTCTTTATCGGTAACTCATACGAAATAGCGAAATCATAAGTTGTGACACATAAAGGTGTGTTCTTAATCAAATTAATCGACTTTTTAGATTTCACATTTAAGATCTTTTTTTTTTAACCGAAAGTACGTCATTCTCGCTGGAAACAATATGGCGTCATCCCTATTATTTCAGAGGTGTTTTCATTGAATAAACCCGTTGTGTTCAGATTGGCAGCACTGATATACGAGGTGTTTTTTCTCAAGTCACGTATTTACCCGAGTAGTTACGATTGATATACGAGGGGTATTTTTCAGGTCACGGAAATACCCGAGTAGTTACGATTGATATACGAGGGGTATTTTTCAGGTCACGGAAATACCCGAGTAGTTACGATTGATATACGAGGGGTATTTTTCAGGTCACGGAAATACCCGAGTAGTTACGATTAGTATATATACACGATTTGAGGAACGCCTCAAAACCCATTTTACATTTATATCGAAATTACATGAATGAAAAGTGGCAAATAATAATTTTAACCCATAGAATATCCTTATCCTATAAAACTTGATTTTATAACGGTATTTGCTCTGATAAATATTTGACTTTGTTACTCTTACTTCTCTGATTTTTCACCATCAGGGATGGAATGCCTTAACTACAGATGTAAAAGTGAGTTTCTATAACCCATAGTAATTAGAAGCGTGAGGTTTTACTATCAGATAATCTCACACAAACACGTTAGCTACAGGCATCAGCCTTATCAACAGTAAATCAAATACCCCCAGCCTATGTTACCGAAAACTGGTACACATGTACCTTGGTACATTAAAAACCCTGTAGTGGCGTTTTTATAATATTTACTTGAAATGGGTCAGAATTATTCGGTTTCGTGGTCAGTTTACCATTCTGTATGCATTACTCAGAGCCGAAAGATATGGCATTGATTGTATTTGACCAGCCACAAACCTTAAACTATTACACAAACTTAATCGTATGGTTTTAATTGACTATGAACCAACATTCAATACTTAGGACGGCATCGATGTAAAGAAGGAGTAAATCTTATACTAAAAGGAGTTTGAATTCAAGCGATCTTAGCCACTATATAGAATTGGCCAATATACTAACTCGACAACATCGATTTTTGTCCAATCTTATTTCAAACCTCTTGACCATATGATCAAATATTTATTGACCATACCGAGTATACGTATTACCCAATATTATGGCAAATATTTCAAGTTCATATTTGAATCGATGTGTTGTTCCGATCAGTTAATCATTGAACAGTTTGCCACACTAAGTAATCTTCACATTGATACCATTTCGTGTATAATTCATCTTTCCAACTTTACCTAAACAAACATAATTGTCTAGGCATTTACACGATGCATATGCATATCTGTCAATGTTATATTGAGTTGTTCGCAATTCACAAATACAACATTACATAATTAAAAGAGTGTGTGCTTTTTAATGGCATATGCGCGAATGCAATCAATTATTCGCGATGCAATAAGAACATTTGTACACACTTACAAGTTAATATACGTGTATATGGAATATGTGCGAACGCCATCAATTATTTGTGATATAGAAAAAACAACTGTATACAGTTACAAGTTAATATACGTGATATGGCATATGCACGAACGCCATCAATTATTCGTGATATAGAAAAAAAAACTGTATACAATTACAAGTTAATATGCATGTATACACGGCATATGCGCGAACGTAACCAATGGTTCGCGATTCACCAATACAACAGAGTCCCTTTATAAGTGGGTCGCCAGCGATATTGTGGCATTTTGAGTGACTGTATCTTGATTAGAAAGGTACTCCCGTTATTTTCTCGGGATGGAATCACGCAACACATTCTAACCACTTATATATCGCTAAGTAGCGAGTGTGCAGGTAAATGATACCCTGGCAACGGTTGCTAGGGAAGGTATGAAAGCACAAGCATACCGCTTCAATGGAAGTGGGGTTCTCTGTAAACGTGTGTAAACGTTTTTTTTTTTATTATTCTTTTTTTCTGATTTTTTTTTTTTGTCTTTATAAACCGGTCTTAAGCTGTTTATGCAGAGTGTGCAAATGAGACCTGTGTACTCTACGTGTCGAACTAAAAGACCGATACTCCTTCATTTGATTGACGGAGAAACATCCTCTTCAGTTCGACATGGGTGACAGTCGTTTCAACCCTTTACCAAACGCCAAATTGTCGACCGTCCCAAATTGAAAGAATTTTCAGACGACATCTTAACTTGAAATGAAATAGGGTAGTAAACATTTTGGGAAAAGGAGAATTTGCTCGTAGAGAGCAAAATTCTCCTTTTCCCACAATGTTTTCCTGAGTCGTCTGCAACAAACTGGTCAAATTTTGTTATTGTTTGGTACTGGGTTAAACGTCTTGTTGTTAGCAGGAGTCTGTATTGTTATACAGCCGTTTATGTCATTTGTCATATTTGCGGAATGTTTGGCTGCAGATTGCTCTGGACAGCTTGGAACGGCTGATCTGTTCTTGTTACGCAGAGATATCGGTGCGTTTTGACTTGTCTTGGCTAGAGAAATAAAGTGCCTTCGAAATACCGTGTACTCTTCCTTATTAACTCTTTACCAAACGTTGAATTTGTGACTGTCCCAAATTGAAAGAGTTTGCAGATATTCAAAAATGCGATTGAAATGAAAAATAATCTTCTAATAGGACAGAAAACATTGTGGGAAAATGAGAAATTTGATAATATTGCTTGGACGCGAATTTCACCTTTTACCAATAAATAGAGAGATCAATGGAAAACAATATTTAGTCCTTCACAAACATAAAGGACAACTTACTAAAGTCTTGCATTGAATGCTCGATGCATCACTTAAGATTCAAACAATTAGAGGCAATTTTTCTTTTTATAATGTTGCTTGGACGCGAATTTTAACTTTTACCCATACATTGAGAGGTCAATACAAGACGAAAGTAAGTTCTTTACAAACGTGAAGGACGACTTAATTAAGACTTGAATGGAACCCTCTATGTTGTACTTACTATGGGCTTACATTGAACCCACGATGTATCGCTTTAGATTCCAACAATTACAGACAACAGTTTTCTAGACAATGTAACTTGAAAGAACGATCGAGTTTTGGTACAAAGTGCTCTTCACATATTTACATTTTTCGCTGAAGTATCTAAGCATTGTTTGCATTGTAAGGTAGTGGACTCTTTATCTGTTTAAGATTCCACACAAGTCACTATTTGATGCCATAAATCGGTTAACCCATTGCCAAACAATAGCGACGTTTGACCAGTTTGTTGCAGACGACTCTGGAAAACATTGTGGGAAAAGGTGAAATTGTTCTTAACGAGAAATTTCTCCTTTTCCCACAATGTTTTCCGCCCTATCAGAAGAATATTTTTCAATTTCTTTATATTTTGAAATGGCGTCTGCAAACTCTTTCAATTTGGGACGGTCGAAACTTTTGTGTTTGGTAAAGGGTTAAGGAAGTGTAGAAGCCGAGCGGCTGACACAACTCAAACACTTCCAACGAACGCTTAAAGAAGCGTTAGGTTAGAATTACGCGAAAAAGGACCCTCACACATAATAAAACCATTTTGGCACCATCAAGACCTTTTCAAGACATGGCTCAAGACGCATTGAGCTTGCTACCGACATTTGCTTCGGTTTCTTTAAGGTAAGCATTGAATACTTGTAGACGTCTGATATCTGGTAATGCTTAATATGTGAATAAAGGGCATTCAATGGGTTGTGGGTAAAGAATGAGTCAATAAACTTCTACATATACATATTCGATAATGTGTCATTTTGTAGCTTTTTCGAAAAAAGGTTCGAAGTTGTATGTGTTTAAAACCAAGGGGAAATTTAAGATTTTTCCAAGAATTGTGTTAAGATTGCACGGAAGTTATGAAAACAAGGAGAAAATGGAAGTATTATACAGAAAGCGTAAAACAGGTGTCGAAAGGTATACGTTGGAATCCATCAGTCGCTATGGTAACGCGTTTTTACTATAAGCCTACCTCGGGCCTACCTTTAATAATCTACAGACATCTTCGGAGGGTTTGTAAATATTTATATGTTGGACTGTGTAAGAATGTTCACACCTTGGAGCAAGTTCCCTTGTGCATTTCTGTATTACCCTGCCGCCACACGCTTTGTAAATCGACACCAATTATTCATGTCTGTGGCGTATGTATGTATATGTTCGTGGCGGATGTATAAAACCAAAAGGCCTAACCGCCCTTGTTATATTCGTTTGCTATTGTTACAACAACGTTTTTCTTTTCGTAATACCAAAGTCTAAACATTTGTGGAGGTAATTTATATACTTAAAATACTAAATATCAATTTAGTTGTTTGTTAATGAAAGAGTTTTAAGCGGATGCGTTTAGAACTACATTTCCTTGACCAAACATCATGATTAATTTTGCCGCCTGACCCGGTAAAATGTTTACAAATTTGATAGAATATCAAATACGAATGCTTACTTGTTTATCTTTAACGCTGATATGTATCAATTGTATTTACTTTGAATATTTTTATATTAAGGATGAAACAATAGAGTGTTGCTCTTGAAAACCATTAACATCGTTTTCTCGTTTGTGTATGCAAACTACGCATTTGGTTATTATTTAAATGATAGTTTCGGCTCTTAAGTGTGGCATGGTGAAGCCAACATGTCATTAATAAACGAAATACTAATACAAGTGTGTTATGGCGAAATGTCCTTTTTTTTCTCTGTAAACCATCATAATATGAAAAACTTCCAGATAACTTATCGAACTTTCATATGTTATATATTAACGCCTTAGAATGTTTATATTAACGCCTTAGAATGTTTATTTTGCGGCAAAACTAAAAAAAATGCGTATCAACCGTTTTAGGTAAATGCCTACCGAAATACTACCGTATGGTTTGTACGTATCAGCGATTTCCCGTTGAGAGGAACTTTTTCCGCAAGATAAACATAATGGGATGGCGCCTGTCCAACATTGCGATCATTTCTCGCGTTTTCTCGTTGCCTCCCACGTGACGTTTCTCGGTGGCCGAAGCCGTTCGTCCTAGCATTTATACGTACGTAAAGGGTTTCGCTATTAAAGTAGAAATATCCGAAACTCCTTCATTCTAATAAATAATATTTGGCATTTTTGTTTTACAGCGGCATATGGCGATTGTCACCAGGGGTGGCAAACTGTGATTAGGGTTTACTTGTCTGTAAATGTCAAAACTGTTTCTGTACATCGAGTGTCCAATGCAATACTAAAGTACGTGCTTCACAAACATGTAACACTTACGATAGTATTGCACTGAACCCTCGACTTGTCCGTTCACTGGTTATACTTTCAGTAAAAAAATCACTTGTCCGTTAATGCTTTTGGGAAAAGCTCGGCAATACGAACACTTTATTTTGCAAGCCCTGTAGTCTAACTCCAAACTACATAATAACACACTTTAACGAACATTTAGAAGACTGTTTAACCCTTTACCAAACGCTTACTTTTCGACTGTCCCAAATCGAAGGGATTTGCATATGAATGTGTTGGAATTGGAAAATAATCTTCTGATAGGACAGAAAACATTGTGGGAAAAGGAAAGATTGCTCGTCACGAGCAATTTCTCCTTTTCCCACAATGTTTTCCAAAGTCATCTACAACGAAATGGTTAAATCTCGTTATTGTTTGGTAATGCTTTGAGAGACCACTGTGGGGAAAAAAAAGGAAAACTGCTTGTCGGCTTTGATAAATCAAAGCCCGACGTCCCAATATAACCGTAATTTTGTTGAAACGAGACAAAACCCAAAACCATTAGCAAATCGCTCAACTCACCCTGAGGCGCATATCTCTCTCACTGTCAAGGGCATCTTCGAGCTCGCGGATTCTAGCCTGAAAGTACCAAAAGGTTTATCGTGAGAAACGCAGAATAATTAAATAAATGCATATACAATATATGAAGTTGAATAATACTTGTGTGGTCTCAATACCTTCTTATTCTTACGGAGAATGAAATCACGAAATTGGAAATAAATACATGTACTAAGCTAAGAGAATTGATACTGTACGGGTCAAAAAGAAAATGTTTTGTACATAGTTTTGCAGTTACTTCTTTTTCTTTCAAACAATTGTGTTTGAAATAATCAAGTGAGTAAAAGAACTTCCTCTTTTAAAGAAGATATGCTTAAAGAGATATTCTATACATAATTAATTATCAGTGTCTTGCAGAGAGAAATCTCTGAATGTCCAATATATTTAGAGATGATTTGGAACAATTTGCGCTAATTAGTAAAATAGTAAATCAGCAAAGAATGAGACTTGAAAGAAACGATATCTAACCATCTTTTTAAGCTATATGATAATTATATAGGTTATGGACCAAATCATCTGTGTGCGAAGTATCTTTGATCTTTGACTAGTTTCAAACAACTTCCTTTAGAAGCATATTGCAAAGTAAATTCAAATTATACAGAAATTTCTAATTGTGAAGAAACAACATACAATAGACATATAAATCCTCCAAGCAAAACACGCATGCACATGCTTTCAAACGACTTTTCGCGTAATTAAACAAGCTAGCCAATGAAATATTACATACTTTAGCTTTACACAAAATCGGGAAATCTTTGGGACTGGCCAACAGAACGACACGAAACAGACATAAAATTTAAGATTTTATGTATTTTGGTTGCGTTCCTGAATGTTCCGTTTCTAAGCAAACTTCCATCTCAGGACCTCAGAGAAAACGTCGTTGATGAATGAACACTATAAGTTTAATACGTTGGGGGGTAACACATCCTTTTTACAGGGTCAAATTTTTAGAAAAGAATCATTTATATTCACAAGGTATTAGTTAGAGTGTAAATTGGGTTAAAACGCTGGTTTCAATATTGTGCACGGTAGAAGAATTATCAACTTTAATAGGGTTTGAGATTGATTAATCAATCAATTTTAAGGAGTGAATATTGATTAATCAATCATATTAAAGGAGTGAATATTGGTTGTAAAGTAGGAAATCTGGTTTCAAGGTTTGACCATTCGCATACATATCATCGATTTAATCAAGGTACATTGTATAAAGTTTTAGGTGGGGTAGGGTCGTGGACATGGAAGATGGTTCGGACAGGAGGTAGTGGGTTCGAGTCCTGTGCACACCACGCGGGGGGCGAGCACTACATTAGCGACGATTGTTTACCAGTGGCTACCTGAAAGCGCGCTTCCTCGTCCCGATAGAAATGTTCCCGTGTGTTCAGTACACGGGCGGAATTTTGCACGCTTTCCGAGGCGGCGGAGGAGGAAGAGGAGGACTCGTTCCGTGAACCTCCGGAAATGGTTGTGATCTTCTTGATGATCTTTTTGTTCGTGGTGGATGCTCCTCCGCCAGCTGATGATGTTGTTGTTGTTGTCTAATTAGGACAAAATACATAGAATGAAGCAAACATTAAGAGCTACATGTGAGTTTGGGCTTCCAAATGCTTTTCTTTTCCGAGAAGCGTTTACCTTGTACTTCATTAATATAGAATACCCATAATCCGCAACTTTGAGAATCTTTCCTACGTTGGAATACTTCGGTCTTTCTCGGTATACATCGGTAAGTGCCGGAACTATTCGCTTTACACCGAATAGTTTCGGCCACGACCGATATATACCGAGAACGACCGAGGTAAGATGACGAAAGGATGGGTTTCAAAATGGCGGATTATGGGTAACCTACCTAAATGAATATTTCTTCCGATAGGTTCTCATAGTAATCCCAAGAAACCTTTCGCAAAGGATAGAGGTAGAAATAAATATTACATCGATTGCCATTCACATTGATTCTTTGGGGCATGTTGTCAGTGGGAATTGAACAAGAAAGCAGATTTTCACCCGTCACTCACATAGCTCTGCTACATATATCATAACATACATGTATCTAACATAAAGGCAAGGCATACAAATATAGTACATTTTTCATGCAAACATCTAGATTACAGTGCTGAAACCGTTTTGACTGTCCCAAATTGAAAGAGTTTGCAGACGGCATTTCAATATGTGATGAAATTTGAAAAAAAGAATCTTCTGATAGGGCAGAAAACATTGTGGGAAAGGGAAAAATTGCTTGTCACAAGCAATTTCTCCTTTTAATACAATGTTTCCCAATGTCGTCTGCAACACAGTGGTCAAATGTCGTTATTGTTTAGTAATGGGTTAACTTGGTGTTTTATGGTCTTTCCAATTTTGGTACGAGCTACAGTCAAACTTGTGTTAAGCAACCACCCTTTGAAGCAGCCAACCTGCCTTAAACAGCCACTACAGAAAGTCCCATTGTTAAATCTATAGTGTACATCAATTTGTGTTAAGCAGCCAACCTGTCTTAAACAGCCAATTTACTCTGTCCCATAGACTGGCCTCTTAACGCAAGTTTGACTGTAGCTCGTATCATAAGTAGCATGGGACAGTCGTATTGTATCTAATCCCAAAGCTTTAGATAAACATCGTTGTTAAGAACGGGTTCTACTCGGTGCTATTCAATCCATGTTTTTGGCCCCCGGTGTGTTATTTATCATTGTCTTAATAGGTTGCAGTACTGCGTGCTAAATTACTACACTATCTAAGCAATAAAACATGCACATAATGTACTAACATTCGAATAAAGCTAAATATGTACATGGATGATGACATTGGAGTACACACGCGCATTTTCTCAGAAAGATCAAGGTACTGTTTTACTAAACAGTTTACGCTTGAGATTTGCGTAAGTCTAAAACAACAATTCCTCTTATTTCAATATTGGGCGAAGCAATATTGCAAAGTAATACATCATTGGAATCGTCTCTCTGAGACGCTTCCAATGACGTGTTACTTTGCAATATTGTACTTTCATTTAAGATATTATCCATGTTTATCAATTATGACTTACGCAAATATTTTCCGTAAGTTGTTTAGTAAAACGGTACCCAGTTGTTTTAGACAGGAAGAACGAGCAAGAAAACTAGAAATCGTAGAAGTTTCAAAGCGTATGTAGTGTCCTCTTTTATTCTTTTCTTTATGAATAGCATCTACCTCACTCGAGATAGCGTATTCCATTAGCAGGAAGACTTATGAATATCTAAGCACCTCAGCAATTCAGTGGTGCATCGTTGTTTCATTTTCGTTAATTGAATGAGGAAGAATTCACAAATGTTTAACCCTTTCCCAAGCGCCGAATTTTAGACTGTCCCAAATTGAAAGAGTTTGCAGACGACATTTCAAAATGTGATGTAATTGAAAAATGATTTTCTGATAGGGCAGAAAACATTGTGGGAAAAGGAGAAACTGCTCTTTAAGAGCAGTTTCTCCTTTTCCCACAATATTTTCCAGAATCGTCTGCAACAAACTGGTAAGATGTCGTTATTGTTTTGTAATGGGTTTTGAGTGATTTATCTACACACAAAAGTGTAGTAACCTATGGTTCTGGCCTATTCGCTACACCGAAAGAGTATACGAACGGACAAGGACCCCAGGCTATAAGTGTATAAGTAAAACGTGGAATGTGTTTTTCGTGTATTTTCCCCTCTCTTATGCTGGCTTATTATACATTCACGATTGGCAATGCTTCAAATCAGCAAGTTCTTCCCAGTAACGTACAGCGTGAACGGGTGCCAACTGACTAGAAAGAAAGTATTTTGTACTCTTATCTCAGAATGGTTTATCAGAAAGTCATTCACCTCCTACTTTATAACGTCTTACTTTGACCAATCTATTGGAGAAGACTTCGGAAACCACTGTGGGAAATAGCTTAATTGCTCCTTATGACTATTTGTTCTATTTTCTTTTCAAGAATACTTCCTACCTAAAATATTTAAGCAAATGAATGTTATCCGTGTTATTCGCTTTTTTGTCGTCTGATCTTGATTTAAATTTAGTTAATTTACACATATGAATGAATTTCATATAGGAAAAGGATTAAGGAAATGTTGTAGGCTGTAGATATACGTAGAAGTTTGAAATACATGTTTGTATAAAGAACTAAAACTGCTAAAACTGTATTAGTTTGGAGGGACATGCTGCTATGTTTTGAGCGTAAACCAATGCTTGCTATGTAAGTAAAATATCGTTTGAAAATAGCTTTCCTTTTATTTGAGTAAACATTATTACTGTGAACTATCTATTACATTAGATAAATAACATTCAAACATATGTCTCTGGTCCCACGTAATTACTTTAACTGCATTAAACAACCTACTGGTAGACCGCTATTTCAACACACGACATTTCATAGATCATGTTCTTTTTTTTCATTTTTTCTATCATGGAATTTGAACGATTGCTCCTCAGATTTCCAAGACCGATCATGTTTTATGTATGCCTTGCTAGTTAACCCTTTCCCAAACAATAACACCATTCGATCACTTTGTTGCAGACGACTTGAGAAAACATTGTGGGAAAAGGAGAAATTGCTCGTGACGAGAAATTTTTCCTTTTCCCACAATGTTTTCTGCTCTATCAGAAGAATATTTTACAATTTCATCACATTTTGAAATGTCGTCTGCAAACTCTTTCAATTTGGGACAGTCGAAAATGTGTTGTTTGGGAAAGGGTTAATGATTATGACTCGATTTGCGCTTAGTATGTCCCAAATGTATGGTTTCCGCGAAAACCGATGATTATAATACCGCTTTTCAAACAGAAAGTGTTGTTTCAGTTTATCATTATGTTATGTTGAAGAGTTAACGTTGAATGAAAGATTAGTTTAGAAATAAAGAAGACAGTTTTAAACCTTACAATTGGATGTTATATATTAGTTCTTACGCGTATGAAGTCTTAACTAACATTCGGCTGTGCGAATTATAATTCCAGAATTCATGTCACAGCCAACGACTCTGTAATTAATTAATTTTTTGATTAACTTTGTAAGTAGGCATATCTTTGAATGCGAACGTACATCTTTGTATCATTCTGTATAACTATTATATAAATGTCATTAAAAGTTAAAATCATTATGTCAAGAAGAGAAAATACTCATAAGATCAATATCTTATTTATTTCCAGTATGCATTCATTCTACATTGTAGTTGTTTTTCTGCCTCCGAATATTCGTGTGTCGTTTCGAGTGATGGGTGTACATACTAATCTATTCCGGGAAATACAAGTTTCCAAGAAATGTCAGGGTATATAAGAACGTTGTTGTTTTCCCTGAATTAATTGATGCACGTGCTAGCTGTCAGTCATAGTTTGCCCCAGTGTCTATGTATCCCCCCCCCCCCAACCCACCCGCTCGCTGGAATACCTGGGATGGTTTCAGCAGCGCGGATTGTGTATCATACCTGAGCGCGCGATCCATAAAAGGACGTGCCGTTCTATTTTTAGAACTCTACATACGTAACAAAGATGGCGGAACATTGTTCGACTGTTTGGTTTACCTGTGCAAAAAAAGGGGGAAAGAAAAAAAAATAACCACGGGGCTCTCTTGCCATTTTTTTCGCCTTCCGTAATTCGGTTTGGCGTTTTGGGATCATTTGCTTTCTTCAGTTTGACAGAAAGATATTTAGATTGTTTCCTCGATGAAAACTGCGAGTACAGCAACTTCGCTTATATGATGAAAACAAACAACACCACTGGATGAAAAGATGAGTAATATATACCACGGCGAAAACATACACCTGTCCTGTTATTACATACATGTAAGAGAGGATCTGTTATGGAATATATATCCTATAATGTCTACAACCAGTTGAGTGTGGATCGAGATCGGCCCGCATCATGACACAGTCTAAACAAGTATACATATCTTGTAGAATTGTTCTAAGATCAAGCATAGTTTGTTTGCTTCAATAGTGTGAGGTTATAAGCTGAGGTTGTTTACTGTTTCGACAACACAACTGGAAAACCGAGAGCATTGTCGTCTCAAATCCGGCACAATACCATTTGAACTGTTGGCAGTTTTCCCTTTCTCTCATTGTTTTCATAACCGTCTCGAATAAAAAGGAATTTGTATGCGAACGTGTATTATTAGCTCTGTTAACGAATATGTGTTTATACCAGGTTTTCCTTTTCAGAATTCTGCTTTTGTAACCGTCTCGATTAAGAAGGAATTTGTGTGTGCATGTATTTTATTAGCTCTGTTAACGAATATGTGTTTTCACCACATATTCCAGGACACATAGACGTCTGCATGTTTTTGAGTGGATAACCAAACAATGCATCTTACCTTTTTTCTGGGTATTGGCAGCCTGTAACATATTTGAACCAGGCTTTAGAAACAATTGTCTAAAAGGGAGGAATTGTACGTCATGATACGTTAAGAGAACACTGCAAAAGCTAAATAAGGAAAGATTTATCAAAAGGATTTACGATTCATATCATTAAGTTGAAACCTCTACGTGACCAACTACTTATATTTTCCTAATGCACATTTGAGATTTCGAATTGTCACTTTTTGCGTTTGAAATATTCTTTGACAGTTGTTTTATGGTGAAAATTCGGGTTTTGTAAGATTTAAGAGGATATCAATTACTTTAATTACGCCTAATGACATTGATTATTTTCGAGACTGTGAAAATACTTCTGAACTTTTCCGTGTAAGGAGCCCAATTCCCCGAGCTGTTGGGATGTCAATATATCTTTAAAACACATCATATCATCATATACCATTAACGTGAATATCAGAATATTTGGTCCTTTTTGGTAAAGGGTGAAATTAAACTGTCAGTAACTAAAATAGAATTCTCCTGATAAGCCCATCCTTTATACTGATGTTCTTTGACATACCAACTGCAGATGTCTGCTTTGGAATATTGCGAAGTATAGAAATGAAACCAATTCAACAAAGGCAGACATTTGTTTTCAAAAAAGAACACATTTTTAACTTTAAGAACTTTGTGCTTTTTTGATTTAGTATAATTCATGTCACCAAATAGCAAAGGCTTTAATCCGTTTACCTATACCAGGTTGTATTTGGATCCTATGTACAATAATTACTGATGTAAATGCAGACATAGAAATAAGTGTAAACACATGGTTTCAATTAGTAACATCGTTTGTTGTGTGTAAGGTGCTTAATCATCAACACAGCACAGGTATAACCGCGTAATCAGATTCAAATAACCTGTCTGTGTATTCAGAATGAAACAACAGAAACTGTTTGCCTACACCAAACCATAACTAGACATTTGAGTCCGGATACACTGAGTCAACTGGATTATAAACCATTGAAATGAAATACATGCATAAACAAACAGTTTTTCAAACTTTTCAATTAGACAATTTCCCTTTTGTTACGACGTTTTCCATCGTGTTTGAGTAAAGAGTTTGTTTGTGTGAGGGAAATGGACAAAACAGGCTGTCTGGAATGTTTATCAGATAACCACATACAGGGCTTATCAGCAAATTGCGTTAGGCTCGGAGAAATGAAATTTGTAAACATCGATAGACTGTTTCACAACGTATTCTCCAAAAAAGTATATATCGTCCGAGAAAACCTGTTTATTTAACATTTGGAAAGTCAATTCCGTTTATTTTCTAAATTTGGTATTTCGCAGAACTATTTTTGCTTTGGTAAGGATTTTGCATTTCCATTCGATCGTTTCTGCTAAAATTGTATTGCCACACTTTCTGGAATTTTGTATAGATATGTTACATGATTTATTTTAGATGAAGTGACGGTTGAGATCAGACATGGAATGTGTGGAGTCTCATCTGCAACGTTATGACTGAAACATTTATCTTATCAGTAATAGCGAACGCATCATTCAAGTCCGAAAAGCAGGAGAAACTCGACGAGGAAGCAATTAGGTTTATTTATGATGATTTAAATCATCAAATAGTTTTATTGATTAATAAACATTATGTTATTATCACTGTTCAAACCGATTAAATTCATCTCCTATTGATAATGATTTTTTTATAAACATTTTTTTTTAAAGTAAATGCACAACACGTTTGTTCTTAATCGAAAACAATTAACGCTAGAATGTAAAGAATGACCATATATTTACTAATAGTATTAACTATTAATAACTCGATTTAATTCTGAAATACACAAAGTTACTTTCACCTCTCTTTTGTATGTCAAATGATTTCTTGTTATTATTAATACCCCACCTATTTCTTAGAGTATAACTACCATCATCAAAGCGTATATGTGTTACTATAAATACGCATTGGAATGTATCTGCTGCTCCAACCAGGCATTCCCTTCCTGCCCAAAACAGGGAAGTCGCTAGGTGGCGCGCTCCACTGTGCACTATGGCAACAGGTATTTCCGGTAGACTCGGCTAACTAGTTGCCAGCGGCCGCCATTGTTCAACATCACTTCCGAAAGCGAGAAACTCTTGCCCCCGCCGATAAATCTGATCTTCTTTTGATTATGAAAGCTAATTGATTAATTAACTGATGTAACATATCACCGGTTAATAGGTGCAGCTTGTATGGTATTAGTACCAGGTCTGGCCTTTGGTCGTCTTTCATTAAGAATATTATCTTTTTGATGAGCATAGACGATTGTTATCTTAATTGGTGTTGTGTGTGAATAGATATCCTGCCTTGACTTGCTACTTCCTTGCCTTCGTAACAACAAACATACGAATTTATTGCAGCCAACAAAAATCAAAATCATAGTTATGGAAATGGAAACTTGTTTTGAATCATTAAATAGTCAAATATCCGGCACTAAAAGATAGGCTTGATTAAATAATATTGAAAGACAATACCTGGATATAATGTGAAATATGTATAATATAATTGATGATGCGAACATATCTGAGTAGTAAAATTAGTTACTTTAATGATGTGTTCTAGAAACTGTTACCATTACTGACCTGCGGCAATACCTATGTTAAATTTCAAAGAGTATGAATACGTTACTACCACATTTCAACTTGCAAAAACGATTTTATTGACTGACTTCACTTCTGTGCAAGATTGGACCTTGCACAGTATAGACCAGTTTGTTCATATCTAATAAATAGCTTGATTTCGCTGTTGTAGATGAATTGTTATGGTTGATAGAAAATGTAAGCTTAATCCTCAGAGTAATCAAATATAAAAATTCTGTATGACTAGTTATGAAAGGATGCCCAGAAAATAGAAGGCACATACGAGAGAAAGACACTGCCAGTTCCATTGAAAAGCTTACAGAAGTCAGTATTTACCGGGAAAATTACTCATTTCAAGTATTTCTTCTCCTCTAAGGATATTTTTTCCTGGACTGAAGTTCTATGTTTTATCAAGACAAATTTGCATTTAGTAGCTTGACCAACCGTCTATGGAAGTAAATTGAGATAAAAAGGTTAAGTCGTGGTATGTTAGTCCATGGCGATTATTTTCACTTATTCGAGAACCATTTCATGGATAGTCTGTCAAAAAATAAACGGTCTCATAATGAATTATTCATCGTAATCCGATTTGGGTCTATGATGCTGTCAACAATAAAGTTTTTCGTACGATGATTGTATCCATGCATTATATTTTCGATGTAAGCTTTCCACATTAAACATTGCATGTTCAACACTTCGCGACACATAAAGCAATCAACGAACACAAGCATCAGTATATCCATTTAAAAAAAAATAAAAACATCATTTCAATAGCAGTATCACATTTCGTATTCTATGCGATGAACAGTAAAACGTTTCAGCACTAAAAACCGTTTATATCGATGCAGAGACAGTTTGAACGAACTGTTAATCCGCAATATGGGGATTTTCAAAACACCGAAATATAGAGCTAGTATGAAGCAACAACGACGCTGTCAACATATATACACACACACAACACGATAATAGCACAAACAAAACACATTTAGTAATCCATTCTTCTTGAAGACGGCGATGCTGAAAGCGAAGTCATTCCACAAAAGCACATGTATCTACATTAAAAAATCTACGGGTTATGGAGCTAAAACAAGAACAAGTAAAACTTAGTATCATGTACAAGAAGACGAAGGGTTAAGAGTGGTTTTTCGAATCGTTTTGAATTACAAAAAAGTCATGGTGGACGAGAAAAATAACTTGAAAGATATTGATAAAATATCGCCACAATCAAAGTTATCAGTGACATTGAGGTTGATGCAAATGCTTTATGTTTGACGTAGAGCAGTATAAGATTTTTGCTTTCAGCTTGCATTTTAAGTTTGGGGGTGGGGTCACATCACAATCGTTTCTTATATTGAGTACTATTCCGATGTGCAGCACCCAGCATCAGCTTATAAAGAAGTAGAAATGTATCGTCCAATTTGAAAACAACCCCCTGTTTGATACCCGTTTGCAGCAGTAACATAGTAACTCGCCAATCAGACAACACAGAAAGAAAGCACAACGTTTTAACTGCGAGACAGTTACACAGAGTTAACAAACAGCCATGTCAAACAAGCTTTCTTACCTCGAGTCGGTTCTGTGTGCCGGGTGAAGACCCTCTGTACACGTTGTACGTACGGGAGACACGCACAGAAGATGAAGAAGATTTATTCGAGGAGTTGATTGAATCGTCCCAGTCCATCATAGTTGCTGTTGTTGTTTGTTGTTCGTTGGTAAAAAAGTTAGAAAAAAGTGTGAATATTTAATCGCTAGAAAACACTAGGTAGAACTAAAGACTTATTAACGAAATGAACCGTCCCAAGACACAGCGTAAACTCAACTGCGCCGTTCCTCCGACAGACTATTATACCCTTGACTTCTCGAAACTGTGATCCTTAAATACCCATGTACATAAACGTTATATACGAGTGGCGAACGCTAGGGGGAGCTGTTTCCACGTTTACCTGGCGTTCCTCTGCAAAGAAGAGTGTAACCAGATACCCCCAGCTTCCATGTACCATACCTACACTATCATCCTTTACAGTGCTGACGCGCGGGAAACCAACGCCATGACATGACTTCCGGTTTACTGCGTTTTCAATCTGGACGCCATATTGTTTTCAGAACCCTTAGAGATTATACTTTAAACTATTGTGATAAAGAATTTACTGCACAATCTCTGATTTACTACGAACTTGGCGTTTATGTTTCTTGGAAAAAGTTTTGGTCGTTTGAGAACTTTTAAAATGACGCTTGGTATCGTTTCCGTTTCGGGTGAATTTTTCCCACATCCGGTATTGCTACTGTACAACTATGCTACCTGATTAAAGATATGCAACATGATCAGCGAGATAACGCGGTAACTCGTTATTATTATTCGATTAATATAACTCATTCTACAACCAGCTTCGGACGTGGTAATCGAAAGCAGCCGACGGTTAGGGGGATTAAAACAGTCTGCCTAAGAGAAAAACCAGGTGCTAGAAATATCGTATATTATGTCATCTTGGCTGTATGGTTGTGTGTATTGCGGCAATGTTGTGTTTACATGATTCATTATTGATCGGGTTGATTGGATGATTGGGTAATTTGGAATGTCGCTATACTTTGTCTGGCGACATGGCATCTTCTGTGGTAACTGATAAGCCTTATAAGTCGGCTGGAGATAAGGAAAAAGTAACGCACATCCCTTCATTTCATTTTCTACGACCTAAATTAACGTTTCATAAAGAAAGCATTACCGTGAGTAGTTAATAACTTAAATATGATCGTTTTGATTCGAACTGTTTTACGACAGGAGGTTTTAACTTTGTGCATTCGAGTGTAAACGCATTTTCAACAGACGACTTTGAATGCCATCTGTTGAAAAACTACTCGAAGCAGGGAAACGTTTGAACTTGATTCCAACATGATGTAATTTCCACATCTTCAAATATCGTGCCCATTGGTTATTCTTATTGACTTTAGTTATTTTTATTACTTTCAACGATGATCACCCTTACTACATAAGAATTATCGTAAGCAACTTCACGTCTCCCTCATTTAGACCGTTGCCCAGTTGTGGGAGGTAGATATTATAACTTATAGCTTATATTCCATAAAGGTAATTCAACATCGGAGAAAATATTGGTCGAGCCGTGGCCCAATTCTTATTATGGCGGTTTTATAGCTCGGGGTTTCCGGGATGGAACGCGACCGTTACCAGTGAATTTGTTGGAATGTACTTCGGCAATACACCTCAGAGCCCTTGCATAGTGCTGATAAATCCAGGAAAGTCATTTAATAATCGAAGACCTTTTGACATGACGTTTAACTCCTTATCAACAAACAAACAAATTGAACGAGCCGGGGCTAAAAATCTGAATGATGTCAGTTATAAAGTATGAACACGAATATGTTCTCTACCACAAAAGATTGCTTAGTCCTCCAGGTTTGTTTATACATGTAAGAGCGCATATGAGGTATTTAAAAATGAAAAGTGAAAAGCGGTCACGTTGACCAACCGGAAGCGACGTTTCAATGTTTTGATACATGCTGCGCTAAGATGTTATAAATTACATTTCGAAAAATAAAAAAGCCATACAGAACAACATGACATAGCTTTGATAAAATGCATCTCGTCGTGTATTGATGTTTAAACACATTTCGTTTTTTTTCCTTTTTTCTTTTTTATTTAAAAAAACCTCAAACGAATCATTATAAAGGCTTAACGCAAGCAATCAAGAGTGGGTCGTTCTATTGTCCGTTCTACCAAGATTGCCCACAAAAACCGTCATGGACATGTGAACTTTTACTGATTTTTTTTATGTAGACATTATACGGACAAGTGCAGAAAAAGACTTGTCATTTATGGACAAGTGAATCAAAATCGGATTTCGCCACCCCGGGAAATGATATCTTACGTCTTTCCGATATGGGAAGAGCCTACCAGATCGTACAGCCATAACTAATCGATATATCGACCGTAATAGCCTAGGGCAAAGAAACGCCCATGCTGCATGTGTAGGCTTATCATACTGGTGAAACATTGCTTTTGTCGTTTTTTGTATTGTTGTGTTTTTGCCTTAATAATCGATGATTTACTACACACGCCGTTATATTACGAACATTCTTCACAAATCGCTAGTTTTGACTGCAGACCTTTTGAGATTTGTTGTGTAAGAAAACGGAGGATTTGTGTCTGTTATGCAAATTCACATTCTAATACGTTGTTTTTAATGGAAATTGTTCTGGTTTGAAAGATGTAAACGCTTTAAGCATAAGGAGAGGGATTGGTGCTATAATGTTTTCGACTTTGTATCTCAATCATTTCGATAATAATAATGATAATGATGATAATAATAAAAATCAGTAATTGCTAATTCATCGTTTGATATAAATGTATATATCCTTTTGCAACACGTTACGTCTAAAGTGAAGCAATAAGCCAAATGCAGGAAAGGGTGAAATGTAACATGAATTTGAATTAGGCAGAAATAGCAACCTTTTACGAATCTGTGCGGCCTCGACACTATGGTCGAATTTCATTTGTAAAATTATCACAGATTGTGTATTTTCAGCCATATTTTACTTTGACAGAAACATAAAAGACCGGTTGACGTCAGAAAAAATGTTAAACACTTTGTCCACGAACACACCTCGAACTAGGGCTTCAACAATCCGTAAATTTACCTGTACCAGGACTTTGTTGAAAGCGGAAGTAGTTAACCCTTTCCCAAACAACACATTTTCGACTGTCCCAAATTGAAACAGTTTGCAGACGGCATTTCAAAATGTGATGAAATTGGACAATAATCTTCTGATAGGACAGAAAGCATTGTGGGAAAAGGAAAAACTGCTCGTTACGAGCAATTTCTCCTTTTCCCACAATGTTTTCTAAAGTCGTCTGCAACAAAGTGGTCAAATGTCGTTATTGTTTGGGAAAGGGTTAAGCTATACCAACCGTTTGTGTCTCCGCTATTAGAAATACAGATGCGATAGCTCAGTAGACTTTTACGAGGAATATTTCAATAGCTTTATGATATACCTATATTGTTGGAAGTCATGAGAATCATATTAAGGAAACGAGTCTTATAATTAAAACGTAGGGTTTTAGATAAGGAACACCTGATATTGAATATTGATACCAAAATGCGCCTTTTATCTGGACCTTTGCATGTAGGTTTTATGAAGTCTATAGTGTGGACACTTATTGACCTATTCTAATAGGTAAACACAGCGTAGAGATCAGAGAAACAAAACAGGGGTCGGTTAAGTCTTCCATCTGGGCCTACGCTTTTATGATGTATTCAAACCGTATTGTGGATAAGCAATAATTCTTTAGTGCGTGTCCACAATAAAGAGCTAAGAGCAAAATAGAAAACGTCACCTCTAAAAATATAAATTGACCCATGCCTTGTGTTTTCAAAGCATGGTTCTCCGGCTTGTTAGCTTGGTTATTGCATGTCTCAAGCATAGAGTGAACCGGCAACCAGACTAAACAAGATACACCAAAAACATGTCAAATGTTTTCAAGCAAAAAGAAAAGGTATATCCACGTCTAGATTCTAATCAATTTCCGCATTGCGGGTTTAGTGCAAGACTATAGTAAGTCCTTCACAAAAGTGAAGGACTTGCAATAGTCTTGTTCCAAGCCCTTGATTAATTACCATTACAAAATCATTACGGCCGACGTTTAAATCCCGCATGTTCGCGCCTGCGTCGGGCCAGCAAAGCCATTTTTGAACAATACGCAGACATCGCAGTCGACTCCCGGG
Source organism: Cerastoderma edule (assembly GCA_947846245.1). Classification (NCBI taxonomy): domain Eukaryota; kingdom Metazoa; phylum Mollusca; class Bivalvia; order Cardiida; family Cardiidae; genus Cerastoderma; species Cerastoderma edule. The sequence goes on along the minus strand of OX401408.1, from coordinate 13,470,092 downwards.
AACCAAATTAACTAGAGAAAATGGCGTCGAACCAACAGGGACTTTCGGTAAAGCGATTCTGCAGGATTACGTTTTTCACTAAACTATACTGACAAACGGGATTCGTGGGTACATTGGTCCGCCAGATCACGGGAAAACACGCGAGATTTGGTCTCGTGTGAACGATGCGCACGCATCTCGTATGTAAAGAAAATTCCGGTTCTGGTCATCGATTGGTTTTCTTTTTCTTTTCTTTTTCTGTCTTTCTTTCTATTTCATATGAACTCCGGTGACTTGATACCTCATTGAATTGGTTCATCTATGTGTGAAATGAAGGATAAATTGACAATGTAATTTTTTTGTAATAGATAGATGCGCGTTATTTACATTATCATCTCAATGCGAAGCATTTATCAAGAAATCGCAATTGGCTTTTAGTCTGCTTCAGGAAACGATTGTAAGAATTGTTGCACAGGAGTGAAATTGCTCATACAAGCAATTTCACACTTTCCCAACAATTTTTGCATTTCTTACCAGATTGAAATTTTCCTAATCATTTTGAAGTTTCGACTATCGATGGTGATCACTTGTATTTTCGGAACACCGATAACTATTCGTCTGGTAAAACGCTAGAGAAGATCATGCGACAGAGTAGCTTGGCAATACGATCTGGATCTTCACTCTCTGGTCATCAGATTGGCACACGTCTTAAAAACCATAGTACTGTGTTCAGACGATCTTAAAAAGATGTGTATAATCATCTGATTACCATCACGCTATACCTGAATAAGCAAACAGTCGATCATTTTTACACAGACTGGCCCCTTACATGGATGACGCCGACTTGGAAAGGCTCAGAGATGCTGTGTAATCCAAATTCCCTTCGTGGAATGAAGGAAGTTACGCACAAGAAATGCCAGGTAAAAAAGAATTAACGGCCTGTCTCCGAGAAAAACGCGTAACATGCGCTATTACCCAGAATATTCTCTTTAACCCATTACCAAAAAATAACGACGTTTGACGTGTTTGTTGCAGACGACTCTGGAAAGCAGTGTGGAAAAACAAGAAATTGCTCGTAACGAGCAATTTCTCCTTTTCCCACAATGTTTTCTGCCCTATCAGGAGATTGTTTTTCAAATTTCATCACACTTTGAAATGTCGTCTGCAAACTCTTTCAATTTTGAACAGTCGAACAGTTGGCGTTGAGTAAAAGATGTTAGTGTTTAGACCCTGCAATAGCTGATCCAGATCTAATTCTTTCGCAATCGGAATTATTCGGTGACGTTCGCTGGCCGTACGTTGATCCGACCTGCCGGAATTTGCCGAAGAATTCCGATTGGATCTTTCGAATTAGTGGTAATTTCTGAACTTGAACATATCGGGTTTATCCAATGAAAACACATCTAATATGGAGGCAATTTCTTAACAGACATCTAATTAGATTAAGGAAACAAAAATATATCACAACTTATAATTCAAATATTATGAGCTACCCACCAAAAATAATGAACTACCCAAAGTGGACTCTTATAAACATGAAATGCAATATTAGCCGGGACAGTTAACACAAAATGTGTAACCCTACATCGATGTACGGTGTGTATTTCTCGGGTTACAACAGTAGTTACGATTTGTAATTGGTCACAAAAATGTTTATTGATCGGCTGAATTAGACAGGTGATATACAAAGTATGTCAATCCGGATCAGCCGATGTATTTTGCACAAGCTTATCGGGGCCAACATTCTATTTACTCAATCATTTTGTTACGTTTTTAGACGAATCTTAGTTGGACGATTTCCTATCCATGTTACGGATATACATAAAACAATGAATTCTCATTTAATGGAGTAATTAGCGTGTGATGCAGGCGGGTTTTTGTCGTCTATAGAGTCTACACTGTGTCGTTTAACACACAATACTTGTCCGAGGAAAACGGTTTGATAACATGTAACGCGTTAGATCTCGATCTGGACCGACTAACTTGGATCAAATAAACAGATCTGGATTGAAAACGAGCAGAAAGAGTTGATCGTGACTCTAAAAGCCAAACGGGCTTATTGTTTAGAGTTTATAGAAGACTGTAAAACAAAATGGTATATCGTATGTATAGGGATGGTTTATGCCAACACGTCGTCAAAGTATAAATGCAATAGATATTGCATTTAACCCTTTCCCAAACAATAACGGCATTTGACCACTTTGTTGCAGACGACTTAAGAAAACATTGTTAGAAAAGGAGAAATTGCTCGTAACGAGCAATTTCTCCTTTACCCAAAATGTTTTCTGCCCTATCAGAAGATTATTTTCCACATTCATCATATTTTCAAAAGTCGTCTGCAAACTGTTTCAATTTGGGACAGTCGAAAATTTGTTGTTTGGGAAAGGGTTAAGAAGAAATATGCAGGGTGGTTTTGTAATTTCTATACTGGCGTGTTGGTTGGTTTTGATGGTTTAGCTTCGTTTTCAACAATTTTTAACTACGTCACATGGACGTCTTATTCAAATTTGCCCTTTAGGACCTTAAATGTTCTTTACTTTTTCTCGATGGATCTGAATTTTAAATCGTATTGATTTCTCCCATTATCCAAGTCATTGCCACCATTGTTGAATCTTTGATTCGTACTAATTCGTGAATTCACTTCCTAACGACAAAGAAACTATATCTCTAGCGTTATTTGAATTTCGCAACACGATTGGCCCTAGATACAATAACGCTATTACACCGGTTTGAAATAAAAAGGAAATTGTACGGAACAGGGGAATTGTCGTAAACAGTAGTTTTTTTCACTTAGTTTGAAAAGGAATTTAAAAAAAGACATACAGTGTAACTTCTGTTTTCACAATTACTTTCGAAATTAAAGGTTATGTGTGAAGATGATGGCAAAGCAATATTTACGTTTAGTCGATTTGCTGGATCAGTTTTCGGCAAATGCTATAGTTGCAGCCTTTCAATTCATTTCATTTCAATTCAATTCAATCCTATTTCCTTGATTTCACTCAGTTCCTGTTACAGAAAACAAAACGTCATTTAATAAGAAATACAATGTACGTATCTAATAATGCAGTACATGGATAGAGTGTATCGGTTGGATTTCAAGATGTCTCAACCTCAGTTTGCATCAGAACACCTCTAAATAGCAGATTTACGGCAGTGTGCAGTCTAATTTTGTTTTTAGTTTTGAAATCATGATTATTTCTATTGTTTTAACATCCCAACACTTAACTGCTTGTTATGGATGTTGGTTTTATGTTTTTTTTCTCAGTGGAAATGTTTTTCTGATAGTCCCTGGGTTGATGGCGTTTTTAACAACTGCAAAGCAGTGATTTATGCACGTCTGTTTGCTTTACGAGCACTGAACATGATTAATTCCATGCTACTGATGCCATATGTGCGAAGACAAAACGTATGTACACAACTGAACATGAACTGTGTCTAAAATAAAACTAGAATCTGTCATGTGATATATGTTTCCAATAAGTTATCTATGTCTCTGTCTCAAGTTTGAAATAAAATAAAACAGAAATAAGAGGAATGTTGTTTTGAACTAACACACGTTTTTAGCATATCATGTCGATTGAAATGTAACTCTGACTTCATAAGAAAGAACTGTTGGACAAATAAATGGGTTACCACGAAATAAAAACGTTCGACCAGCAGAGCGTTTTGAAACAGTGCACGTGTATGACATTTATTTGTTTGTTTCTTGATATGTTTGTATTAAACATTGTAGGGTGAGGGCCGTTCTCTAAGTTGGCTTAACTTGTGGCCTATCCCCATTTCCATGTATAATAAGGGAAAATGAATATGTTTAAACTAATAGTTCCGGACCCCGACCGAGGTTAACCGAGAACTACCGAAGTAATCCGATGACAGAATGAGTTTTAAAATGGTGGATTATGGGTACTCCACCTTAACGTCAATCGTTTGCCTAGAGCCTTCATAGGGAAACTCTTAACAAGATCTAGACCTTCAAGTTTAGATATTGTCCAGATGCACACTTTCAAATAGAATGACATAATGCAAACTACGGTAGAGTCGCGATAGCATCAAACATGCCCTGCTTATAAGCCCTGTCGGTGGGGGATCGTCATCATCAGACATCGAGGGGGTAATCTGTCCGCTTTACCTCCTTTTCTCCTTTTCTTTCATGATTCCTCTTTGTTGCGGGTACATGTTGATTTTTTCGCTTCCTAATAAATACCGTTGGTATAGGGTTAAGGGAATTTATTTTTATCATAAAGTTTGCCTTCTAACACCTTCCAAAGCCAAGCTTGATTCGATGTCCTATATTAACTTAAAAGGATGCTATTGCATCTTGCTGTCACGTTCAAGTGTTAAATCAAAAGCAAGTTCGGAGATCAGGGTACCGTTTCACTAAACAGTTTACGCTTAAGATTTGCGTAAATCTAAAACAACAATTCCTCTTATTTCAATATTGGACGAAGCAATATTGCAAAGTGACGCATCATTGGAATCGTCTCTCCGAGACGCTTCCAATGAAGTGCCACATTGCAACATTGTACTTTCATTGAAGATACTATCCGTGTTTATCAATTATGACTTACGCAAACACTTTCCGTAAGTTGTTTAGTAAAACGGGCCCCAGGTGTGTTATATAGGTAGAACACTCGTAACCTGCCTTTCTGGAAGCCTTTCTTTAGTCGGGTTACTTCGGTCTTTCTCGGTACACATCGGTCGGTGTCGGAACTATTCGCTTTATAACTTACAGTTCCGACCACGACCGATGTATACCGACAAAGACCGATGTAATCCGATGAAATACTGGGTTTCGAATTGACGGATTATTGGTATTCTATGAATTGTATTGTTGCAACTATATCTGTGGCGCAGTATTTCGGATACACATTCGCTCACAAAGATTGCCGATGTGTCCCAGAATGATATCGGGACATCTTTCCCTAGTCTGTCAACGAGAATTCTCCCAACACGTCGTGGAATCATTGAAAGGATACTTGAAACAAAATGCGACACCTTCATCATTAGAAAACAAACCCTCATATTGTTACTCCTTTATAAGAATTAGGGGGATACAATATTATGTTTATGTAGAAACTGTTTGTCCTCTAGCAATCATTTAAACGCTTATTTTGATGTATATATGTATGAATTGGTGTAAACATAGGTTTGGTTTTCGCATGTGTGGACATATTTTCGACAAAAGTATAGGATTTTTCCTTAACCCCTTGATCTGATCAAATTTGGGGAACTTATGGCCCCTAATATATGTTATTGTGAGTGGACACCAATTATCATATCAAGGGGTCATATCAATGGATTTGGGGTCCTTTGCTATACGTGTATTAGTCTGAGGTCGAAAACACTGCATGTGGTCTCGCACTTTTTACGGAGTACTTCCGGGTCGAAGTACTAAAAAGTAGTTCCATTTAGAAATTTTGAGTTTCAACTTCTGATGCATAGTTTTGCTAGTAAGAGATGAGCTGGTAGAACACTGACGTGTTTCCCGCATGGAGTTTAGTTCTGTAATGCTCTCGAAGTTTGTTTTGTTTACAAAGTGCAGGACTATTTGTTTGGGATGTATGAACACAAATGCCGGTTTGACGAATCGGCTAGATTTGACAGCGTGTGCACCGATTTTCGGACGGTACTAGTACACTTTGCTCCGTATAAAAAAATGAGACGGTTGTGGTGTCAATTCTATTACAGTTTTTAAGAGTTTAATTACCCAACTTGTATACAGCTTAGCGTAGAAAACACTATTATTCATTCAGCAGACTCTTGGAAATGCCTGATTAACATTGGAGTCAATGGAAATTCAAGATCTCAAAAGTAACAGGCGTATGATCATGTGCCATATCGCTGTATTCTGAAGCCTCTAGAACGACCGGCTTATTGTGTCCCAACAACACAATTACACCAAATACAAATTACCTTCTGGAATGATGATAAACTCTTATGGTATACTCGCTTGCGTTCGAGCTTACATGTAATTTATGGTCACCACACTAACAATCAGCTAAGGACAAAGAGTCAGAAATTGTAGTCAAAGATCCGCCAGTGTAAACTGCGCACGCTGATCAGGACAACATCCTTCGAAGAAGACTAATTGTGTATTTGCGCATGTCTTCCCTTGTCACGTGTTTAGATTAATATTTTACTACCATCACAAAGTGGCGATCGTTACGTTTTACGGCTGCGGCTGTCGGCAATTCAATTCATGTAACAAGGTGCCGGTTTGGATTGTTATCAATTGCTGAATATCCCTTCCCATAGTTGTCCTGGTAACTGTATTCTTACCATGTACCACAACGAGAAAACTCCAATTAAAGATAGTACAACTGATAGATAATCAATAAAATCATTGTCGTAAAAAGGGAGGATTTCTTCAGGAAATCCTCCTTTTTACGACAATGATTTTACGGTTTCGTTTGCTGATAGAAGCACTGACAATCAACCGTATCAAGAAAAGCGTTAGAGACTGCATAACTCGGTAGCGCACGTGTGCATGTTTGCGTGTAAACAAATCGCATTCCAGCGGGCCGACTCACCTCCGTTTCTGAGAAACTTGTTTTGGACAGGCGTCAAAATGGCTTCCCTGTGTATAAATAAAGTCGCATCGTTGGCCCTCTTGCGACAGTCCCGCAATGCAACGCGCTTTGTTGAGACCTGTTGTGTTGCGGCAAAGTGCCTGCCACACGATAAGAGGGTCGTGGGTTCGGATCCCGCTTGTGGCAGAATCCGCCTTGCGATTTTTGATTATTTTTCATTCGTTGGTAGTATTAGTTAATGCATCCTGGAAGCAGAATCGATAATCAATCATTTATGTCGAAATATATTGATCCACGAGCTAGGATCGATATGAGACGAATTCATTTTCTAACCAAACCAACGCTGCTAGTGTCATGGGAGTGTCCTTTGGTTAAATACTTGAGCCCAAAGCAAAGTACTTGCGCATCCCAGGAAATCCGTTATATAACTTGGAAAGTGTCAACATGTTATCGAAACACATATAATGAGAAACGTGTGTAAATGAGGGAGAGTTAGGAGTGTTTTTCAAATAAAACGTTTTATACTTGTAAAGTAAGCCCAAACGTTGGTTATTACGCATAACATCCTTGTATTCTGGCTTTTGAAAGATCAATGACCAATGCATACCAAACACGAAAATCTAACACAGTTGTTATTTCAATTTGTAAGACCCATGTCATAAATGTGAAGGGTCCTTCGTGGCTCAGTAGTGAAGTTTGCATTCTTAGTATTGCACCTCTGATTTCGTGGGAGTGTCTTTTGACAAGACACTTCAGAGCCCTACTCTGGTACTTGTGAATCATGTAAAGCCGTAATATAACCGAAAAATACTTTAATCGATGTTAAACCCCCATATAAACATATATGAAATAAATGTGAATTAAGGCGAACTTGCAAGCAATTGGAGAATTTTCTCCTGTTGCAAACAAGATGGATTCGCAATACCGCAGTAAAGTTGTCATTCTCCATACTTAATATGTATTTTGCAAATGATCCATATTTGAACAAAGTGGCCTAGTGGTTAGAGCACATACATTGCACTCACAAATTACCTTCCAGTCTAGGTTCAAAGCAAGAAAGCGGTAGATATAATTTTTCATGAGAGATAGCTCCAAGCTGACTCAGCATGGGTAGCGAGATCTGATTTAGATTTACTTGTCCATAGATGTCATATCATTTTCTATACTTGTAGGTATGACGGTTATGTGACAAATTCCAGAAAAAAAAAATCGTCCGTTTAAGCCTATTGGACAAGCAGGGCATTTTGGCAAATTGATTATGCCGTCCCTGCTGATATACGGAAGGTCCATAGTCTTAACTGCTTTGACCGGCCCTTGTGGACAGTTAAGTTGGAGTCTTCCCAAACCCATGTTTAGCCGGAAAATTCAATATAATTGAATACTGTTTGACACGATGTAAAATCGAAACTAAAAATATCAAAAAGGATAATCACAAAAACGTTTCGAACGAGACAGGAAGTGTTCGGACTTGCTAACGGTAGGTCGATGGACAGACCTTAACGCACGTTCTTAAACCCTGCTCGACACCTTCAACCAGCCCTAAAGGGCTAACTCCGATGATCCAAAGCTGTAACTGTGTCACCCGAATGAAATATCTACGTCTGGATTATTCGGAATAGCGATTAGCTAACTCGGATGATCCATAGCTGTGACTGTGTCACGAGAATGAACTATCTACGTCTGGATCATTCGGGCTACTACAAGGCTGGCAAAATCAATTGTCCGTATAGCCCAGCTTGTCAAAACGCTTTTATGGCCAATTAAATTCTTACTGAAATTTAATATATATCCCTTACACAGAGAAATGAAGAAAAAGATTTGGTCAATTAAATCAAAATCAGATTTCGCCACCCCTGTCTTAAAAAAAAGGGCAATGTCCTATGACTAAAATTATTGACGCGATATAAAACACTGTAAGAACATCTAGTGAGTCGGAATAAAAATATAGTGATATGTACAAGTCAAAGGCTGGTTGCCTTCATAAAGTACTATATACAAGTTAAAGGCTGGTTGCCTTCATAAAGTACTATATACAAGTTAAAGGCTGGTTGCCTTCATAAAGTTCTATATACAAGTTAAAGGCTGGTTGCCTTCATAAAGTACTATATACAAGTTAAAGGCTGGTTGCCTTCATAAAGTACTATATACAAGTTAAAGGCTGGTTGCCTTCATAAAGTACTATATACAAGTTAAAGGCTGGTTGCCTTCATAAAGTTCTATATACAAGTTAAAGGCTGGTTGCCTTCATAAAGTACTATATACAAGTTAAAGGCTGGTTGCCTTCATAAAGTACTATATACAAGTTAAAGGCTGGTTGCCTTCATAAAGTACTATATACAAGTTAAAGGCTGGGGCTGGTTGCCTTCATAAAGTACTATATACAAGTCAAAGGCTGGTTGCCTTCATAAAGTGCTATGTACATGTCAAAGGCTGGTTGCCTTCATAAAGTACTATATACAAGTCAAAGGCTGGTTGCCTTCATAAAGTACTATATACAAGTTAAAGGCTGGTTGCCTTCATAAAGTACTATATACAAGTTAAAGGCTGGTTGCCTTCATAAAGTACTATATACAAGTTAAAGGCTGGTTGCCTTCATAAAGTGCTATGTACATGTCAAAGGCTGGTTGCCCTCATAAAGTGCTATGTACAAGCCAAAGGCTGGTTGCCCTCCGTTTTTGCTTGTTTTAACCCACTTGCAGCAGAAGCCCCGGAAAACAGTGTGGCAAAAAGAGATGATTCACTCACGATTTAATCTTTACATTGCCATAATTGTTTCAATCTCCTCTCAGAATGCTTTTTCTTTTATTGAACCTTGCGTAGAAGTCCAGGAAAACATTCCAGATAAACGTGATATTTACTCGTGAAAATGATTGACTCACGAGTGAATGTTCATCTTCTTGCAATGTTTTTCTTTTTAAATCTCCTCTCAGAATGAAGATGTTATTGTTCACACGTCATTTGTATTGCCTTGAATTTGGACAACTCCGAAAAATCCCATATAATGGACTGTCGTAATTGTTTGACTTATTGTCTCGAATTGAATTTTGGGACCGGTCCAAATCGAAAACGACAGCAAACGAAATAATGAAGCATGAAAGCTAACAGTTATTTCTTGGCATCGGGAAAAAACCATTGTGACAAAGGAGAAATTGCTCGCTAGAGCAATTTCTCCATTTGTCACAATGGTTTCTCAATACTCACCATACAATGTTATAAAGCAGGTCGATCTAGGGTTATGTAACTAGTTGTTTGTGTCTACGGTGTGGTGTAAAGGGTTAAGAACCCATTCCCTCCAAGAAACTACCTGTCTTTTATATCAGAGGTACGAAATGACGTCAATTCGCTTCCATATAACACTCACATACATACACACGCAGGTGCTTTTCTCCCCCATCACCCCTCTCCCGTAGACAAGAAAATAGGAATATTTTGATGGATAACAATCGAGAGCCAAGCCAGTGTATGCTACAGTACTGGGAAGAAAAATTGTAAGAAAAATTAACAGCGTAAACGGTCTGGCACCTGTTACGAACTACTTCCGGATCGTAGTACCACTAGAAAAAGCAGTCCCATTTAGAAATTTCGAGTTTCGTCTTCTGATGCATAGTTTTGCTAGTAAGAGATAACCAAGTAAAACAGTGATGTGTTTTCTGTAAAACTAATAGCCCTATAATGCTTTCAAAGTTTGTTTTGGCTGCCTTTTGTTTGAGATGTATGAACACAAATATGCTGGTACATTGTCAATAATTGACAGTTTGTGTATTGATTTTCGGATACATTTTCCCTTATAGAAAACTAAGATGAATAGGGTGTCCTTTCACTTACAGTTGATGAGAGTTAAATCGACCAACTAAATGTTTCAGAAAATACCCAAGGGAATTAAACACTTTTCTTAATTCAACATACTATTTAAAATGATGATTACAACATATGAGTTATTAGGAATTAAAGATCTCAAAAATAGCAGGCGCATGACAGACTGATGTGTTATAGCTAAGTGTCGACCGGAAAGGGTATCGATGATAAGTAAGACTGAAACCTTGAATTGAATATACAATCGGGAATCAGTAGCATTATAACGTTGAATTGAATACTTATCTCAATATTCTTATGACGAAAACGTCGAACTTAATGTAAATCGAATGGCATCACAACATAAAATGTTGAACGCGTATCAAATATTCAAACGACATAAAGCTTCGATCAGAAAGACTCACCACAGGACAACACATGGATGCGTAAGGTTGCCATTGACCATTTCCTCAAGATCAAAGTTGGAAGTAAATTACATTTCGTATTAACACGGCACTACTGTTGTCATGGAATTCCCTACAAATCGTATAAATATGAAGTCTTGTAAATAACAAACAAAACAAATGTTAAACATGCAAGAGAAGACAAAAAATAACACAGTATCAAAGTATAAACATTGTAAAGGTAACTCTGTCCTGAAAAAACACCGTGAAAGTGGGATTTTCAAAGGTTCAATGAAAAAGTATTTCTATGCTACAACGACCTGGAAGTGTTAACAGACCGGGCCAACACCGTAATGGTATCGGAAGCGTTGTCTATTTCCGGTGTGCGGTGACTGTCGTTATTCGGGAACCAGTCAAGTCAGATAGATCACAATGTGACGAAATCGAATGTATTTGTTGGTTTCCGATGTTCTATGACTACAGTCCTCTTACCAGGAAACCAACCAAGTTAGATTCATCACAGTGTAACGAAATATCATGTTTTTGTTGGTTTCCAATGTGCCCTGACTGTAGTCCGCGTTACCCGGGAACCAGCCAAGTCAGCAGATACACCGCAATGTGATTGGAATGCATTCACATTGCACTTGGAACCTTCTCAAATACCGAGAGGTATCACGTGATAAGAGACCCTTATCGTGAGCCGCCGACTTGAAGACTTGTTTATTAGTAAATCTGTCTGTCCGTGAATTTGGGTCTTTTACGAGGAATAGTCCCGAGACTTAATTGTGGAATGCCGAAAGTTCTATCAAGCTTCCAGAAGTAATTTTGAAGTATGTTTGGTCTCAGTGAATTATATTCGCCACGTATCGCAATATGAATGAAATTTGGTAACGACCAATGTTTATTTGTAGCGTGTTAACGCCGTTTCAACATTATCTAATTCATATTGTGGTCTTTCTGGGTTTCAGTCGTCCTAGGCTAAGACTTTGCAATGTAAAAAAGTCGAATGGTGTAAAACAATACAATAATATTTCAGGACTTCTAATTATTCAACTAAGGAGGTTTCCGTACAGCCGGATCTCTCTCTCTATCCTCTCCTCTCCTCTCCTCTCTCTCCTCTCCTCTCCTCTCTCTCTCTCTCCTCTCTCTCCTCTCCCCTCTCTCTCCTCTCTCTCCTCTCCTCTCCTCTCTCTCTCCTCTCTCTCCTCTCCTCTCCTCTCTCTCTCCTCTCTCTCTCTCTCTCTCTCTCTCTCTCTCTCTCTCTCCTCTCCTCTCTCAAATGATATTAGAGAGGCGTGTCCATTATTTGTTTGTTGGACAGATCGACGATAATGCATTTAAAATCACTTTATATTCTTTCATTGATAAACAACGAATGGGGTTAATCACTTTAGGAAAAAATACTTTATTGACTTATTTCTGTACAAAACTCATTTCTCATGTTCCTCATATACCTTTTCATGATAAGAAAGGAGTTTGTGGCGCCCAGATCATCTACTCACCTGTACTTCTTTTGTTTCAACTTAAATAACGCATTTTAACCTCCCTTTAATAACTGCATTTTTAGAATATAAATACGAATTTCACACCTTTGTATAATAGGACCCGCAATAGCGCAGTGGATAGAGTGTTTCGGTCAATAGCTATCAGTGCGAAAACTCTCTAATGCCACTGGTTCGAATCCCACAACTGATAATTCTCAATTTACATCTTTTTTTCTTTAAGTACTCCTTTTTTTCTTTAATCTTGTATAAATGTTTATATCTTTTAAGCGAAAAGTAATCTTGATAACACTTTCATAATATTTCAAAACGCTTTCTACCCAAAACTGCAAACAATGCTTTAAATAATTGGTTTATATTTGTCCTTGGTCTTTGCTGTGAATATGAATCCGGACAGCATCACACGTACCATCCACTGAAAAGATATTCGTGCCAGAAACAAAGGCTGCTACAAAAAGAAATTTCACGTAAACTTGTGAGATTTCTTTGCTGGCTTTAATCAAAACTTATGAAAAGCGGTAGTCTCAGGGATTGAAAAACAACTTGTTTATTTAGGACATTAAGTAGGTTTAGTTGTGAATTTTTTTTACTCTCTTGTTTTGTCATAGTGTTTTCCTTTTGACAATAGAGTGTGGTAGCTGCTTTTAAACGAATAAAGATGGTAAATTTGGATAAGACCTAATCATGGATTACTCAAGAAACAAACATTTGAGAATTCAATACTTTGATTGCGAAAGAAATAGGTCATAAATACTACGTTGCTTGCTCTAGGATGCTCCTTGCTAGTTTCACATGATAAGGGTGTCGACCCATTTCATAATTTGGGCCATTACTTACGAATTAACCCATTACCAAACAATGACGACATTTGACCATTTTGTTTCTGACAACTCTGTGAAACATTGTGGGAAAAGGAGAAATTGCTCTAAACGAGCAATTTCTCCTTTTCCCACAATGTTTTCTGACCTATCAAGATAATTATTTTTCAATTCCATCACATTTTGAATTGTCGTCTGCAAACTCTCTCAATTTGGGATAGTCGAAAACGTCGTCTGCAACAATTTGGTCAAATACCGTTATTGTTTGGTAATGGGTTAAAAGGCAATTTATTTGTATACATCAATAAATCTCTCAACATTCTCGACGGAAGACGATTTCAGAAGATAATATGGCAAACGGAGATACATCCTGTGTCGAAATGCTACTTGTAGCGATAGCAGGAGTATTCTCTTTGATTCTTCGAAATGTTCATGCATGTGAAAATACAGTTATCGTTGTTAAAACGTGCACGTATGCAGGGGATATCTGGAAGATTTCAACGCAAGGTTATGTGCAATGAGGCGATTCTACCATCACTGCATATGTAACCCTTTTTTTAACACACAGGGGTACCGTTTTACTAAAATACTTAGGGAAAATATTTGCATGAGTCAGAACTGATAATCATTAAAAGTATCTTGAATATAAAGTACGATATTGCAATGTTACCCACCATTGGAAGCGTCTCGGAGATCTTAGATAAAAGAACAATATTGCAATGTGGCACATCATTTTAAGCGTCTCGAAGAGACGTTTCCAAAGATGTGTTACTTTGAAATATTGCTTCGACCAATCTTGATTTATGAGGGAATGTTGTTTTGAAATAATGCACAATTTTAGCAGAAAATGTTTATTAAAACGGTACCCTTCTGCTTCTTTCGAATCTAACAGAAGCCCCTTTGACAAAGAAAGAAATTGTTCGTCACTGAACTATATTATTAAAAGCCGTCATCAACCAATTCGCATCCCATTAATAATTGTTGTGGAATATCAAAATAAACGGTCATATACGCCAAACCACATGTACACGACCTTTGTTTGTTTATGATTAATAAACATATAGCGTTGAAATCCCGTACAAATGATGTTTTCAAGAAATATACATGTATGTTCTTTTGAAACCATTTTTGTCCAATGCTGCAGAGCCTAGCGAAAACAATGCTTACAGTGAGAATAATGAAGGCTTATTGATTTTCATCATTCGTTTTCCTTGTCCTTCCTGAATTCATGGTTGCAGATTTGTACACTAACCTCTACCGTAGCTTGTTTGTTGAAATGGACGTAAGAATACTCCTATTGTGCCACTTTCCATTGAACCTATCCATTTTACATGGGGTTTACATCGAACCAACATTTGTACAGCTATGTTGCGATACCCGGTTCATAACAATAAGGAAATACCCCAAAATCGAGCGTCCATAAGAGCTAATAAAGCTGGGTAAAACCACCGACTTTCTATAAGTCAACCTTAAGTTGGACCTGTACCAAACAGAAAGAAAAGGGTGGTAAAAAGAGGCTAACGTTCATTAGAAGCATTTTTTCTTAGCTTTTGTCCGAATATCTGCAGCTATTCTTTACGCGAAAGGATTGTCTTTTGTTTTTTTAAAAAAAGACAATTTGATTAATATGCGTCTAAGTTATACAGAACGCACATCTAAATGAATGTTATCTGACTTCTAATATGCTACTTTTATCGCACTGTACCTTCATGGTGACGCTAAAAGGACCGATCATGACAAAAGGAGAAGTTTCTATTGGTGAGCAGTTCTTCTTTCAAGAGATTAGTTGCTCTCAAAACTCACAAAATATGATTACTCTGCATAGATCATTATGAATATCATCATCTCCCGTAGCTTTCAATTTCGGAACGAACACAAAAACCATAGATGGGTTGTGTAGAACTTTTTAGACAGCAGAAAACATGAAGCACAAACGATCCCCGAGGTAAGATAACGAGAATATAACCAGTTACAACTGGTATAAATGTTTCTCGTTTGTCACTTCCTGTCGGGTACTTAATGGGCTTGTCATCTTGGGTCTCGTGTATATATAGAGAATAGATGGTTGGTGTCGTGAATCGGAAATGCGATCGGGCTAGGCGTAGGGATAATATCCGGTGAGCCGGATGAAATCATTTCAGAAGCATGATCAAGAAGCGAACTCGTGTTAGTGGACTTTGAATTTGGATGTAATCATCCACGTACGATTTCATTCTCAACCCATTGTCGAATACAAATTTCTGATTGGATGGCATAAATCCGATACGCAAAGAAAAGCCGCTTGGCTTCTGATCCTGGTATCTCGTATGCGCTTGACTCATCAATTCTTAACATCTAGTTTTATCATGCTTAACAGCTATAATGTCGCTTTTATGCTGTCTTTCCAAAATTCCAGGGTACCATTTTACTAAACAACTTAAGAAAAGGATTTGCGTACGTCATAACTGATAAACATGGATAGTATCTTCAATGAAAGAACACTATTGCAATGTGACACGTCATTGGAAGCGTCTCGGAGAGACGATTCCAATGATGTGTTACTTTGCAATATTGCCTATCCCAATATTGAAATAAGAGGAAT
Source organism: Cerastoderma edule (assembly GCA_947846245.1). Taxonomy (NCBI): domain Eukaryota; kingdom Metazoa; phylum Mollusca; class Bivalvia; order Cardiida; family Cardiidae; genus Cerastoderma; species Cerastoderma edule. The sequence continues at coordinate 13,454,486 of OX401408.1, read as the reverse complement.
TGTTGTTTTAGACTTACGCAAATCTTAAGCGTAAACTGTTTAGTAAAACGGTATCCTGGTACCTATCTCATAAATGTACACGCTACAAATTGCTCGTAAATGTACATAGAAAGAAAGTGTCTTATAGAAAATCGTGATCATACTCTAAATCAAAAGTAAAATAGCAAATGTAAATAATTCTTGTAAACCTAAAAGTTTGTCAGATTTGCCAAATCCGTGTGCAAATACTAGATTCTCTGAACCTGTTGTAAACTTCATTACAAATGGTACAAAAGAAGGTGCGCTGATGAAATGTTTGCTTCTTTTCAATAAAGCCATAGACTGTATAATTTGTCTCTTTCCCGGTTCACCAAAACGATGTAGTTCTCTACAAATCAGTAATGCAGTGCATGTATTAGATAGATAGATACCTCGGGTTATTTGCCTATTGGTTTTCAGTCATTGTGTTGTCAAGTTGCCGGCATCAGAATAAAATCTCTAAAATAATTTCTTGTCCTGGTTCACCACAATGATGTTATTCTCTATAAATCAGTAAAGCAGTATTAGATAGATGTTTCGGGTTATTTGCCTATTGGCTGTAAGGTCCGCGTGTCGCAATGTTGCCAGAACCAGAAGAGATAGATGTTTCGGGTTATTTGCCTATTGGCTGTAAGGTCCGCGTGTCGCAATGTTGCCAGAACCAGAAGAGATAGATGTTTCGGGTTATTTGCCTATTGGCTGTAAGGTCCGCGTGTCGCAATGTTGCCAGAACCAGAAGATAAGCACAGACATAATGATATTGTTTGCTTTTGCAGCCTTGCATTTTGAACCACCACACAATACACATAGTTTAAGAGATAAAAGTGTTTAGCAAGGAGCCTTGGTAATGGGCCAATAATGTTCCAGAGTTTGAAGCTAGGGATGAGTTCAATGACTTATGCATCTGGAAAATATGTTGCAATAAAACCACAGTGTCGTAAGTGATACCTTTACATGAAGAAGGTACGCCCGTCTGCTTGTATACAACGGTCTGGTAAATTGTTTATACGTTATGTAGCGCTTTGCTTTTTTTCTAAAACGATTATCTATTTGATTTTTTCTGCCGCATATGATCTTATGGTTCTGGTCTTCGTTTTCTCTTTGTGCCCAGCTATTGTTGCTTTCTGGTGTGGTAGTAAGCAGCTTAATTGTCAGCCGACCTAGGACGAACTCTCGTGTTGTTAACACTAATACTTGTATTTTAAAAGGCTTTATTGAGAGAGCAAAGCATCGTTTGGTGTTTTTTTAACACAGCCCATTTGTCTGGTAAAGACGGTGTTGGCAAACGAGTCATTCATGTGACCAAAACACAAATATGAAAATGGTGTTTTCGATAATTTGCAGGAAGTAAATATTTGATATGAATCTTACCGAGCAAGTTCTCCTTTTCCCACAATGTTTTCTGCCCAATCAGAAGATTATCTTCCAATTTCATCACATTTTAAAATGTCGTCTGTAAACTCTTTCAATTTGGAACAGACGAAAATGTGTTGTTTGGTAAAGTGTAATACACGAAAGTGTTTACATGCAATCGTTTTCACAGAAATCAGTTATGCTGCAATAACTTAAGGCGTTATGCAGCCAATAAAAATACTCATCCAGTCTACCTGTAAGCAGAAAACGAGTTACTTCGTGAACCTTTCCCAGAAATGACGTCGAGGTATGAGATTTTTGTGTCAAACTCGTTCGTATTTTCGGGCGGGGTGGGGTGGATTTGGGGGTAACACTTTTTTCCTAATGTTTTCAAGAAAAAAAAAACGCTTTGAATGGCGGGTATCACTTTGATTTTCTGTCGAAAATATGTACAAAATGAAGGGAAAGTGATGCCGAATTTTGATTAAAGGTCAATACAAGTTAAGCATAAGTGATACGATTTAATCATGCTAGATCCGGTAAGACGTTCAAAGGGCTGACATTATTAACCTTAAATCTGGACATATGTCAGTTTGTAAGCAGCAGCAGACGACAAAAAAAAGTTCGCGGCTAAATCTAGCACACACACATACACACACAACAAAATCAAGATATTTTTATAATCACGAAAACCTATTTCATATTGTATAAACCCTAGACGCCCTTATGTATTCTATTTGTCCGTATATAGCGTGCATTTGTCGCCTAGAATGCACCAGGTTATTTTCATATTATTCCGGCGGACCCGCCTATCTTAATCCTGAATCCACATCCATGGGGGCTTGCTACGCGCCTGATCATAACATCTTTTGCGCAAATAGTTCCATTAACAAAATAATACTGAGAATAAGATAAAAAAAAAAAAGGAAGAAAGAAAATATATGAAAACCTGAATTCTGGCTTCTCCATTACACATTCCAATGACTGAGGAATGACATACATAAATAAGGTTGGTTGTGTCTGTTGAGTGTTTACATAAATAAGGTTGTATGTGTCTGTTGAGTGTTTACATAAATAAGGTTGGTTGTGTCTGTTGAGTGTTTACATAAATAAGGTTGGTTGTGTCTGTTGAGTGTTTACATAAATAAGGTTGGATGTGTCTGTTGAGTGTTTACATAGATAAGGTTGGATGTGTCTGTTGAGTGTTTACATAAATAAGGTTGGATGTGTCTGTTGAGTGTTTACATAAATAAGGTTGGAAGTGTCTGTTGAGTGTTTACATAAATAAGGTTGGTTGTGTCTGTTGAGTGTTTACATAAATAAGGTTGGATGTGTCCGTTGAGTGTTTACATAAATAAGGTTGGATGTGTCTGTTGAGTGTTTACATAAATAAGGTTGGATGTGTCCGTTGAGTGTTTACATAAATAAGGTTGGTTGTGTCTGTTGAGTGTTTACATAAATAAGGTTGGTTGTGTCCGTTGAGTGTTTACATAAATAAGGTTGGATGTGTATGTTGAGTGTTTATATAAATAAGGTTGGTTGTGTCTGTTGAGTGTTTACATAAATAAGGTTGGATGTGTCTGTTGAGTGTTTACATATATAAGGTTGGATGTGTATGTTGAGTGTTTACATAAATAAGGTTGAATGTGTCTGTTGAGTGTTTACATAAATAATGTTGGATGTGTCTGTTGAGTGTTTACATACATAAGGTTGGATGTGTCTGTTGAGTGTTTACATAAATAAGGTTGGATGTGTCTGTTGAGTGTTTACATAAATAAGGTTGGATGTGTCTGTTGAGTGTTTACATAAAAAAGGTTGGTTGTGTCTGTTGAGTGTTTACATTAATAAGGTTGGATGTGTCTGTTGAGTGTTTACATAAATAAGGTTGGATGTGTCTGTTGAGTGTTTACATAAATAAGGTTGGATGTGTCTGTTGAGTAAGGTTGGATGTGTCTGTTGAGTAAGGTTGGATGTGTCTGTTGAGTAAGGTTGGATGTGTCTGTTGAGTAAGGTTGGATGTGTCTGTTGAGTAAGGTTGGATGTGTCTGTTGAGTGTTTACAGGAACCATTAGGAGTACACAGTAGGCGACAACTTTTGATTCGTTTATTTCTTGATTTTGAGTTTTGACTAAAAAAGGACAATAATGCTCCCTGACACCTATCATAAGGTCGATGACGACCGTACAAATGCATGTTGAACGTTGGCTGTTGTGTAGCTTCTAGCACTACCACCGTAGACAAGTTCTTGTGCATTTGTTTTTTGAGTAATTTGAGTCTTAGAAAATAATCGTAAAATACTCGAGAAGCAGCTTAAATGTTGAGCGTTTCCGATTCCCGAACAACTTCATAAATATCAATGGATCGTGTTGGGAAATAAGAGACCATGTATAGCTAATCCTCCCACGTAATGTATTCAAGTTGTTTGAAGTCCAATACACTTCATACGCTGGTTCTGCCAATATGTTCCCGAATGTATAAGACATTTCCTTTTCTAAGGAAGGATACACCAATGCTTTGATAATGGTAATTATTGGCCTCCCCTTCTATGTTTATATATCAGAAAACACTTGGTCGGTTTTCGAATGCAATTGTTCCCTTTAAAGCATGTACTTGGACCATCCGTTGGTAAAGTGTCGTACACATTTGATTTAGGCAGGTTCAACCACAGTTCCCTTGACGGATTCGCAGTATATTCTCAGATGACAGGGCTAAAGTACTGTTGCGATTTGCCATCGTAACAGAGGTGCCATCAACATAATGTTTGTCGTAGGATTTTTATGTATAATTATGCCTATCGCGTATTTCCTTTTTCCTCGCTAGAAACACTTGCTTGTTTATGGGTTATATATACATATATAGTCCTTGAGAGTCTTATTTTGAGAATACTTAAACCCTTAGTTTGCTTTGTAATTTTCTAAAAATAGATTTTTGTGTCGTCTGCTTCTAAAAATTTGAATATCTGCATAATTTTGAAGAGGAAAGCTATTCAGAATAGCAACAAAGTCGTCAAATGTCGTTATTGTTTGGGAAAGGGTTAAGTGCTCGAAGGAAAGAAAACCCTTTACTGTCCATTGTGCCTAGGTCCGGCAGAGTATACACATCGGCATTCGGAAAGCCAGCCCATGGAAAATCCTTTACGACACATGTTATGGTGAATATAGAAGCCTAGACAGTTAGGTTTAACTACAGTCTCAACTATCAGTCTCAAACAGTATCGATATCGTTCGTGTAGGGGAGCAGTCATTTGCATGCAAAGAATACTGTTCAGTCCTAGGGTGGACATGTTAACCCTTTCCCAAACAATAAATTTGCGACTGTCCCAAATTGAAAGGGTTTGCAGACGACATTTCAAAATGTGATGGAATTGGAAAATAATCTTTAGATAGGGCAGGAAGAATTGCTCGTTACGAGCAATTTCTTCTTTTCCCACAATGCTTTCTAGAGTCGTCTGCAACAAAGTGGTCAAATGCTGTTATTGTTTGGGAAAGGGTTAAAACAATTATTTAACTGAACTACTGTTGAGAATGGCATAACGTCTCAAATGGTGAGGATGTTTCAGTAATTGAAATTGTGACATGGGTATACTGTGATGAGCAAGATGTCAATCCAATCTACGAACAGGTCTTGATATTTTTATTTTGAAATTAAAAAAAAACATGTTTTTGGTAAAGACTGTACTGGGGGGTGGGGGGTGGGGGTGGAAAATAAGACATTTTAGCCTTTGAATATGCTGTCGTTTTAAACATAACACAGCATATCATATGCCACAAACATCTCTACTTCAGCAATGACGTTCACGAATGGCGCCCCGATGCCGCATAATAACCGGATTGTGATCTGATATTATCAGGAGTCATTGGTGGTTTGCGTCAATAAATGAGTAACACATGGAGATGCAGCGGAGAGACCGCCTTGATAATGTTTACATATGATCTTCTGGAACCTGTGTCCCTCCAATAACAGATAACCTTTACGCACTGGCCGCATTCGTATACAAACATGTTTATGTAAATATAATGTTGCATTACCAGTAAATGGTCCTTTAATTGAAAGAAAACTAAAACATAAAACACTATTTATTGTGAAAACAGTCATGGTTTTTTTTTTGTGTAAATGGTTCAATTCAAAGCGAAACAAGCAATATTCACAAAACATGTATATTTATTTAGAAAGAACGAACGAGTTTGACAGCTGTAATATTTTTGCCGAGTCTATGAATGCATTGTTATGAGTCATGCAGGTTAAGATACCTTTATGATTAGATACGCATTAAGAATTGTTCGAAGCATGAAATCCCTGCATCTGTACCGGTATATTATTTGGCGCCTAAGCAGGCAAATCTAGTCTGGTTTGTATTTGTCGGTCTCGTGGTCAAGTATGCAAGGCATCCATATTGGTGGTCAGTGGAGGACAATGCACTTGGCGGCCTGAGATATTCCAGACTTTGGCAGCTGACCATAACATCGATTAGTATCATGCAGAGATGTGTAATCAACATTGCGGCGAAAGATAAGGGACTTAGGCCCTACATTTTGATTTCATATCACAGTTTTAGCTCAAAATCATAATCGTTTGATTAAGATAGATTTTAGACTCTTCGTTTTCAAAAAATTTCCGATGTGTACGAACCCAAGTATATGAAATCTACATTGTTGTATGATATAGTGTCAGCTAAAGTGTTTGCACATCTGTGTCTAGTGCATTGAATAACCAAGGTCATGTAATTACTTCCGGTTATAAAACCGGAAACTCATTATCGTGTTCAGGAAATGTGCTAACAGCCAGACCGTATTCTGGAAAGAATGTCAATGGTGGTTTTCTTGTAGGCATGAATGCCGGGTACCAATTCAAAATATAAATCTCTCTCTCTCTCTCTCTCTCTCTCTCTCTTTCTCTCTCTCTTTCTCTCTCCCTCCCTCTCTCTCCCTCCCCCCTTTATCCCTCCCCCTCCCCCTCTCTCCCTCCCCCCTCTATCCCCCCCTCTATCCCCCCCTCTCTTCCCCCTTCTCTCTCCCCTCTCTCCCTCTCCCCCCTCTCTCCCCCCTCTCTCTACATTCTCTCCCACTCTCTCTCCCCCCTCTCTCTCTCTCTTGAGACATGTGAAAGGGGCGTGTCCATTGTTCGTTGGACAGAATGATCCGTATGTCCCAAAGGTCACTTTTTATTTCTTCGTTGCTTAACAATGCATAAGGTTAATCATTTCAGGAAAAAATACTCTATTGACTTATTTCTGTACAAAACTTATTTCTTTCGCTCCTTATATACTATTTCGTGATGATAGAGGAGTTTGTGCCGATCAGTTTATTTATACACCTGTACTTCTTTTGTTCCATGTTATACAATACCTTTTAACCTCCCTTTAATAACTACATTTTAAAAGATATTAGTACAAACTTCACACCTAAATTTAACAGGACCCACAATAGCGCAGTGGATATAGTGGCATTTTCTCAAGATAAAACTCAATACAAAAACTCTCTGAGGCCGTGGGTTCGAATCCCACAACTTCCGATTCGCAATGTATCTTTTTTTTCTTTTCCCCACTCTTATTAATATTCCTTTGTTTGTATTTTTATTGTGTATTAAGGTTAAGCGATCTAATAAGCGGCAATGTTATCGCGATAACAGTTTCTTTTTCTTTCAAAACAGGTTCTACCCAAAACAACAAGAAAGTCTGCAACTTTTGCTTTATATTTGTCCTCGGTCTTTGTTATGAACATAAATTCATACGAAATCTTCGGGAAGACCATTCAATGAAAAGATCTGTCGTGTCAGAACCAAAGGTTGCTCCTACTTTTCCCTCTTATACTTGTTGAACTTTCTTGCTGGTTATAATCAAATCTTAAACGCGTCTTAGAGTTCGAAGAACAAAAATGAAAACTTGCTCTTGGGATATTTAGTAGGTTACGTTGTCAAGAGGTTGATTCTTTATGTCGCATTGTTATAATTTGAACATAGTATGCGACAGTTGCTTTAAACCCTTTACCACACACCAACTTTTCGACTGTTCCAAATTGTGATCGTTGACAAAATATTGCGGGAAAAAGAAACATTGCTCCTTACGATCATCACATGTTACCATATTAACCAGGAAATGAGTAATTATTGAGTTTGTACAGGTAGACTCTTTAACCTTAAACTTCATCACCGGCGTAAAGCAAACATTTGTAATTTTATTTTTAAACCCCACGTCAGTTGTTTTGGCTCTTTGGTTTTTTTTCTAACTCCAACGACGTAAATGCGAGACATATAGAAGAATGGTTGGTTTGACAAATTGACAAACAAATATTAAAGCAATTCAAAGGTACTATATCGAGCATATTTCTTATAGATAACTTGAAATTCTAATTTGTTGCTTTCCGTTGATAAACTGTCTTGTTAACCTATTACCAAACAATAACGACATTAAACCACTTTGTTGCAGACGACTCTGGGAAACATTGTTGGAAAAGGAAAAATTGCTCGTGACGAGAAATTTCTCCCTTTGCTACAATATTTTCTGCTCTGTAAGATGGGTTTTTTTTACAATTTCACCACATTTTGAAATGTCGTCTGCAAACTCTTTCTGTTTGCAACAGTCGAAAATTTGGCGTGGGGTAAAGGGTTGGGCAATAAAGCTCTCTGGAAGAATACACTCCCCTCGGAAACGGAATACAGTTTCAAAGGAGGTATTCTTAACGATGTTTTGACGAACTGTTGGTTTTTTTCTCTCCTGCAAATTCTGCTCCACTCAATCATTGGATATTTGGAAAGAATTCAAATTGATACCAAAAACCAAATGAAGCCGTCTTGTATGTATGACATAATGAGGATTCAAGGCAATAATGTATTTTATCCTGTCACTAGTGCCATTTCGGGACAGATAACTAGGTGCCGTATAACATTTGTGATATCCGGCACTAACCATATAATACATGCACGCGACTAATCATGACGTCATAAGAACGATATGACGTCATGTTTACATCATTCTCTACTTATTTTTTCCGTTTTTCTCGTGTTTTATTTACATTTTGTTTGTTTGAAAGAATAGATAAAGGTAACAGGATAAATAGAATAGATGATTGGTGTCTTTGAATAGGAAAAGTTATCGGGCTCGGCATCGGAATATTATCCGTTTCGCCTTCGGCTCACCGGATAATATTCCTACGCCTTGCCCGATAACATTTCCGATTCACGACACCAACCATCTATTCTCTATTTATCCTGACACAAGTGTAATTTTGGGACCGATAACTAAGTGCCGTATAACATTTGTGATATCCGGCACTAACCATATAACACTTGCACGTGACGAATCATGACGTCATATAAACGACATGACGTCATGTTTACATCATTCTCTACTTATCTTTTCCTTTTTTTCTCGTGTTTTATTAACATATCTTTTGTTTGAAAAAAAACATAAAAGTAACAGGATAAATAGAATAGATGGTTGGTGTCTTTGAAAGAGAAAAGTTATCGGGCTCGGCTTCGGACTATTATCCGTTTCGCCTTCGGCTCACCGGATAATATTCCTACGCCTTGCCCGATAACATTTCCGATTCACGACACCAACCATCTATTCTCTATAAAAAGACTATCTTACAGATTGGGATTTTAACATTTTAAAATAGATTATCCTATACCGCTAAAACGACACCATAGATTTCGACAGCAGCAGAAGACTAAATTATTAACAGCCTTCAAACCCCGTTCATAACTGAAAATTTACAGACATTGCAAACGTTTGTTAACCGTAAACAACGATCTAAACAAGAACAAGAATACAACCTTCACATACCTATGAACGTGGATAATAAAGAATTACGAACAAATATATATTTACATGCTTGTAATACGTGGATGATGAATTATAATGGGACACTTAAAAAAAAAAGAAAGAAGAAAAAAACTAAAATAAGCTGTGTTTTTTCTAGAAATAATTGCCACGTTGGTCCTCGGAAATAATCAATCGGTCTTGTCACGTGACGCTAGCAAGGTGCGCGAGAAAGAATTCCTGTGATTATAACATAATCTGGCTTCCCCATTTAAGCGCTGAGCGGCGCGAAGGCTCACATTATGACCTCGAGGGATTCCAGCAACTTAGAATAAGGGAACTTGAAAATGGTCTTTGATTTAGTGACAATGAGAGTGTACATACATACCTTAGCTGGTTTAACATTTTATATGTACATACTGTCTGTTGAAACCATGATGAGACTAAAATAAAGGTTTTTGTATAGATTTATATTTTATTTAACTTTTATTACTCCCAGAGCACAAATCACTAAGTTAGTCTTTTTCACCCTTTACCAAACGCCAAACTTTCGACTGTCCCGAATTGAAAGAGTTTGCAGATGACATTTCAAGATGTGATGAAAATGAAAGATGTCCTTCTGATAGGGCAGCAAATATTGTGGGAAAAGGACAAATTGCTCGTTCAGACGAAGTATATACTTTAGAATTGTACTGACTCATGGTCTACTGGGAGTAAGATATGTCATATTATATTCCTGAATATCGTTTAACCCATTACCAAACAATAACGACATTTGACCACTTTGTTGCAGACGATTTTAGAAAACATTGTGGGAGTAATTTTTCCTTTCCCTACAATGTTTTCTGCCCTATCAAAAGGTTCTTTTACAATTTCATCACATTTTGAAATGTCGTCTGCAAAACCTTTGAATTTGGGACAGTCGAAAATTTGGTGTTTGGGAAAAGGTTAAACAATATGCAAGGAACTACATGTGTTTCGGGAAGCAGGGTTGCATATTGTAGTAGAAGAGCCAACCATTCATAACAAATTAACTATTAATCCAAAGGAAGAATCCAAAATCTCTGTATTTTTATCTCTGGCGTAGTTGACTATTTGAGTACGTTGAGATGGAATATTTACTATACTTAAACGTGAAGAATTAACACCATTTAGTATTCTGGATGAGACATACGGTCTTAGAACCTAAATAGGTTTTTCTGTTGTTGCTCAACGAAACCTGCTAGGTAGCCTTGTCGAAACTTTAGAGTCAAGTGGCCAAAGAGCCGTTTGTTTAACCCTTTCCTAAACAATAACGACATTGGACCACTTTGTTGCAGACGCTTTAGAAAACATTGTGGGAAAAGGAGAAATTGCTCGTAACGAGCAATTTTTCCGTTTCCCACAATGTTTTCTGCCCTATCAGAAGATTATTTTCTAGTTTCATCACATTTAGAAATGTCGTCTGCAAACTCAGTTGACAGTTGAATATTTATTGTTTGGGAAAGGGTTAAAAAGTACAAAACGATTAAAAACATCAACATTTCTGTCGAATAAAGCCTGTTCTTTCAAGTGGCTCTATGCTTCACTCCCCCGCGTGTACATGAGGGTTGTTCCGCGGGAAAATGGTCCTCTTACGTCTGCACCGTATCTGTATTCTAGATCAGTTCCTATATCGAAGATTCGTTACAAGACTATAGTAAGTGCTTCACAAACATGAAGCACTTACTAAAGCATTGCTTTGAACCCTCGATATGTAGTAAAGATGGGTTTGTGCGGACTATATGTACAAATTTCATCAATATAAAAAACAACAACAAATAAACAGCCAATTCTATGAGTGACTGTACATGTCTGTCGGTTGGAGATCTTATAGCACACGAATTAGATCGGAAACTTTTCTAACAGTTTCAGGATAAGTTTTTTTACATGACAAGCCTCGGGCAAAAACCATTCACGAAACGATTACTAGAATCTTCGACCTTTTTCTACATAATTGATTGTACAAACTACACGCGGTTTCACATAAGCATTTCCATTGCAATAGTACTGTTCCGAATTGGGACAATAAATATACATGACTAATTTTTTTTGGACAAATCCTTCTCCCCACCAACTAGGGATGCTTCACATGCTATCTCATTGAAATTGGTCCAGAGGTTTGGAGAAAAAAGATGTTTGTATGTTATAAATTTAAGCATTCATGTATATAGTGAAAACAAAAACGCTTTCAAAGTTCAACGCAGCCTGGTGGCCATGATTTTCGAGATATCAAAATGTTTTGAACAACTTTTAAAAAGAGGCCCCCAAAGAACATTCCTGTGAAATAATAATACTTATATATTAAGTATACTACTGGTCCAAATCAAAAAGCAGCAGCCGACGACATAATGAGACGATGCAATCACTTTCCTGATTGGGTACAATCCAATACAATACAATAATTTGCAATTTTATACAATGTCTTTTGAATATTACAAAATAACAGAATTGATTAAAGATAGTAATGATCTTATTAAAGGACAAGCTATAAGTGATGAGTAACAAAGTGAAGTTATGATGTCTCAAATATTGCTTTTATAATATATTAAGCTATGTCACAATTTCTTTTTTGTTCTTTGGTGCCATAAGTGTTTCGAATTTGTAACGAGTTGGCCATCTGTAAAATATGGTTTAAGAAATTGTCTGGGTATATCATAATAAAATGTGTACAAACAAGTATGCTGAAAGGATAATTTGCTTAAATTTATTTCTTGTTCGATTGGTGTGTAACATCGCGTCGGCTATATTTAAGTAACAAAACGATGACCGGCTTTTCATGGATGATATCGGCTTTCTATTAGTCAGATAGGATACTTACTGCCTCCCGTGAAAATTAATATCTGGTACTAACATGGTTTGAATTAATATACAAAATGGTGTTGTGATTTCAAGTTCAGTTACCTGTTATACAAATATTCATAACTTTATGTCTACATTTACATATTTTTCGTAAATCCTCTCAAAGGTAACTTTTGTTTTTTTAGGGGGAGAATGAAAAATATACTTGCTTTCAAAAGTACGATACTGATTTAACAGGTAGGACTGGTCTAAGTTTATGCTTTTCTAAGATAATTATTTCCGTTTATATTTAAGTGAACGAGGAAATCTACCATATGAACGTTTGTGAGAAAGGTCCCAGTACTTTACCAACCTGACCGTAGAAGCCCCTGAATCAGGGATCAGGAAAATGTCGGTTTTGGACCGATTTCGGTTTCACCGGACCGATACATTCAGGGGCCCTTATACATTCAAGTCTGATGAGTGAAATGCCGTGTGGAGAAAAGGGGTGATAGTTTTCTAGCTGGTCCCGAATTTGACAAACAATCGAAGCATTGACTTTTATGCATGGCACTCTGGGTAATGTGGATACCATGACGCATAGAACAGCCATTTCCGGCCAAACAAGAGGTTGTCAAAGGAGGGATGTATGTGTATGTGTGAGCGATTAAACGATTAAAACGAAATGTTGTTAAAATGGCTTAAAATCTCAAACAAACGAATAGTATATGCATATTTGTTTCGGAAAGACACCATACGAAGGCTTTGTGGTTTTATTCGACCGATAAAACGGCCGTTGATGTATCGCAGAGGTAAACATGTTTAACGTCCGGAATGTTTATTTTTCCATCATCTTTCATAAGAATACTTTATGACATGCTACAGAAAATGCCATCTTTGTAAATTTCCCTTAGTGACGTATTGTCTTCATTTCTACTTCATCAGTCACAAAAAGCCACATTGGGGAATGGGTTGAAAGGTCTTATTTTCCGATTCCTGCCGTGAAAGAATTTGCGTAGGCGAAGTACTTCTTATCGCTGATCCGTTCCCTTAACAAATCGCATGAGAACGCACAATTACTGGTACCTAACTCTGCAATTCATCAACAATACTAGCGTGGGAAGCAGCTATTGAGCTCTTGCAGGCGCTTAATCCATTGAATTTGTTACAGGTTTTTTTATGCCGGATCGTTCGTCTCTATGACGTAGCACCGAAACGGGAAGGCTCACTCGTTTGGGACGTCAGCGATTCGGAGAATGTGTTGATCTCGTACAAAAAGAACTTAATCGGGGTCAACCCATTACCAAACAAAAACGACTTTCAACCACTTTGTTGCAGACGACTCTGGAAAACATTGCGGAAAAAGGAGAAATTGCTCAATTTCTCCTTTTCCCACAATGTTTTCTGCCGAATTAGAAGCTTATTTATCCAATTCCATCACGTTTCGAAATGTCGTCTGCAAACTCTTTCAATTTCGGACAGTTGAAAATTTAGCGTTTGGTAAAGGGTTAAACGCATCGGCTGGAACAGTTATTTGTTTACTAAGAAAAAAAATTCATCCATGCGTCGAAGAAATACCTCGGTATTGTTTTACAAAACAACTTACGCAAAATATTTGCGTTTGTCAGAACTGATATCCATGGTGATTATCCAAAATAAATGTAAAATGTTATAATGCGATGCTCCTACATCATCGGAGAGACGATTCCAATGATGCGTTTACTTTGCAATGTTGTTCATCTGAATATTGAAATAAGAGGGAATGCTGTTTTGAGCTTATGCAAATTCTTAGCATGGAATGTTTAGTAAACCGCTATCCATGTTACTTTTGTTTAAGATAGTTGGGTAACAATTGCTTTTATAATTTCATTTCTTATTCTACACTAACCCGAAGAAACGTTTATTTTTAATGTAATGGATCAGAGAGAAAAACTGACAATTTGATTAAATAATATCAAATATTCCGTTGGTAATAGAATCTACAAGAAATGGTGTTGAAAAATTGGGAAATACTTCTATAAGCATTCACTTCTTGCAAACCAGTAAGTGATATATCTCTGTAATACAACTAAAAAAAGTGCTGATAAAAGGCTGAAACCTGTTTCTCTGTTTCTTATTAACAAACTTCAGATTCATTCCCGGGAGAGACAATGCACACTCAACAGGGATTTATCTATTGTTATCGATGTAATCCTAACTTGGAACAAACACGCCTATCGGTCAATAAACCTTTCATATAACTGATCATAAAGGAAACATGGAAATGATGTCTGCAGTGTTCACCTTTGATTCACGGCTACTAGATCTGTACTCAAGACTTTTTTACTAATTATCTACCCCCGCCCCCCCTCCCCCTTGAGATTCCCCTTCTTTCACTTATTTTTTGGCAGATGACTTAGGGCATTAGCGTACCCAAATGCTTGATTTGTAATGAGCGAGTAAGTTGTCTCCACGTCACAATATATGACCAAGTGTTGATTTGAGATGTTTGACTCCTCGGAAATGTTGAGTCTCTCAGCTGGGGTTTGAATCCCGGTTTGGACTGGCACTGGTTACCATCCCTGGAAGCCTCTTACCCTGTCTTGCGAAGGTTCACAGTTTTTGTCCATTTGCCTTATTGAGCCTTTAAAGGTCGAGTGTACTGCATTAACATTTACTTAAAATCATGCCCCCCCAACCATACCCCCTCCCCCTCGATAGAGCTCATTTTTTGTGAAATGTGAGAAATATAAAAAGAAAACAGAACTATAAAAAAGACCGCTCTGTCATAAACACCAGAACGATTATCCTTCGTCATGATTGGTGTCTACTGTAGTTGTTTGAGAGCAAGTTTTCAAAGCGTCCACAATGGCAAAAGTCTCTAGAATATTGTTCAGAGGCAGACAATCTGTAACATTTGTCTAGGCAAGTCACTCATATGGTATGTGAATGCACAAGTGTCAGTATACCCACACAGTATGCTAATTGCGTTAATTGCTCCGAATTGTTTAGCAGTGAATCACGATATGATTTATTACACTGTTTCGTGATAACGTAAGAAAACGTTATGAGAAAAGCTACGTATGTTAGTGGTGAATACCATTATTTATTTATGGTAGGAATTGGAAGTGTTACGGTGATTCACATATGTATACACGTTGCTCGTTTATTCAATGTTTAAATAGTGTTAGAGACTGTCTCACAGATTGTGATCTGTGATTAACAGTTGCTAGAAATGCGATTTAAACGATTCATGTCACTAATGAAACGACCATTTTTGATTTCTTTTTTTCAAAGATGCTGAAAACCTGGTTTTTCAATAGCAAAATGTTAAACGATAATTCATGCCTTCCAGTGCTTTGATGGAAAAATATTGAATAGTCACTTAAATAGTCATGCAATTGTTTCATGATACACCTTTATAGCATCACTAGATAAGAGTATCAACCACTTTAAAGTCTATCTCACAGACAGTCTATAACCTAACCCCGATCGTAGAGGGGTAGGGGGGTTGGGGTGGGGATGGGGGGATAGATCGTTGTTTCCAAACTAAACCGTTTAGAAAGTACATAACAAAGGTACTCTATGTTACCCAAACAGGGTCTACAAGCGTACCAATTCTATAGTTTTATGTTTGTCTTTAGACCTGTTATCTCATCAAATCGACAGAAATGGTATGTATCTTAAAACGATTACACTCTTTAAATCGACATAAAAGGTGATAAAAGATTACACTTCATCACCTAGACGAATCGATATTACAAGGGAGTTAATTCGTCTTGTTTATCGTTTCATGATATTATGTGTTATCCGAAATGGTAAGTTTATTCTTAGCATGATTACTTCTGAAATTAATTACAATATAAAGGAAAACATATAATGATGCCATAATGGGACTATATTTAAAGTGTGTACTGGTAATGGTGTTATGGTACAAAAATCGGGGACATTTGGACAACGTCACGGGAAAAGGGGCACTCGGACATAGCAAACAGTGTAGCCCCAGACCAGCCGCCACGTCACTGACGTGGCGGCTGGTCTGGGGTTACACTGTTTGCCATCTTAGAGGACATCAAGTTCTTCCTTTAAATAAATACAAATGATGACTGTCGTGACTAGATGCTGGAATAATAGCGCTAAGAAAGAGCTGAGTCAGCGGTCTTTATTTATGTCCGAGTGCCCCTTTTCGCGTGACGCGGCCCATTTGTTCTAGGAAAGACATTCTGATATTATAGCTAGTTAAACTATGCAAAAGAAAAAGAAATAGCAGCCTTTAAATGCTCCACGACGTGCTTGTGTATCTCTCTCTCTCTCTCTCTCTCTCTCTCTCTCTCTCTCTCTCTCTCTCTCTCCTCTCTCTCTCCTCTCGCTCTCCTCTCTCCCCCTTCTCTCCCCTTCTCTCCGCTCTCTGCCCCCTCTCTCTCCCCCCTCTCCTCTCTCTCCCCCCTCTCCTCTCTCTCCCCCCTCTCTCTCTTCCCCCTCTCTCCCCCTCTCCCCCTATCTCTCCTCTCTCCTTATGGGACAGATGAAAGGGGCGTGTCCATTATTCGTTGGACAGAATGTTTAGTGGGCGTTTAGAGTCACATTGTATTCTTTCATTGCTTAATAATGCACAAGGTTTATTATTTTAGGAGTACTTACTTTTTTCACCTTTTTCGGTACGAAACTCAAGTTTAATGCTCCTCATATTCAGTTTCATGATAACAGAGCAGTTTTTGATGCTCAGTTCATTTTAAACCTGAATTCTTTCCGTTTCAACTCATGCAACACATTATAACTCCCCTTTAATAATTACATTTCAAGAATATAAATACGAATTTCACACCTATGTATTATAGGACCCACAATAGCGCAGTGGATAGAGTGGTCTACACAAGGCGTGGTCTGATACAAAAGGTATCTAATGTCAAGGGTTCGAATCCCCAAACCAACAATTCATAAATACATTTTTTTTTTTATTTTTCACTGTAAGTAAAAGGAAATCATAACATAATCGCTGCATGTTAAATTTTTAAGATGAGCAATATTATCATTTGTCAGAACAAAACAACAGATGGTTTCTTTTCCTACAATGTTTGAACGCAAAGTAAGTTCGGTCTTTACATGATAAACATATATAAAAAAAACGTAGTCCGATTATCTGCCTGTCCATACGTCTGTCCGTACTTGACCTTAAACAGTCAAATGTGGTAATTTTGACTAAGTTTGAAAGTATTGTGTCTGGAAAATAGCTAAAATATACACTTATTACTTTTTCTATTATTCATAGAGTCTAGCTCAATACTAATAATAATGATAACGCTGTATTTCTCTCTTTTTAGTTATAAGGCATTATTCTTAACCTCCATCTAAATCCCTTAAAATCGCGGGAAATATAGTGCTTCTTTCCGAAAACCTTTATATGTTATGCTAGATAAACCTATGTACAATCTCAAATAACTCCTATGTTTATGTTTGTTTACTCACATATTTCCAAATATTCCTTTGTTTTGCCGAAGTACGTTTCGTTCATTCAGAATATTTTAAGACAGACAGGTTGGCTGTTTTCTATGTAAAAAAAGAAAGGGGGGATTAAATGAGAAAAAATATTAATATTTCCGTACCCACCTGTGGCGTTTAAAGGCACGGATCGGGTTTGAAGTTCGAATCGCAACGGATTTAGACTTTCGAATGGAACATTTCAAACATAATGTATTTGAAGCCCCTTAAATGCGCTATCAGAATCTGAAAAAAAATCCATACATATTTCGTTTTATTGATTTTACGGCCGTTCGAAATTATGCCATATATGCCAAAGTCCTGAAAAGAGACCCCAAGCATATGCGTGTCATTTAAAAAAGTAATTTTGAACAATTTACTTTGTAAATGATTAGAAACCAATGCTTGTTCCTCCTGTCCCAACCTGCTTCTTGTGACCTTCACCTGCTGTTCGTAAGGAAAATCGACCATAAATCGACTCAATTATTGATGAGATGTCTTGAAAAACTGGATTTGAGACAACAGTGGTGTGGAGGAGCCTCGGTAAAAGGGATAACGGCCCATAAACTACTATATGTTTGGTTAGAAAAGCCATGCGGGAACCATGGTTTCATGGATAACTGTGCACCGGCAGATTTTTTTTTATCTAGAGTCGTTGCAAACTTGGTACAAAGTATCATTGAGTTCGTACAGAAAGTTCCATCATCTCAACAGTTATCTGTTATTGTTCTGGGCTGATAGGATAGTCCTTAAAGCTAAACCCAAGATATTTCTTTCATTTCAGTATTACATTAAGTACTCTTGTAAATTCCGTTAATCAAAATAACAAAAATGAGGAAGTTTTTTTTATACATAATGAACTATATTTCTGATAGTTAGATTCTCTGTTATTTCCTGCAAACCGACATAAGCGCGTCTCTTGTTTTCCCTCTTTCTGTAGTACCTTTATTTAACATCAAATCACATATTTTGCCAAATGATCTTATTTATAAGCATTTGCAGCACATAGCCAGATCTAAAACATATGATAACATCATGTTTTGTAGCACATAGCCAGATCTAAAACATATGATAACATCATGTTTTGTAGCACATAGCCAGATCTAAAACTTATGATAACATCATGTTTTGTAGCACATAGCCAGATCTAAAACTTATGATAACATCATGTTTTGTAGCACATAGCCAGATCTAAAACTTATGATAACATCATGTTTTGTAGCACATAGCCAGATCTAAAACTTATGATAACATCATGTTTTGTAAGACATAGCCAGATCTAAAACTTATGATAACATCATGTTTTGTAAGACTTTTAGTACCTATCATTAGGATGCACATATTGACTTATTTTAAAGTAAACTTTAAAAAAAACGATGGCCAAATCTAGTACTAGTAATTATTGATTTTTCTTATAGAATTTCTTTGATACTCTTTTTTAAGAAATAAAAAAAGACAACAATAGTTAGATATAAGGACAAAAGGCTTTTGGCTACAATGTTGTCGTTTTGTAATTTACGAAGACAAAGTTGGCAAAATCTTTTTTAAGCGAGTATCAAAGACATTCTATTGGGAAAATAACGTCTGGTGATAGCGATCCTTATCCAACTTTCCCATACGCAGTCATGACCGGCTCAAATGGGAGAGTATTGCTACGTATATTTACCCCCTTTCTGACAAATACATGATAAATTGTCCTATTTTCTATACTTGACTCCGGTAAGTATGCTTTAGGCCCAAGAATAATAATCGAACATATCCGAATCACGCGAAAACCAATTAACCATCCTGCAAATATCTAGCATTTTATTTAACAAAAGATGAAGGAAATGGTCAAATAACTATGCACGACGCAAATAACGATGCACAATACTAATAGAAGTGCATAATTATCCAAGCTGGTTTTCGTAGGGGATGTTCTACAGCCGATAACCTTTCAAACATGCAAGGTACCAATATCAAAGACCCAGAATGTCACGATTTTTTTGTTAATTTCAACATTGTGTTCGATCGAATTAGATACAACATCCTTTTAAAGAGCCTGACGTGCATTCCTGAAAGCTTTTCGATCAATATACGGGAGATAATTCGCGTTTAATCTCACGCAAATGCCTTTACCGGTTATTTCCCTTGCATTTTTGGAACTCGCCAACGTTCTATTATTTCCCTATGCTAATATCGGTGGCGATTTACGACCTAGCACCACTTTGATAGTAGGCCTACAAATGACGATCAGAATAATTATTTCGAGACGTTCTTAATCAATCTCACAGAAAACATTGCTAATCATTTCTCTTTTCTTTTCGCTGTAATGGTATCATACTTACACTCAACCACATACAAATGGGAAGAAACACTAGATGTTCGTAATTTCATATCATCGACTTATCTCGACTGATGTGTAATATAGGTACATACAATTTCATAGATGTTTTGTAGGCAGGATTGAGTAACCGGGTCAATACCGAAGGGCTGCTCACTCTTGTAAACAATTTCGTAATTTCATATCATCGATAGGTCTCTGCTTCTGTATGCCATACTTATAAGAATGTTGACTCCCTTTTGCCACACTATTTTCACTATGTATAAATATAATATATTGATTGTATGTGCACTAAAAACAATATTATACTACTAAATTTTACAATACAAACGTATAGTTTAGAGTAATTTATCAATTAACAATTTTCACATAGCCTTCAATACCATTATTTCTTGTTTCTTCGTATATTTTGTCATTTATACTTATTTATTTGTTTAATTGTTAGAAAAAGTGACCTATAGGCCCAACGTGGCCGGGTATTGTATTATTATATATCTACTTTACTGTTTATACTTAACACATGTCACTATAATAAAATATTCATTCATATATAATGTACGTACATTTGTTCATGAGTTGTAGAAAGGAGTGGGTAACCGGGTAATCAACGAGGGACTATTCACTAGCCTACTGTCGACAAAAACTATTGCGTTATTGAATTATTCGAGATTTATATGTTCAGATATTTAGATATTCATCAATATGCCTTACGTATATCTGGTCTCATAACTCTTTATTACAGGCTTTGATAGTACCTTGTTATTACCCTCACCTGTATAACTAATTTATATGTATTTTTATTGTCATAAACATAGGAAGTGACTTAAAGACCAATTGGGCCGGGTGTAAATAACTGTAGGCCTATCATGATGACCATTTGTCTAAAATTTGTACACATGTCACTATAAAAACGATTTACTTTCTTGCTTACTTAGGCCTACTGTTCAATCCCGGAAAGCTACATTTTCTATATATGGGACTGTCAAAGTAAGAGGGCTCCCTTTTGTCACCAAGAATAATGCTAAAATGTCGACTATATGATTAAACCAATACGTTGTTACTACGGCAGTGAGCTGCACAGAATAAACTGCAAGCAAGTAGACCCCGTGTATGCTAACTTTTGAGAGAAAAAAATCTGGAATAATCTAGACATGTCAACAACAGAATGGCTTTTGGAGAGTGCGTGAGACTTCCTTCGGAGCCTAACTCGGATGATCCAAGCTGTACCTGTTTTGGGAATGAAATGGGCCGCGTCACGCGAAAAGGGGCACTCGGACATAAATAAAAACCACTGACTCAGCTCTTTCTTAGCGCTATTATTCCAGCATCTAGTCACGACAGTAACCATTTGTATTTATTTAAAGGTAAAACTTGATGTCCTCTAAGGTGGCAAACAGTGTAGCTCCAGACCAGACGTGGCGGCAGGTCTGGGGCTACACTGTTTGCTATGTCCGAGTGCCCCTTTTTCCGTGACGTGGCCCAAATATCTACGCTTTATCCACAAATTGAAGCAACATCCTGGATCATGTTTCAAACCAAACGCATGTCGAGTCGTATGCCTAAGCTTATGATTTCAATCCAAATGAATTACAGATTATTCCAAGAACAGGTTGGTGCATTATGGTATAGCCTACATGGGAATAAAGAATTAGATCTATGACGTCAACTAAGATCATTGTTTGATACAGTTGTCAACGTTTTTTTTTTTAAAAATATATTGCGGCATTGTCAGATTTTTTCATCATTTGGACATTTATCGTGACTAGCAACTAGTCCAGATAACTGGTCTCGAAGGCTATTGATATTTTGAGCTAGTCTCAATGATTACAGGTCAGTTCGGTAAATGACTAGTTCGGTAAAAATGTAAACTATAGTAACGGGTCTGGTTGGTTCGGTAAATACCAATACTAGAGAGAACAACAGTTTAATTGGGTGTAAAAACAGTTAAATCCCATATTAATTTAGTGTTAATTAATTAACACTTACTATACTGTAATTTTCATAGTTAAAACATTTTAATTCACACAAAATACAATCAATGATTTGACCAGAGACATGGATGTTATCTATGTCTCGGATTAGATTAAAGTAAAATCTGTGCAGTTCGTTTTATAATGCAAACACTCAAATTAATCAATTACAGTAGGAATTTCTCACCCTTAGGATTAAAACAATCAACTTGTTGTTAAAAGGAGGACTTTCATAATTTAAGAACTTAAACAAATACATTTCATACACTATGTACAATTACTTTTTCGCTAGTATAGGTTTTTACCGAACCATCCAGACCTTTTACTCTAGTTTACTTTTTTACCGAACTAGTCATTTACCGAAACGTCCGTCACCCGTCTCGATAATGATCCGTGAACGAAGCTTTTTTCATCATTTGGACATTTATCGTTCAATAGCCTTCGAGACCAGTTATCTGGACTAGATCTAGTTGCTACTCACAGAGACAGAGATAGGTGTTTTTCAACTTTAAAACAACACTGTGCTTTATTTCAATTGTTCAGTAAGTTGGAAGCAAAACGAACCGTCTCTGATAGCGGGATGATATATGTTCAAGGATCTTTTTTATGTGACTTTCTGGTAATGTGCACGCGAAACCTGTCGGAAATGGGAGTGTGACGTCACAACCTTCAAGAAGCATGGCGCCTTTCTGGCGATGTCTGAGAAAAACAAGGTCCGAAAAACAACACAAACCTACAGTGCACGAAGCGAAACATTCGGCCAAATTCAACTTTTTTCAAGGTAAAGAGTTACTATGAAGTGTTAAGTCGAACAGCATTAAAAATTACAATGTTCCTGATTCAAACATTGCCTGTCGCCGATCAATTTAACTCGTAACCAGGATATATCGTAACACTCTTTGATCCTATTGTTTTTACACTTCTTATTTTATGTACTCTTCTACCTAATCGCCGTAAATTTTCACTCTATTACCATTAGATACGATGTCGAAACGTCTTGTGGCTTATAGATCTGGTTGCCACCGACAGTTTCCATGGTAAACGTATTTGAAAAACATTCATAAAAACGGTTAAAATAACATGAAACTTGAGCAAGAAGAAGCTGTGGGCTTAGTATGCATGAGAAAAATATATAAATGTTAATAACCTTTCATAGTTCTATGGATACTGCAATCATTCTTTGAAAAAAATTGCATACAGTAGATTTCATCCGAATAAAAACGTTTATCGGACTACTATGCAAGTATCTCTTCGGTAACAGATTATTATCTCTCTTGGATGCGCAGATGAAGTGCGCAGATGAAACTACCGAGAACGTCCTTAAATGTGTATAGGTTCAACAGAGTTGATGACTTAATCTACCTTTAGGCTTTAATGGTTTATCATTTCTCAAAGGATGATCAATGCATTAAATGCAATAAACACCAGTCGAAGAAAATTATTCTAGATAACAGGATTTGTCCTCATAAATGTAAAAGAAGCCCACAAAAGACATCTTCTCATTTGGAAATTTCTATAAAATCATGTAGTTTTCTCCAAATTTCAAAGTCACATCAGCTTTTTGGCTTCCCATTTCATCAGTTTCATCAATACAATTTCCCAAAATCAACAGGCCTCTTCCCAATTTAACATGGGTGAAAGTGTTCAGGATTATTCCAGAATTTCAGGTTTTTTAGATTTTTTGTCATTATATAATGCTATAGCAAACATGCCCTTTCAGCAAAATGAACTACATATTTCAGGTTTTTGAAATTCTTCAACTTTCACCCATGATTTAATGAAAGCATTAAAATTTTAATTTTTATGTAGATGACTTGTTTAATTGATTAAATGCACATCAACAACTCTTGTCTGTTCTATTTATAAAGTTGATGTTCCATTGTTAATTTTAGAAATGAAGATTATCGTTTCCTTTTGGACACACATCTTTTGAAACTATGTGTCCAAGGGTAAAACTATGCGTCCTAGTACCCAGATCCAAGCTATAAGATCATGTCAAATTGTAACACATG
The DNA here is from genome assembly GCA_947846245.1 of Cerastoderma edule. NCBI lineage: Eukaryota > Metazoa > Mollusca > Bivalvia > Cardiida > Cardiidae > Cerastoderma > Cerastoderma edule. The sequence continues at coordinate 13,430,795 of OX401408.1, read as the reverse complement.
TTATTAATGATAATCTTAGCTTAAATGACTCAAAACAATGCAGATTTGATAGAAAGAAAGCATGAGACAGCAGGCTTTATGATGTTTACTACATAGTAAACGTCTTGTGCTGATGAGAATGCTTCCGGCCGGACACATATCTTTGGAAATGATGTATCCCCAGCAATTTTTATGTGTATATGACGCGGGACGCAGAGGTAAAATTATCACTGATGTTCATAATATCATTATGTACCTTCTTTTCAGGCATTGCAATGGTATATTGTGTCTGATGTGACATTGCTGCTTTTATGGTGGATTGGCATCATTCTGGCATCAAAAGCATGATGAAGCTTCCTAACTGGTTCACGCCAAATACCCAGATCTTATTTGGTTCCATGACAAACTAGTCTCTACATCACAGTCATTCATGATGTAACAAAGGTAAGCTTGAAATCGTATTGATTCTTTTTTCTAAATCTTGAAGGAGGTCCAGATAAGTTGAGCACCAACTACAACAATACTTTTTTGTTTTACACTGCAGCGTTTTTTCCCCCAATTTGGAAAGACTACTGTACCCCTACAATTGGGGAATTTTTGTGGTGCAAAATCTCTTAATTGGGGGAATATTTGACGCGCGAAATCTGCAAATTGGGGAAAATTCATGTCTAGAAATTCAGAACCTTTGAAAAGCATCTCGTACTGCATGAAAAGTTATTTATTCTGAGCTTTCTGAATCCAGGACCAAAGTCATTCAGAACCCTCCAACTTGAACTTTCTTAATGACTTGTGTCTGTATTAGGCTGTAAGTTGTTTTATATCCCAAAACATTATCTCCTTTTACTATGGTCACTTTAAACAAGATAGAAAGTAGATGTTCCTCAGAGTACAAATTATTTAGGTTTAGAAAATGAATGAAAACAATACTTCTGTGCCACTTATCTGAACATGTTGCATATTTATTACTGATAATGTTGAACTATGTTTTAAGAATACGCCTTCTAATTAGAGGCTAAAAGAATGTGTCTAACTTTGGCTTACATCTGGGGTCTTCCCAAGGCTTTTAAAGCGCTGTGGGTGCCCAGCACCTGAATTTCAAAATTTGCACTCCCCAGTGCCTTTATTTGTCCACAGTGGTTTAGATTTGTCTATGGGGCTTTTAATTTGTCCTGCAGGCAGTCTACTTGCTTCTGACATTGTTTGATACATTTGATTTTGTTTAAAAACAGAGTTATTGTTTATTTTGGTAATGTACCTAGAACTTACTATTTTGTGATTCAGAGGAAGAAGTACCCACTTTTATGTCGAACATCCCTCCCCCAGCATCAAGCACCGGTGCTTGGGGAAGACCCTGTTATAAGTTCATCTTTTTGCATTATGAGCAGTGAATATATAACTAGATAGGTTACAGTGTTAAACAGATACTTTTGTATAATTTGGAACTTATAAAGAAACTGATTTACTTCTCGCTTTATCAAACAATCTCATTATTTGTCATGATTGCTGCAAACTTGCTTTAAGCTAACAGTGTAATCCTAGGATGCACATATCATGTGGTTCGACCAAGAAAATATGATTTAATTTTGGAATTAAGTCCAATTTTCTTTCAAAGTATCATGCATCTGTTTTAAATTCATACACTCACCATTGTATGGAAATTGTTAACCAAGTAACATAGCTCTGGAAATGGGAATGAATATTGGCAAAGAAGTTATGGTCCTTTTGAAACTTTAAAAATGTGTTTGTTAAAAAGCTTTGTCTGAGGAGAACCTTGCCTAAACTTTCAAAGCTTTTTTTTTTAAGACATGAACTATGTATGCCAAGTTTATTGGGGTATTCATGCATGCTTTTTCAACAAAATTATGGCATCTTCTTTGAGAAAGTAAAAATAAGTTCAGATAAGAAAACATATTGCTCTTATTTCATAGAAGAATTGGTAGTTTTTCATTTGTCACTCAATATTTCCATTTGTAACTTACGATTGCCTTTCTCACGGTGGTTAACCAAAACGGCTTCTATGCGTATAATCGAGCGTTGCATTGCTTCTATGCGTACAGGCACCGGCTTCTATACCAATAAATCGTGTTGACATATGATGACGAGTGTGTTTATTTCTTTAATATCTTAGCAGATACGACAAAGTTTCTTGGTTTAGTTATCTGACGGAACATGTTATATATATGTTCATTGATATAAACAGACATTTGCGTTCTACATGTTCCGGTATTCAAAAACAAACCAAAACTGTGAAGCAGAAATAAGTGAGAACTCTTCAAAGTTGATTTACAAGACAATATTTCAATCATATCCAAAGGTATCAAACTCTTATTGACATTGTTTTGGCAATTTTAACGCACAATAACTGATAATTCTCAATAATTTCGGTTTTTAAATTTTGATTAGCCCTGGACATGGTAAAAATAAGAGATATTTTAATGCAACGGATAATATACCTACACGGCACCGGCTAATTAACGATGTAAACAGACAATTTTATATAACCCGTTTCTGATCATTAATTAAGTTGTAAAACATGATTTTGTCATTAGAATAGTTTCTAGATAATTTATTCAAATTAATATCTTGATAAATTAAGCTGATTTCTTCACGTTGTGTGTGAAATATGCGTCAAGATGTGGCTTTTTCTATACCAAATTATTTCACTCGAAATAAGCTAATTCGTTTAACTCATGAAAGTAGGTATGCTTTTTTATAAGACTCTATGATTTGTATTCGCATTATCATTACAAATATTTTCATCAAGAAATATTAGACACCTAGTCGGGGCTATTGTATTTTATGTTTTCCTTCCTTGGAAGAGAATCAAGCCCAAAGCGATGAGGGACCATTATTAAAAGTCTGCAACATTAATACCTCGACCACAGAGGCCACTCAGAGTTATCTTGTCCGTGACTTTATGAACCGCCTTTTCTTGTATGTAATGACAAAGTACAATAACAGCATGTATGCTTTTGAAACACAATGTATACGACATTAAATAATTTTCCGTGTTGATAGTTCGTTCAGAATCTAACGCTTAGCCTTTCGTGTCAACATATTTAAATCATTTAGGATGAGACGAAAGTGGTCATGACAAAGTCGAACAAAACGATGTTGGACAAGACAGTGGCAAACTCGGGCGAGACTTCGTTGGAAAAAACATTAAAAATAGAAAGTAGAAACAAACTTGGGCGAGAAAATATTGAACACTTCAGTGGAAGGACCGCTTTAACCCTTTCCCAAACAACAAATTTTCAACTGTCCCAAATTGAAAGAGTTTGCTGTTGACATTTCAAAATGTGATGAAATTGGAAAATAATCTTCTGATAGGGCAGAAAACATTGTGAGAAAAGGGAAAATTGCTCGTTATGAGCACTTTCTCCTTTTCCCACAATGTTTTCTAAAGTTGTCTGCAACAAAGTGGTCAAAACTCATTATTGTTTGGGTAAGAGTTAAAAGACTTGAATGGACAGTAATTATTGTTGGGGATGAACATGGGGAACATGGGTGGGTAGCATCTATTCGTCTCTCCTTTTGTTGATATAACCAAAAAGAGGCCGTCTTATCTTCGTTTTAACGTATAAAAGAAAAGAATAAGAGTTCATATAGAAAGCCAGTGCTACCTGTTCGTACATTAGCTTGTGCCAAAAATTAATGCATTTTAGACTATTCATACATTATCTGTAGCCAACCCCGTTGAGGATTTTTTTATATATTTCTTTTTTATTTTTCTGATGAACAAACGATGGATCATTTTCTTTTTTGTTTCAATCTGTAAAACAGAATAAAATGAGAATGAGGGTTCATATAGAAACCGGTGTCATCTGTTTGTACATTAGCCGGTGCCACAAATTACAGCTTTATAGGTTATTCGTATATTATCCGTAGCCATCCCCGTTGAGGATTTTTATATATTTCTTTTATTTACAGACATTAAATATGACAATAAAACGTGGCATACATGGATCTTTATTTTTCCGATGAATTACATTTCAGAAAAGAACATAATCTCTTATAAATCAGACAAAAGCCTATATTTTCATCGAAGTGTTTACAATGAGGACTCGCATGTGGCCAACTTGTTTTCTTTAGTGTGGATTAAATAAAATGTTATGAGACAAGACAAAATACATATGTTATACAAAATAGTTTATATTTTTCCGTGATACACGTCATTTTAATTTATAAATTATTTCTCTTTTTCGTTATATTTTTCTTTTTACCGGTCCATCTTCATGTTTTTCTTTGTTTACAAACGTATAGAAACCAGTGCTTGTACATATAGAAGCATGCAATGCAAGATTATAGGCATAGAAGCCGTTTTGATTAACCATCGTGTTTCTTCCCAATTTTACTGGAATTGCATGGACCCTTCCCCCAAATCGAAACAATTTCAATATTGTGATGTTGTTCTTTGCATAGTATTTATATCACTTAAGATATTAATATGCAATTTACGCTATTGGGCTATTGAGCCAAATCACTTATGTATTTTAATAAAAAGAAATCATTTGACATAAGTTAATGAATAATGTAATTAAGATAATTGAAATATTGTTAGTTTAATTTAGTTCAGTTGTATTTCATTGCATTCATTCCACATGAGGCACATGCCATATTTATAATAACAGATAAACATGGATTTGAAGATGTAAAAAGGCATAAAATAAATTTTATGCAATTTGATTTGGCCACGTATTATACCACATATGGATTGGCCTTCTCTTTAGCCTGTTTTGTAACTTAATTGATGTATGTTTCTACTTTTTTTTTAGATTTTAAATCTGATAGATATATAATGTTTTGAATGAAGTTAATTTTGTGGATGTAAAATATGCAATAAAAAAATGAAAATATTGTTGATGTGGTATAAAACCTTTTTTTATACCTTTGTACAAGACTGAACTAAATTACCTTTTTGTACAAATACATGTTTACTCAAAACCTATGGTTTAACCCTTTCCCAAACAATAACGACATTTGACGTGTTTGTTGCAGACGACTTTGGAAAACACTGAAAAAAATGAGAAATTGCTCATAATGAGCAATTTCTCCTTTTCCCTCAATGTTTTCTGCCCTACCAGAAGATTATTTTTCAATTTCATCGAGTTTTGATATGTCGTCTGCAAACTCTTTCAAATTGGGACAGTTGAAAATTTGCTGTATGGGTATCGAGTACATGAGTTTTGATTTGGATATAAGCCGATCGTTGCTCCAGGAACCAAAATATTATCACTTTTAACTTAACCCTTTCCCAAACAACAAATTTTTGACTGTCCCAAGACTGTGTTTGCAGACGACATTTCAAAATGTGATGAAATTGGAAAATAATCCTCTGATAAGGCAGAAAAGATTGTGGGAAAAGGAAAAATTGCTCGTTGCGAGCAATTTCTCCTTTCCCCACAATGTTTTCCAAAGTCGTCTGCAACAAAGTGGTTAAATGTCGTTATTGTTTGGGAAAGGGTTAAACAACTAGGGAATCTTAAGTTTAGTTGCCAGAAAGTCCAACTAGGATTTGAACCCAGAATCTCCTTAGAAGTACTAAGACACTCTTACCAGTTGAGCTATTGGACTGGAATCTAGCATGGTATTCTTCTCGGAGTCTAGCTGTTCAGTTAGAAAGTTTTGCGGAAAATGCAACACCATGAATGATTTCCTATGCATTGTCAGTGTTGGCGTTATTCACTTTTTTCACTGAATCCCCTGGACTCGAGGCCTGACAGAGTCCCATTCTGAATTCACTGAGTCCCATCTAAGGTATTAGATGAATGATGCTTCCGTAAGATTTTTGATTACCATATATTACCTTTCAAAACATAAGTAAAGGTTTCCAAGTGAGTTCATTTGGAACACTTTGCTACCATTTTCAAAGTCTTCAAATCCTAAATGATGGGTCCCCATTATTCATTTAATACCTTGATAATTGATATAATAAACAAGGCTTTGAACGGACATCATTATTATTTATATTTTTATACTGCTTGTATGACTTGTTGGCATCCATTACTTTTGATGATACATGACTCTTCAATGTTGTTATTTTGGTAATCTGTACATCCGTCCGTAAAGACATTCTTCTTGATTATATCAAGACAAAGGGAACTTTTCATTACACCGCTATTGTCAGGTTTTATTTCTTTTATCAACCAGCGTTCGAATTCGGCATCTTTCAACCACAAATCTTGAAACAAATGTTTGTTCTTTTTTGCCGGCGTAGCCATTTTAGATTGTGTGATGCTGTTGCGAGGTGATCTGACACAAGGTTCTAGATTAAAACTAGCTGAGCAAGGTACCCGAAAAAAAGCATGAAACCTTTTGGATAATGCTCCGCTATTATATATACAAAGGGACTTAAATATTTTTTGAAAGGCAAGTTTTCCGTTTCGTCCTGCGGACTCATTGACAAGATTTGTGTTTCCTTCCTAACGGTTTTCGTTGCGTAAAAAGTAGGGATGGGAACGAATAGTGAAATCACTATTCGAATATTCGACTAGAACTATTCGAATATATTCGAATATTTGATTTTAGAATTCGTTTTGATGTCCGAATGTCTGCATGTCCGAATACTAGTACACTAGTCCTCTGTTCAAACCTTTTGTGTATAGCCGATATCTGTATACATGTACGTGCATGCAATATCAAAGCAGTAATAACCATTATTTCGGGTGGATGCTTGCCATTCAAGTGATTCAGTAGGTTGGATGTTGTATTCTTGAATACAAAGTCCTGGTTACACAGGTTACAGGTCGCCTTCGACTTGTCGGCAGAACGAGTAAAGTAATTCCAGACACGTGATGGAGACCTTGTGATGTTTATTGAATAGATGTAGAAATTAGAATGAAGATACGTTTGACAAATTATTCTGAAGAAAAATATACTTTCTAACACATTATTTGATTGGTCTTCGTGCATATGCAATCATGATTACGATTGGTTATTGAAAGAGTAATTGTTTAATTTCACGACAAACAAGTTACGTGATTGGTTGACACTGACAATTGTCAATTAGCGTGATTGACTTGTTTTGGATAATAAGGAGCAAGTGTAGATCATTAAGGTGTTAGATTTAGCGGCTTAAAATCGACTATTTTCACACTTAGGAATTAATCGTTTTGCAAACTGTCAAAAGATGTGGTAATTTGTCACAGGTGTTTTACTGTGTGACATACGTTGTAAAAACATCGTAACTGCACCTGGGAGCTAGGCACGTTCTTCGATATTTGGGATTGGTTTAGAGGAAAAAAATGAAAATAAAACAACATTATTTTTTAATAAAATTTATGGTAAACATACAGTAATATGGGTTCATTAAAATCGAATATTCGAATACTATTTTGCTATTCGAATATTCGACCCGCTATTCGAATATTCGTTCCCATCCCTAGTAAAAAGATATGCGGACAGCGTAAACGCGAACTCTGATTCTATTGCCAGACTTTTGTTTAGAACACAAAATGAAAGAAAATCCATATTTGCTTTATCTAACCACCATAAATTTATGAATATGTGAACAAGAAAACTAAGATGGGATTTATTTATTACATTTCTAATGGTCATTGATTCAATTTTCCCTTTGTGTCAAAAATTGTGATTAGAATTTACGGATAATCTAAAGGTGAATTTAGCATTTCTCCTTTTTCAATGCCAACGCGTTACATCATAACGTTGAAGGAGTCTTATGATATTTGAACCTTTAATACATTCAAAACAATTTTGTTTCTTTTTGCTACTATTGTTTCCATTTACCAATCAAATTGGTGAAGGATCAAATTTCTCAGTAATTACACCGGCTGATAGACACAAGTTAAAAGATGCGAAATGGATTTGAGAATTATTCCTGCCATTTCAAGTTTTAGCATTGGAGATAAATGATGTCCTGTGAATATTGCAATAAAAAATTTGCACTTTCATATTCATACACACATAGTTTCATTGACAAATACTGCAACATTCTGTGTTTAGCAAGGAGCGAAGGGTACTTGCTTTTGTACCGCACTCGCAAAATCACTGAACGCCTAGACCATACATTTAAATGAGATAGATTCTTACGCTCCTCTAAATTCTGAATGCTTTTATATTTTTTCGGCTCCAAAGGATACATAATAATGTATGCAAACCTTACCCACATAGTAGTTTGGTTTCTAAATTTAACTCGCTCCAAGAAAACAGTGCACTTATCACCGCCTAACATTTACGTTTTGCTTACTAAGATTGGGGATCCTTGGCCATTTGAAGACGTATCCGGGAGTAGTCACTGCACACATAAACCGCATATGTCATTTTCCGTTATTTTTATTATTTTACATTTTGTTTAATTCAGGTTGAGTATTCTTCGGATAAAAAATAAAATTACCACTAATGTATCAACATCAGTCATAAATCATCGTTTAAGATGTCGTTGCGGAAGGATAGTAACTCTGTTCGGTTTATGTAAATTGAACATTCAGAAACTATAGAAAATATCAAGTAGTTTGCCATGTCACATATACTGTGGTGTGAAAATGACTGTGTAATTGAAGTCAACGCTGTTTCGGACAAATCATTTCAGTGTCAATTTACTCAAAAAAGAGTATGGATAGGCGTTTATGTTTTTATATTTTCTGTAAGCATACATAATTTGATAAATGAATTAGAAATATGGAAAAATTCTCTGCATTAGTTTTTTTTCTTAACTGGCGAAAATGAAAAAATTGTGTCTGTTTGTGTCCATGTCCACTTGTTTTAACTTTTCAAAACTACCATTTAAAATATATGGCTCTTTATTTATAGAATGATGGTCAAATTAGCTTTGCTTTCTAAGTCAAATAATTCTAAATGTCTAAATTATAAACAAACATTTTAAGTCATTGATAATTTCAATGTTAGACATATTAAATTGAAAAAGGAAATACTTTATAGTTGCGGCACTTGAATGATACAAAATTTGCTATTTTGGACAACTGCTTTTTTCTCTCTCTCTGAAAAATAACTCCAGGTTTTCTATTCATTACATTTTTAGGACGACAAGCTTCACAAATAGACCTATTTTGATTTTCACAGTCTATGTTCTGTCAACATTCTGAAATTGCTATTTTGACACAAAGGTATAGTGATTGGAACATTTTCATAGTTGAATGTCATTCTGTACATTGTCTTGGGGTTAAAATTGTTGATGTACCTTAAATTCCCACTTCAGATAGCATTGGTGTTAGTGAATTGATGTGGGGCCTCCGTGGCCTAGTGGTTAGAGTACAGAACTTGTAATCACATGGCCCCTCTCCGTGTGGGTTCAAATCCTGAGAGGGATATGGATTTTCATGAGAGGCAGTCTCCCGACTGACTTACGGAATGCCGATGGTTCTACCCTCCTTGACCAGCCCTTATGGGCAGTTGAGTATGGGGTCTTCCTCCATCATTAATAGTCGGGCATCGCTACATAACTGAAATAATGTTGATGTGATGTAAAACTCATATAAAAAAAAAAAAGTGAATTGATGTTGTAATATTGTGATATGAAATATCATGATAGCTATTGTATTGTGAAAAGTGATAATCATTTATTTAAAATGCCTATAGAATTATTAGAATGGTTTATGAATGGGTTAATATGAAATGTTGACAGCCAAGCTGCTTCTATATGAGGAATTAAGGATGATTTTTTTTTCAGTGAATGAGGGTTGAAATGTTTGATGATCAGAAAACTTGCACCTCTAAAGCAAGTCTCATGACCTCACAAGGCTTTCAATTTTTGTTGGATGACGTCAGTCATCTAACAAGGCTACAATTCCGAAATCGTTTGGTGACCTTATTACAAAATGAACCGCCGTGGGATGACCTGACATCTGCACTTGTCCTATACTCGTCAATATTTTAAAAAGCTGATCATAATATACTGTATGCTATGTATTTTTTATTCAAACTTTATAATTGAAAGATGATGGGTGGTCAATAATAAAGTTTTAGAGACACCACAATCGTATTTAATAGGAAATGGTATGCACTATTTGTTTCATTTTTTCCCTTGACCGAATATTGCTATTTTTAGGCCCATTTACAAGCCAAATAAGGAGGTCATGTGACATGAGTCGTCTGATCACATGGCCTCGTTACCATCGTACCGCGAGACACGGGGGGAAACCCCGTGAAGTTACTATTTAGAAACGAAAACGTTTCATGCATGAATTGCAACCAGTTGGCGACCTAATTCCACAATAAATCATGTATCATTTTAATTTAAATTTCACTTCCCGGTCCCTGACGTTTCAAACACTATCTTACTAAAGTGAAGTGCTTTTGACATCGGTCCTTCTATCAGTTTTGAAAGAATTAACTCTTGCGCCGATTTTGATTGACAGGACCTTTTGACCAATGAAAACGCTTTATTTTGTGTAGGCGTCGACTACGCTTGAGACGCTTGTTTACATCAGACAACTTGGAAGAAAATGACTGCCGTTAAATTTGCGTGTGTGCTAAATGAATTGCATGAGAAGCGATCTAGACTATAGCTAACAGGGAAATGTGAAAAGGTGTAGATAGGGGACATTGTCACGCGACCAACTGGATGTCATTTAATGACATTCAAAGTTTGCCTTTTCTGAAAATGAAGGAAATTCCCGAGAAATGTCATCGGTTGAAACTGAAACTGAACGAGCTGTGTTGGGGACCTCACCAACGATTTAATGTCGCCAAATTGAATTCAGACCGCTATAAGTGAACAAAAGTAAGTAGATTATGATTATTTCTTGATTGTTTGGTGCAATATTGATTGAAACACAAAATGAACATGTGAAACGATACTTAAACACACAGCTCAATGTTAACGGAGTGGGTGGGGTAACGTTTTCAAAACATAACAATAATCAAATTCAGAACTAGCATTAATTTGAGTGATGACATTAACAATGAAAACAAAGATATATTTAGCCTTTTTCAACTAATCTTCGATGCAGATTTAAGCTTAATCTCGAAAAAGAAAACATAACTACAACATTGTCTTGATCATCTGACAAAAGATTTGACAGTGGGTACCCTTTGACAGTTTAATTTATGTATAGTCAATTCCCCTTATCTCGTGGTATCCCTAATTCAGTGCTGTGGTATTTGCATAATGTCATACTGCTTCCATAAACAAACGCACCAACCTGACCTACTTTCGCAGACCAGTGTAAGAACTCCAAAGAAGCAAGAATAAATGTTTTACTGGTATAAAACCAATAAAATCCAATCAAATGCGCCTCTTATTACATAGAGCTCCAAAAATCCCCGAAATTTTCACACTTATTTCTCAAATCTAAGACCCAAAACACTTCCTTTCAGTTTGTCAGCAATTCTCAATCATTCTTTGGTCAGATACGACCAAATTGTTTTAGGATTCGTCCCTAGTATGTGTAACGTTCGTTGCCTAGTATGTGTAACGTTCGTTGAATGCGTTTATGCACATAAGGGAACCTAATGCATTGTTGTAGAGAACATTCTGGTGTATATATAGACAGCACAACCGCTAGGTGTATGACAGTGTTTTTCACTGATCGGATGTGTTTGTGTCTTTAAGAGGTTCATTTGCTCGGTTCGTTACATTGGTGGCAGAGGTGGGATTAAGACTTCTCCTTCTATCTGAGTTGCCTTCCCCACGTGTCTTCCAAGGGCCAAGACTCGGGACAAGTCTTCTCGGAAGTGGGAGTTATGTAATGTTTGTTGAACGTTTATGCAAATTATGAATCTAATGCATTGTTGAGAGAATATGCGGGTCCATATATAAACATCACAACTTATCAGTGTATGACAGTGTTTTTCACTGATCGGATGTGTTTGTGTCTTTGAGAGGTTCATTTGCTTGGTTCGTTACATATGTTTCACCCTAATTATTTTGGACTTTTACTAACAAATTGTGTTTTACCTGAATACGACGGAATTAGGGTAGGACCTCAAAAATGCAAATGGCTGCCAGTGACCTATTAATTTACGTTACATAGAGCATTTCTGTGCTCCATTTAAAAATAATTACGAGCAGATCGTAAATGAAGAATGAAATATGTTAGGAAAGATAAATGTTGACAGTTAAGTTCTCCTCCTCCTTTCTGTTATTCATGTAACCTTTAAGTACCACGGAATTATGGTACACCAGTATACACAATAGAATGTTATTGGCTAGAGCCCTATTATTTAGTCATTTCATATGTTCTTACAGCTTTGTACCAACCAGACATTGCAAACAGCTGAGTCCCATTACAAGCTGATCAATTCTTACCCAAATTAAAAGCCTTACAAAGAGGAGGAAGGCCTGAATGTCATCAACTATCTTTAGGGTAAGTTGTCTTTTTAAAACTATTTTCTTAAATGGCATAATGGCATAATACATTCTGCTACATAAATGCATATTTGAATTTCAAAAGGATTATGAGAATATTTTAAAGTTTCCTGTAGCATGCATAAACAAGACTTACTTTTGTCTTTGATGGTCATTTGTATAGTGAATACAGATGAAAATCAGATTTGATGGTCATCATTTGCTTGTTTATACCCCTAGTTGTGATATTAAATTCTTATATTGGTCACTGTGAATGATGATCATGGGTGATATGACACACACAATTTCAATATTTGAAATAATATTTAATTTGAATTGTTTTATAGATTTATACCTGCATAATCGTGTTTTTCAAGATATTTTTAAATCACTTTGTTTTCAGTTGTCATGAACTCATATGTTAAACTCTCTCTTAATGGGACTTACTCAGAAATATGTGGTCTGGGAATAATAAATGTCAAAAAGATTGATATAATAATTATTTTCTATAAACTTAAGACTACATGTATTTTCAATTTCTTTACTTTTAAGAGTTTGAAACCCTGTGATTTTATTAAATAATGTGAAGTGAGCCATTGTCCAATCAATACTTCCATGGGAATGCCGGTTTATAAATAAAGGCAGGAATTCCTTCTTGCTCACCTTGCCAAAGTTACTTGACAGTGACCAAGTATCTTTCCTTCAAATGGTTTATTTTGTAAACAATGATCTTAATTTGAATTATTCATTGGTGGGTGCCGTTATTTTTTAGGGACTAACTCAAAGTGCCGTGATAGTAATATATGGTAATTATTTGATATTAACAATTATTGTCACCAAATCGAAGATCATTTTAAATTTCTTTACTTGCTGAAATCTGTTAATTGTTAATCCCATAAATGATCAGACAAATGTGACGGCTCACTTAACATTATTTAACAAAAGCACAGGGTTTTGGCATCTCATAAGTTAATGAATGGTAAATAGTCTTTGGTTTAGTGTCAAATTTTTTACGTTTGTAACTCCTAATAGACACATCTCTGAGAGAGTATCTTTAACAGCTCAGTAAGTAGTTGCAGTGGAAACTCTGTTACTTGAGTTCAATCCCCACTATTGCAGCTGGGTTTGGGGAGGTTAAAACATTTAAAAGACTATCGCAAAATAAGAGGAGCTATGCCTTTTTTGTCTTTTAAATTGCTTATACCTGATTACACTGATAAAAGTTTGTCTATTTTATAGGATGCTATGTTTGAAACCTAGTGCATTTTTCCGACATGACAAATGTTTAGTCCTTATAGCAGAAAATTCTTTTTACATTACAGATAAGAAGCATTGTCTTCTGATATATGAAGGGGTCATTCAGAGTGTATAGTGAAACTAACAGAAATCATGACTTACAGTGAGCAAACAGTGAATGCAGTATGATGCATTACTTATCCACTACTATTAACAGTTGGGTTGGAGGGACAGATGCAGAGGTATATTGAAATCCATTTAATACTTTGATTGCATGACCTGCAAATATTTGTCCTGTCAGTTATACAAATAATGTAAGTTACTTCAGCTTCAAATCATGAGAAAAAGCAAAACTTAAAGAGGCAATATCGTGCTCAAAAAGGGGTGACAAATGCTGTCATAATGCATTCATGGAATATAAGGGAGAGACACATTCACATATATGTAAAAAATTGCTATGGTGACATTTGAAACTTAAGTTGCATGGAAAAATGCCTGTCCTAGTAAAATGTGTGCTGATTTAGGCATGTATGGACAAAAATAAACCATTTTCTGGCATCAAAATAATGCGTTATGTGCAGACAGGTATCCCCTGAATATGCGAATCTGAATTTCTTTTAAACAATGTAAAATTTTAAATTAACCATCATGACTAATTCATGTTTTCAAACTGCCAATGATTTACAAATCTTACATTAAACAGCCACCTAGGTATGTTGTTTATTATCATGATTGAGTAAATGTTGGATGTTTTGATTCAAGCTGTTATTACCTAATTCAAAGAAATGATCATCGTTTCTAGTGTGACAAGCACTGTCGATCATAAACTCTATTATAAAGATAACCATAAGCTTAATTTTGAATAAATCACTTATGAGTCATCTAGTTTTCAACTGATACAAGTGACCATAAATACCATGCTGGACATATTTTGCTGAGGTCGTTAGGTATTACCTAATTTAGAAAAATAACTTGTTGAAAAAATATCATCCAAGACTATCCATAGCAAGAAAAAGAATTCAAGTATTCATTATTTACAAGTCATCATTTGTACAGCTCTTGAAGAAATGTTACATGAAAAAAAAAACAAGCTCAAAACTAAAACTTGAAAAAATAACCCCAGATTTTTCTCATCTTTTTTCGCCCCTTAGTGAGAATGTGAGTGAAACTAAAAAAACATTTAATTATTTCTTTCGAAAATTTATGTTTTTTTATACATGTATATGCATTTAGTTAGAATTGATAATTGTTAATGGCAGTGGTTTTTAGCTCACTTGAGCACAAAGTGCTCAAGGTGAACTTTTGTGATCGCACAATGTCCGTTGGCGTCGTGCGCCGTCAACAATTTCTTTAAACATCTTCTCCTCCTAAACCATTGAGCCAAAATTAACCAAACTTAATAGGAATGTCCGTTGGGTGATGCTCTTCAAAAGTTGTTCAAAGAAATTGATTCCATGCAGAACTTTGGTTGCCATTGCATGAAAAAGGGGGAATTTCTGCAATTTTTAAAAAAATCTTCTTGTCTGAAACCACTGGTCAGAATTCAAAATAATTTCACAGGAATATTCTTTTCGGGGCCTCTTATCAAAAGTTGTTCAAAGAATTTTGATATCTTGAAAACATGGCTGTCAGACTGTGTTGAACTTTGAACGTGTTTTTGTGTTCACTACATACATGTATGCTAAAATTTATAACTTTACAAACATCTTTTTTTTTCCAAACCTCTGGGCCAATTTCAATGACATATCATGTGAAGCATCCTTAGTTGGAGGGGAGAAAGATTTGTCAAAAAAAAGAATTGTCATGTGGCCAAAATGGCTGCCATGTCCATATTTGGTAAAAACCTTAAAAAAATCTTCTTGTCACAAACCACTGGTCATATTTCAAAATAATTCCACATCAATGTTCTTTGGGGGCCCTTTTATAAAGATTGTAAGAATTTATTAGATATCTCGAAAAACATGGCTGCCAGGGTGCGTTGAACTTTGAACATGTTTTTGTTTTCACTATATACATGTATGGTAAAATTCATATCTTAATAACCATCTCTTTTTCCCAAACCTCTGGGCCAATTTCAACGAGATATCACATGAAGCATCCCTAGTTGGAGAGAATAAAGATTTGTCAAAAAGAAATCAGTCATGTGACCAGAATGCCTATATTTGGTAAAAACCATGAAAAAATCTTCTTGTCAAAAACCATTTGTCAGATTTCAAAATAATTTCACAGGAATGTTCTTTGGGGGCCCTTCTTTAAAGATTATTAGAAAGAATTAGATATCTTAAAAAGTTCCACTATATGCATATACATGTACGATAGAATTTCTAACAAAGTACATCAGTATCAATTTGGATGTCCAAATATGCCAAAATGACAACCATAAAAAGGCAACAATAGATCGCACTGGACAAAAGTGCAGGCTGATCTTCATACATACAATCTGTAAAAGTAAAATATTCAGTTTCCGCATTGTAAGAATTATGTACCATTTTAATGTCCAACATCAAGCATACATTGTCCAACTTGTAAAATGAGGGGGAAAAAGGTCAACGCATAGAAGCACAGAAACTCTGTGTAAAATATAAAAGCAATGTTTCTAACTATTCTTCAAATAGGTGGTAATCTCAGATGAGCAATTCTAGGGCCATTATGGCCCTCTTGTTTTCTAAATTAAATCAATGGGCTGTTTTTACCAAAACTTAAAAACAATGGGTTTTTATATAGAAAAAAGATTAAAATGAATGAAAGTAATGCGTATATGGGAATTTTTTTTATGAGATTGTTAGTACCAAAAATTATCACTGTGATGGTATTTGATGTCATGTCTGTTGCACTTCACCATCTAAATTTGAAAAACACTTCCACAGTACATGTAAATAAAACTCTGTACTCTCTATGTATTCATGGTATAAAGTTGTGATAAAGCATTGTAGTAACCTTTGTTGTCTAATGGTAATGGTGGTTGACTTTGTACCAAGGGATTTTAGCTAAAGCCCCTCTGGTTTCTTAGGAGTGTTCTTTGGCAAGACACTTCAGACCCCATACCTAGTACTGGCTTCGGATATCCATAATATAAATGAAAATTGTTGACATGACTTAAGAAAAAAACTTAAAGGTATTCATATCTAAATATTATTTTCATTTATACTCTTTATAGGTGTCCAAAAAACCATCAACAGTAGGAAGACCTTTGCAGTTGAGTGAAATTCAGGGATGATGAAGAAAATACACAGGAGTAGGATTGGAGAACCTTAAGGACTGCCATCTTAAAGTGATGGTCTTGAAAACATAAATAGTTTTATATCAAAGCCATCTGTTTTCTTTATCGGTTTTCCATTTGATAGTTTTGTGTCATGTTAAGGACGGCATGGAACAAGAGAATTGCGTTTTGGTATCATAGGGTACATGTATTATGAGTTGGCAACAATCTCTTTGTTTGTTGTTCATAGAAACTGAATGTATAGCTCACAAAGAATATTTATTTAAAAGAAAGTACAAGAAGTAAAAACATTTAAGCTAGGGTTGTTTGAGAGGTGTTGTTTTGGGTTGTCAATTTAGGTTTTGAATCTGATTTGTTATCATATATAAATATACTTAACATAATAACTTATTTTGTGAAGTAGGATTTTTTTTCAGAATCAGTCTATTGTCTTCTTATCCTTTTAAAATATGTAACGCTAGGAGAAAGCCAAGGGTGTTTTTTAAATCTTGTAAATGTTAGTTATATGTCAGATATAACTCTGCAAATACTGCAGAAGGTAAACAAACAATTCACAATGAATACATAGTATATTGGTGTCTCCTAATGTTGAGAAAAAGACTATCTTTTGAAAATATGACTGGAAAATTTGGATAAGAAAAAATCAAGGTAAAAGAAGTTATTTAATTTTCATACAAGGTAGTTCAGACAAAAAAACTTGTCGATACCCAAAAGGATGAAGTCAAAACAATGTAACGTCAACCAGAGTCAATGAAACAACCAGATGTCACATTTAAATAGAGAGAATGCCTTGAGTTTCCCAATATAACTGATTCTTTTTTTAATTTTATGAATTTTGACTTGAAATTTTCAGATATCAATTTTGACGTGTTACCAAATATAATATGTGAAAAGTTAAAAAACTAAATTTTGTACCATAAGACCGATATCTGCAGTCACTAACACACATAAATGTATGCATAATAAAAACATACATTTGTTATTTTCCAGTCACTTAACAAAACACCTTCACACATGTTTGTCTCTGACAAATAAAAAGAGAAAGCTATTAAAAATATAAACAGTTGAATACTAATAAAACTATCTTTGTTGTATTTGTTTCCTATTTGTTTTCCAATTCATACTCATACGATTTTCTTTTAATAAATATTCCAGCAACCAATATGGATGCATTTGGCAATTGTAGTATATTTTGTAGGGTCCTATGTGGCCCAATGTAAAATTCATAACCTTGATGTCCAAAGTCTGAACCTCACTAGCGTTTTTTTCTTGGGATGTCCTTGAGACATTTGAAAGTTTTTAGTCTATTGCTGATGAAAGCAAGCAGTAAAGCAAATGAAATACTGTTGACATAGCTTTTAACCCTTACAGGATTATCATCCATTTGAATCACGTCATCCAACTTCAGTGCCTTCAGCACTTTGATTTAATAAACCCTTTACCAAACAATAACAACATTTGACCAGTTAGTTGCAGATGGCTCTGGAAAACATAGTTGGAAAAGGAGAAATTGCTCGTTTTCCCACAATGTTTTCTGCCCTATCATTGGAAATTTTCAATTTCACAACATTTTGAAATGTCGTCTGCAAACTCTTCCAATTTGGGACACTCGAAAATTTGGTGTTTGCAGTGTGCGAAATTCACTTTTGAAACCACTAGCCAAGATGGGATTTTTCACTAGCTCTTATCACAGTTTACTAGCCCGAACTGTTTTTAAAAGAAATTTAATGTTATATTCAGGAAACAACATTGAACATTTAGACATACTTATCTAAAAGCCTAACAACAAACATTGAAATTTGGAACAGCTGCTTTATAAATATCAATGAGGTTGTGACAAAAAGAAGGTTGTTCATTGTGTGAAAAGACTTCTTTCAATGTAATGTAAGGAGTCTCTCATCACTTCAATTACCTTTTAACTGAAAATGTACCATATACATTATGAAGAGGAACATAAAACATGTTGTCTTTTGTCTTTGTAAAGTAGATATATTGATATATATTTAATATATTTCTGTAAGCCATAATTGTTTGTATTTCTCCAAAACATGAAGCCTTTCTCTGTTCTGGCTTAGGAAACTGGTTTGCCATTTTGTTTCTGGGTTTAGCCTTGACAAACAGATCAACTGTTTTCTTCACTCAAGCATCTCCATTTCGCACAGTGGGGCCATTGATGCAAATTACTTTCTTATCAAACATTTTTATTCAATTTCCAAAAGTATTCAAGTTTTATTGTTGCAGTAAGTAAAGCTATCTGAATGCCTGATCCAGTCAAAAGGTTAGACTGTAACATCTTTCTGAATGACAGCAACGAAAAACAGTGCAGACTAAGTCACAGAAAACATCACAGAAAATGGCATAATTATCAGTAAAATCATGCAAATCAAGGTGGCAGAAAAACAAAACAAACATCGCTCACTTCTAAAACTTCAATGTTCATCTCCATTTACGAGAAACGGGCCTAAAAATCTCCGATATCCTGCTTTCATTTCTTCATTTTGTCTTAAAGCAGACGCTTATTGTTGCAAATAGTAAAAAAGCGTCTATGTTACTCAGATTACCAAACGCTTGAAGATGCCAAGCGTCTATTGACTTGGAAATCAGTATGTGATAAATCACAATGTTAAGATCTGTCTACTGGCCCCACTATGTTCGATAGATGAGACACCGGTAAACAGTCTAAACTATCAGATCGGTAATCAAAATTCGCTGTCTTTTAGTTGAAATATCTTATCCATTTTTCAGCCGATTTTTACGAATTTAAAAGGAATTTGTTTTCACTAATAAAATGTTACAAATATTCAAATTTATCATCACTAGCCTGGTTTGGCAACTACTCTAGGGGAATTACATAGCCCTAAACGAGATCAACTAGTCTCAGGCTATTGGGTTAGTACGAATTTCGCACAATGTGTTTGGTAACGGGTTAAAGAATCATGCAGTTATTCATGGACACAATTATTATAGCCATGTAACAATTGGTTTTAAAATGTTGCCTGCTGCAACTTTTCCATAAATAGGAAAAGGATGAACAAGTTTTCTTCTTTTTATCTCATTATAGCTTAACAATCTCAATAAAGCCTAAACATCTCAATATGGCCTAAACATCTCAATATAGCTTCACCATTTAATATAGCCTATCCATCTCAATAAAGCCATACCATCTCAATAAAGCTAACCATCTCAATACAGACTTACCATCTCAATACAGACTAACCATCTCAATATAGCTTCACCATCACAATATAGCCTTACCATCTAAATATAGCCTAACCATCTTAATATAGCTTAACCATCTCAATAAAGCTAACCATCTCAATATAGCTTCACCATCTCAATATAGCCTAACCATCTAAATATAGCCTTACCATCTCAATATAGTCTAACCATCTTAATATAGCCTTTCCATCTCATTATAGCTTAACCATCTCAATAAAGCTAACCATCTCAATACAGACTAACCATCTCAATACAGACAGACTAACCATCTCAATATAACATAACCATCTCAATATAGCCTAACCATATGAATATAACCTTACCATCTCAATATAGCCCAACCATCTAAATATAGACTAACCGTCTCAATATAGCCCAACCATCTAGATATAGACTAACTATCTCAATATAATAGGGACGGGAACGAATAGTGAAATCACTATTCGAATATTCGACTAGAACTATTCGAATATATTCGAATATTCGTTTTTAGAATTCGTTTTGATGTCCGAATGTCTGCATGTCCGAATACTAGTACACTAGTCCTCTGTTCAAACCATATCGATTTCTTCGGTGAGTTGACAAACAGGTTCATGGTCGTCTGTTTTACAGTTTCGGATGTCAAAACGGATGGATGCTTGCCATTCAAGTGATTCAGTAGGTTGGATGTTGTATTCTTGAATACAAAGACCTGGTTACACAGGTTACAGGTTGCCTTCGACTTGTCGGCAGAATGAGTAATTCCAGACACGTGATGGAGACATTGTGATGTTTATCGATTAGATGTAGAAATTAGAATGAAGATAAGTTTGACAAATTATTCTTCTGAAGAAAAATATACTTTCTAACACATTATTTGATTGGTCTTAGTGCATATGCAATCATGATTACGATTGGTTATTGAAAGAGTAATTGTTTAATTTCACGACAAACAAGTTACGTGATTGGTTGACACTGACAATTGTCAATTAGCGTGATTGACTTGTTTTGGATAATAAGGGGCAAGTGCAGATCATTAAGGTGTTAGATTTAGCGGCTTAAAATCGACTATTTTCACACTTAGGAATTTATCGTTTTGCAAACTGTCAAAAGATGTGGTAATTTGTCACAGGTGTTTTACTGTGTGACATACGTTGTAAAAACATCGTAACTGCACCTGAAAGCTAGACAAATTCTTCGATATTTGGAATCGGTTTAGAGCAAGAAAATGTAAATAAAACAACATTATTTTTGAATAAAATTTATGGTGAACATACAGTAATATGGGTTCATTAAAATCGAATATTCGAATACTATTTTGCTATTCGAATATTCGACCCGCTATTCGAATATTCGTTCCCATCCCTACAATATAACCTTACCATCTCAATATAGCACAACCATCTCGATATAGCTTCACCATCTCAATATAACATAACCATCTCAATATAGCGAAATAGTCTCAATATAGCCTAACCATCTCAATACAGACTAACCATCTCAATATAGCTTCACCATCTCAATATAGCCTTACCATCTCAATAAAGCTAACCATCTCAGTACAGACTAACCATCTCAATACAGACTAACCATCTCAATATAGCCTAACCATCTCAATATAGCCTAACCATCCCAATAAAGCTAACCATCTCAATATAACATAACCATCTCAATTTAGCCTTACCATCTCAATATAGCATAACCATCTTAATATAGCTTAACCATCTCAATAAAGCTAACCATCTCAATATAGCTTCACCATCTCAATATAGCTAACAATCTCAATACAGACTGACCATCTCAATACAGACTAACCATCTCAATATAGCTTCACCATCTCAATATAGCCTTACCATCTAAATATAGCCTAACCATCTTAATATAGCTTAACCATCTCAATAAAGCTAACCATCTCAATATAGCTTCACCATCTCAATATGGCCTAACCATCTAAATATAGCCTTACCATCTAAATATAGCCTTACCATCTCAATATAGCTTAACCATCTCAATAAAGCTAACCATCTCAATACAGACTAACCATCCCAATATAGCATAACCATCTTAATATAGCCTCACCATCTCAATAAAAATAACCATCACAATAAAGCCTAACCATCCCAATAAAGCTAACCATCTCAATATAACATAACCATCTCAATATAGCCTAACCATCTCAATATAGCCTAACCATATCAATATAACCTTACCATCTCAATATAACATAACCATCTCAATATAGCCTAACCATATCAATATAACCTTACCATCTCAATATAGCCCAACCATCTAAATATAGACTAACCATCTCAATTTAGCCTTAACATCTTAATATAACCTAACCATCTCAATATAGCCTAACCATCTCAATATAACATACCCATCTCAATAAAGCCTAACCATCTCAATATAGCCCAACCATCTAAATATAGACTAACTGTCTCAATATAACCTTACCATCTCAATATAGCATAACCATCTCGATATAGCATAACCATCTCAAATTAGCCTAACCATCTCAATATAGCCCAACCATCTAAATATAGACTAACCGTCTCAATATAACCTTACCATCTCAATATAGCCCAACCATCTAAATAAAGCCTAACCATCTCAATATAGCATAACCATCTCGATTTAGCATAACCATCTCAATATAACCTAACCATCTCAATATAGCCTAACCATCTCATTATAACATACCCATCTCAATAAAGCCTAACCATCTCAATATAGCCCAACCATCTAAATATAGACTAACCGTCTCAATATAACCTTACCATCTCAATATAGCATAACCATCTCGATATAGCATAACTATCTCAATATAGCCTAACCATCTCAATATAGCCCAACCATCTAAATATAGACTAACTGTCTCAATATAACCTTACCATCTCAATATAGCCCAACCATCTAAATAAAGCCTAACCATCTCAATATAGCATAACCATCTCGATATAGCATAACCATCTCAATATAGCCTAACCATCTCAATATAACATACCCATCTCAATAAAGCCTAACCATCTCAATATAGCCCAACCATCTAAATATAGTCTAACCATCTCAATATAACCTTACCATCTCAATATAGCTTAACCATCTCAATATAGCATAACCATCTCAATATAGCATAACCATCTAAATACAATGTATCTTATTATAGCTTAACCCTCTAGATATAGCCTAACCATTTACTTATTTGTGTTTTTCAGATGGAATGGATCCCAAAGTGCTGCTCCTGCTCTAATCATAACATGTAGAAGATGTGACAGAACTTCTTGTGCAGGTCAAAGGTCAATGTGGGGCTGGCTGATAAGTTGAGATATTTGAGAAATTCACTGTTATAGCATGACTGTGATGCAGGTGAGATATTTTATGCAGGATGCCTATTGATCAATTTTAATTTAATAGCATGTTCTTAAAAGTACTTCCCTTTGTTTATAGTGCCAAATAATGATTAAAACTTATAAGCAGTTATAAGAAACAAGTGAATAACTTGCTTCTGAGTGATGCATCAAATTAATGTAAGAAGGCATTATGACAAAAACGTAACAACTTGTAAGTAGAATTTGTCAAGTTATTTTCATGCTTAAAAATGATAACTGGAGATAAAAGGAGTGTCTTGTAATCAAGTATTATATGATAAAATCAAATCGGCAAATTGTTTTAAATTTTAAGATTGGTCCAAAATTTAAAGCAAATGCAAACAACAATTTTGATTATGAAAGGTAGCATTTTCTTATCAAGATGAAAGGATTGTTTCGAGAGGTATAAACTTCATATGATAGTAACCTCTATTTTGTTACATCAGTTTTTAAAGTTAAGTTGAGGCTTCAATTTAAGACTAAAGAAAATCCTTCATGTTGCATTGAACTATGAAAAAAAAAAAATCCACAAAAGGTATCTGGCTCTACAACTTTTTCACTTAAATATAACATTTTAAGAAAAGGAACTTACTTGCTCTTTCAGAGTTAACATTTTGTTCTTTATAAACCTTTATAGACTTACAGGCTAATGATGAAAGATTTTTAATGAAGAAATGTCAAAAATCAAAACCTTTATGTATTTTAAGCGTGGCCATTCCTTCGTCTTTGAGACCTTTTTTCTGTATTCATTGTTAAATGAAATGAATGCAGTTTCTGTTTGTTCTTGAGAGTGAAATGAATAAAAGCATACAAATAGATTTGTAAAAAAGAAAAAATGAAATAGAAAAAAGAAATCCATTTAAAAGAGCTGACCAAACAATTTTAAAAGCTAAACAAGAACTTTGATATATAACTGAAATCTATTTTTATCTTCAGGCATAAAGAAGCACCAATGGGGGAAAAAGACATAAAAGAAATGGCTCAAGGGGAGGTGTCAGATTATGGTCTTAGCAACAATGGTGAACCCATTGCAATAAATACATACAAGCAATAAATACATACAAGTATTCCAGTTGACCTCTGGAAGGTCGATGGATCTACCCAGATACTTGAATGTTCAGTAAATGGGGTCTCCCTAGTTCATTAATGAAATGGTCTTTATGATGAAATTGAAATCATTGTAGAAGCAATTTAGAATCCGATCAAACCTCTTCAAACTATTATTTTTGGAACAATCAAGATAAGTTTGGAGTTTCTCTTACATTGATTTTATGAAAGCTGAGTACATTCAAACTAAAACATGTTTTGTTGGTACTCATTAGAATTAGTTAAAAGAAACAGCATATTGTATGATTGTAACTATGCAATAAGAAAACACCTTGTCCATCTTCATATCAAAGGGGTCTTGGTTCAAATAATGGTTCAAGAGGCATTGCCAGACCATTTTAATTCACTTTGAATTTTCTGTTACCCCATACAGATATGTGTGACAATTTAATATCAAAACAAATCTGTTCAATCATGTTTGTGACAGACAAGAGGTGCTCTGGCCTAGTTCTAGTGATAAATGACTAAATTCTGATTAAACCTCATGTTGTTTGTCTAAATGAGACAGCTCTAATGTGTACCAACAACATATAAAAATGTAATGGATAGAATGATAAAACTTATAGTACAGGGATCTGGATTCAAAGTTCATAGTTTCAAGAAACATTTTCAGACAACTTTAACCCACTTTAATACTCTTGTTACCTCATACAAATTTGTCCGAGTGGTTCAAATTGAAAGCACTGTGACATGTGTCTTCATTAATACATTCCAGCATACACATTTGTGGATCAAATTAAAAGCACAGAGAAATATGTCCTCATTAACATATTTTTTCATACATGCATGTGATTTTGTCTGACAGATTCAAATTGAAAGCATTATGAAAGAAATTCATGGTTAATTTAGATATGTGTTCATTATTTGAGAATGCATTAACTAAGCAAGACTTTACTAGACATTTACTTATTCAATGGCAATGTTATATGTTTTTTTGTTTTTTCACCATGAAGCTTTGTGTGGAATTTCTATACTTTTTCTGCATCAACCTCTTTTTAAAAACGTCAAGAATAAGGAAAATCCTGCTTGTTTTTGTTTTTGTTTTTTCAATCAATTTTTTTTTTAAATCTTAGAAATCCGTTGTTAATATCTACAATACAACCAATTATGATTTTGTTGTGTGTCAGCTTTAGGACACAAAGGTCTTTGGTTCAATTCCTGTGAGTCGCAGGGTCTGTCTTGTGACTTATCATTAATCCACATTCATTGCATGTACTGGTTTAGTATCCAGGAAGTTATAAGAAGTTGATTCATGATCAATATTAATTGGATAAGTTATAACTTAAACTAAAAGACTACAAAATAGTGAAATAAGAAAAGGAAAACATTGCTTTGTAGGATTGTTCATACATGATACATTGTTTAGCAGCCTTTATTAATCAGTTCTTTCCTTTATGAAAATTGGTTATCCTCTACCAAAGGTGATATGGTAAAAGTCTCTTCATCACTCTACCCATTCATTAATTCCAAGCATAACACAATTAGTGCAAGAGGTTTAACTTCAAAGGTGGATATAGCTTAATATGAAGTGAAGTGCAAATTAATGGTTTCATAAACACTATTTGGCATGGTGTTGGGGTTATTGCCCTTTGTAATTTTTAGACTTATACATTTTCCTCAGTAAAGCTTGTACAGGATATGTGGTTTCGGCTTGAAACTTAATGTGTAGATAAAACTCAATGAAGTGAAGCACAGTGCACCTTAACATTTGACCTGCTGATATCAAGTAGATGAATAATTGAGACTTTGAATGGTCTTTATTTACATTTATATTCATTGTAATGTTCTCAACAAATTACTTAGTTTAAACTTTTCTAGTCACCAACATAAAATCTTTCCAACCACCACACACAAGAAGAAAAGGTATTATTTAAAGTTGAAACTTTGCTTTTTGTTACATTTGTGTATGTCATATTTTTTGACTGTATGTAATATTTATTTTTATGTATTTTGTTTGATCCATTACTACATCATCAAGACAATGTGTACTACCCCAAAATCAAGAGTTGATATTTCTTAATGAGCTTTTATATTTTTGTTTGAATATACTCATATTAATAAATCTGCTGCCAAAATGTTATGTTAACCAACCAATATGACAAAAGGAGAAATTACTTGTGACAAGCAATTTCTGCTGTTGTCTACATTGCATCTTCTCAATATCAAAAGATAAATCTGTTTGATTGTTGTCTGCTGGTTCTCTTAAAATTTAACCAATTGCAAAATGAATTTAGGGAATATATTAAGAGCAATGTCTTTGATATTGCATAAATATTCACGGTGTACACAAGGGCTTCAGTGTAAGATTTTAGTAAGTGCTTCATGTTTGTGAAGACTGATTATAGTCTTGACTTTGAACCCTAAATATGCTATAAAGACAATAATTCTACTTAGCTACAATCTATGCAAGTCTTTGTATCTTAAACTCTGAAGTTTGTTTGAACGTATATGATACACATTTGAACGTATTTGAACACATTTGAACATATATGATACACATTTGAATGTATATGATACACATTTGAACGTATATGATACACATTTGAATGTATTTGAACACATTTGAACATATATGATACACATTTGAACGTATATGATACACATTTGAACATATTTGAACACATTTGAACGTATATGATACACATTTGAACACATTTGAATGTATATGATACACATTTGAACATATTTGAACACATTTGAACGTATATGATACACATTTGCAAAAGTCAATCATAGAAAATATTGCAAAAGAACAAGAAACTGATCTTTTTATTTATTGTCAAAATATAAGGCAGTCTTTAAAAGGAGTAATTAACCCTTTCCCAAACAATAACGACATTTGACTACTTTGTTGCAGACGACTTAAGAAAACATTGTGAGAAAAGGAGAAATTGCTCGTTACGAGCAATTTTTCCTTTTCCCACAAGGTTTTCTGCTCTATCTGAAGAATATTTTTCAATTTCATCCCATTTTGAAATGTCGTCTGCAAACTCTTTCAATTTGGAACAGTCCAAAATTTGTTGTTTGGGAAAGGGTTAATCATCATGACTTATTGCAATCATCTGCTGCTACTTTCGATATGCAACTGTTTGAAGAGTCAAATTAATAGAATGGGTTTGTAAATAATTTTGTAAATGTCCGTTTCCATTCATCTTAAACAAGAAACTAGTGTGGCAGAAAGGATCATATATGCTTAATTCGTGCATTATTTTGTTTTGTCATATTATTTTCTTCATGATTTAAAGAATTAATTTCTTGTTAAGCTTAACCGTTCTTTATCCGTGGATACTAGTCCAGTCAATTTATGGAAACATAGGAAACAACCTTTAACTAATTGCATCTTAAAGGATTTGATATGCAACAATCTCGAATAAGTTAAAGATAACATGCAAACAGTCTTGAAAAATCTTCACTGGGGAAATTTCTTTTAAAAAAAATGTTGTTAACATTGTTAACCCATCTGAAAGAATAATGACAGAGCCAGGGCTCAAACTCAGAACCCATGTATTCCAAGGGTTACACATTTCTGACTGTGCTCAGGGGTGGCAAAATCGATTGTCCTTATTGTCCAGCTTGACCAGCAACCTTATCGAACAAGTGAAGTTTGACTAAAATTTACTATACAACCGTTACACGGACAAGTGCAGAAAAAACGTTTTGCATTTGCGGACAAGTAAATCAGAATCAAATTTCACCAGCCCTGGTTCTAGGTAAGCTGGATACATGTATACTAGCAGCACAGTTAGGAAACACTGATATGGCTCTTAATGTAGAGTGAAGAAAATAATAATCTCATCATTAATTTAACATGTATACAAATAGCATAGTTAGTTAAAATGTGATACGTCTCTATAAAGTGTCAAGAAGTGCATTACGGAGACTTGTTTGAATCACAGGTTTTGCCAAGCCCCTTTAACCGATAACCAAACAGTAACGTCATTTAATTATTGCTTTATTGCAGATGACTTTGGAAAACATTGTAGGAAAAACATTGCTCTTAACGAGCAATTTCTCCTTTCCCCACAATGTTTTCTTCCCTATCAGAAGATTATTATCCAATTTCATCACATTTTGAAATGTCGTCTGCAAACTCTTTCAATTCCGGACAGTCGAAAATTGCTTTTGGTAAAGGGTTAAAAGAATAATGACAAAACCAGGGCTCAAACTCAGGACCTATGTATTTCAAGTGGTACACATTTCTGACTGCTAGTGAGGCTGGGTTCATGTATACTAGCAACACAGTTAGAAAACACTAATATGTCTCTCAATAGTGTCAAGAAAAATAATAATCCCATCATATATGGAACATTAATTCACATGTTTTACTAGATTTTAAAGAAGCTGTTTTGTTTCTTGATTAGTGTGTTGAATTATTGTGACAAGTTATATATTGCATGGTTCCATATAAATTAGGTCATTATTAAGTAGTAAGAGATTCTTGTTTCCATTAACAGTTGTATTATCAAGATAGTATACAGTAACTCATTCTATAAATAATGGATTTGCAAGTTAAAGAAAACAAGTTAGAACTGAGCACCTTGCAATGGTTTCCAATGTGAATATAGGTCTAGTCAGCAAAATCTTCTTCAGAACTAAGTTTCATTTCACACCAAACATGTTTCCTGCAACTGGCTTTTAATGATATAAGTTGACAAAGATAATTTAGAATAAATATACCAAATATTTCCAAACAAACAGACATTCTGCAGATGTTGATGATTTATAATGCTGATGAATTTTTACTAAAAGCTGCCTGTTTACAGATGTAAGAAAATTTGAAAGTTGAAACTTTCTTTAAAACTGCATTGTAATATTGTATGATACAAACTGAAGAATAGCCGTCTAAAGCAAAGCGAAATAAGTTCATTTTTAATTTTTCAAAGTCTTTATACATCAAATTACCATGTGTTAATATCCAAAAGTGTTGCATTTATTTTGGGACTACTCCATATAGATACAGTACATTTGACAAATTTACGCTTCCTGAATTAATTACACTTTTAATTGCACATTGTGTATATCAAACAGAAATTCTATTGCTTCAATAACATTTTATTTTGACTTTTCATATGTGATCAAGCACCTCTGAAAGCATCTTAAAATAATTTTTTGAATCATAATGCTAACAGACATACACTTTGAAGAGTTGATGTTAGAATGCGTAATGAAATAGTCACTGCTTGAAATGAAAATCTCTCCAAAATAGCTTTAATTTTATGCCAAAGCAGACACTGCAACTGGTTATGATTCACTAATGTTGTAAAATTTTACTTAAGATATTTTCATTTTAAATCAAAAATGATAATCATTACATTAAAAGCCATACACTGTGAATAGCTGATGCGAGAATGTGTAAAGACCTATACTTGAAATAAATATTTTTTGTTAGCATGCTTTCTTTAATGAATGATACGATCCTAAGAAATGCACAATACCATTGGTGTTTCAGGTTATTGTTAGTGAATTGAAACAGCATAGACCTATGAGAAAACAAACTCCATAAAGAAATACGTATTATAACAAAGATGTTTGACAAAATGACAACCCATGAGTAGCAATGTGAAACTGAGTTTTACTTTGATTTTGAAAGTACCATAAAAACTTTTAAAAAGAATCCAAAAAACACAATTTTTTTATTTGAACTGTATTAATCATACAGTTTATTTAGATATTTTTTTTTTATTCTGTTAGGCTAATAAGCCCATTAGGTATATTTTTGACAACCAATTCAATGAACAGAATACAAGATATAATACATGAGATTAAATAATGCCAACTTAATAATCTACATTAGAAAAACAAATGTAAAAAATTGGAGAAAAATTCAATTTCCAATGTACGAACTCATAGTTGTTCTAAAATGATTAATGAATGCACTAGCAGGTCTATAAGAGTGTAATTCTCAATATTCAGCAAAGTCCTAATTGGACAGGACTTTTTTAAAACAAATATGTCAAAAAAGCGAGAAAAAAACATGACACTGATTATGAGACATTAAAGCCATACTTTCGCTCAATTACACTTAAATTGTGAAAGTTCTAGAAACATTGAAAATTAAATAAAGTAATTTAGATTCCCTTTGACAGAGGAAATAACACTGCAACACGTTCACATGATGCTTTTAAAAGGGTGAGTACTATAAGGTTTGTTAACTATTCGCAATAAAACAAGGTTAGCCGACAAGTTCGGAAACAATAAAACCAAAGAAATTCTCCATTTTGAATGTTCACCTTGTAATTATTGGATAAATGACAGCATTTCTATGTGTTTCATGTGATTTTCCTGATCGCCACTCATTAATCTGATCGCTTCTTGCTATTTTAAATGTTAATAGAATGTAAACAATGAAGTTAAATTGGTGGGCACTAAATTTGTGAAAATAGCACTTTGAAAAATAGATAATAAATAGCACAGGGGTTGTATTGTCATGATCCTGTGGTTTTTCACTATGTTTCAACATATTCTATCATAATTTATAACTCGTATTACCTAGATTTGCAGTTTTTCCGAGCTCTAGTATGCTTTTAAGGATGATATACATCTACCAAAGAACCAATAGACTGGTCAACATCATGATTATAATGACTGGCACAAAAGGCCACTGATAATTCATTACACCAACAATTTCACAAAGTACATCATATTAAACCTCTCTTAACCAAATTTCAAAATCAACAAAACAAACATTAAATTTCTATAGTCTTGCATTTACCTCGATAAATGATGAACAAATCTATTCCTTATACTTGATGATTCACTAATTCCTCTGAGTGCAATGAAATACCCAAATCTTTTTTTCTTTTTTTCCCCCCAATTGGATATTTGTCTTGACTATTTTCAGGACGTTTCTTTTTGAACAAAAAAATAAAGGAAAAAGATTCTGTTGCATTTAGTTGAAGGTCTACCCATAGATTGACTGGACTACGTTTGCAAGCTTTGGGCACCTTGTACTCCTTGTTCATTTTTTAACAGGGCTGATAATATCAAGTTCTTCTTTAGTGTTACATTGGCCACTTGCCTCTCTAAAGTCATTTTATTCTATCTGCAGCAGATAACTAAAACATACTAGGCAATATAGCCCGCTCAATTTCTTCAAAAGAATTTCCAGAAGTTAATTTCTACAACCTATTATTTAGCGCGCTAAATGACCTGAGCTGTCGATGCGCCTTAAAACACCATTCATTATACATGTAATCTATTTTTCATGTTGTCTGCTTTCAAATTTAAGTTATGTCAAATGCAAAATTCTTTACTTTTTATGGAGAAATGGGTTAAGCATTGATGGAAACCTTGCAATAAGGCAGACATTGCACAGAATGTACAATCTCTGTCTTTGTTTTCATGGTTTTCTGCAAACATAAATATAACTAAATAAGAACTTAAATCATTACATAGGATGATGTAGTAATGGGTTTGTTTATTGATGTAATTGTTGTATTTGTATTGATGCCTGTTTTGTTGTATGATATTTTGTTTTCTGCAAATGACAAACATTGCATGAACTCTTCAAGTAGTACCTTCAAAATAATAGCTAATTATGATGTGATTTAAAGTTGCTTTTTCACGGATGGAAAATTAAAAAAAAACGTCTCAATACATAACAATTGCTGCACTGGCGTATCAAACACAATGAAAAGTTGGTATTGACAGCTAAATTGGTTCAAAGAGAGCCATTATATTTTCGTGTTTGCAATGCAAACAATGTCACATGATTAAGTTGTATGCCTTACCCATGGCTACTCTTCACATCAACAATATATTGTTATTCAGCCAAAGAAGACATATAGTATGAAAGAAGGACACATTAAGATTGATTTCTGTGCTATTGATCGAAAAACATTCCCAAAGGCGATGAGACATAGACAAGAGCTTAAAATGTTCTATTAAATAATTATTTAGTCATTTAATACTGTCTCAGATCAATCTTGATTTGTTTCTGATTATAGGTCACATGGTCAATGAAAACTGCAAGTGATCTCTGAGAGTTTCATTCATTTTGTATCACAATATTTCTCCACTGCTGAGCATGTCAGGATGCATTTAAGAGTTAAATCAATGAAATACACTCTGTACTGACTGAATAAATACTGTCTTCATGCATAATGAGTAAAGGACATTGGTATCCTGTAAAATTCTGATTTGGGAAAGGCTAAGTATGTGGAAAAGCAACTTTTAAGTACAAATATTTTATTAGATATTTTCCTTAAATGAAGATCAGACACCAGTAGTAAAAGTTCTATTCAAGGTTTTATTCTATGGAGGAAAGCCATAAAGTGGATAGGATTGACTTTTTTAACCTGAACTAGAATCATTATCTACATGAGGTTTACATTTGTATCAACAGTATTTCAGTTATATTACTAGTTTTTGTACTGGTTGATTACCCAGGTACCAAGATCTCAGATCTGCAAGGTTTTTATGAAAGGTAATCTCTTTGTTAAGATATGGAATGTTGATGGTTCTACCCCGCTTAGTCATGTTTGGTGGACTTCCTCCATCTTTATGAGCCGGGCATCACAACATGCCTGAAATACTGTTGATACAATGTAAAACCCAAGTATAAAATAGAAAAAAGATTTGCTATAAAATAAGTGACTTTTACATGATAAAGTATTAAAATGTAAATCCTCAGAATTTGATGTATCCCAAACTTAAAGGCATTATCTCTTTTATTATAATAATGGAAGATAAGGTTATTTTAGTTTGTGAGCCACATCATGTCTTCTGCTTTTTTTTTATGTACCTTTTCCTGTTTATAGTAATTGGCTTCAGAATAACAATAGAAAAGTATATCCTAGTGAATTAAAGTATATAATGGTTATTTTGAAATTATTGTGTCTCAAAGAGAATTTGCTCATAATTGGCTTATTCTCCTATTTGTCACAATAATTTCAAATGGCTTCAAGAAGGGCATTTCTAATAATATTGGATATGAATGAATACTACAGTGAACAATTTTTTTTTCATTCAGTCTTATTAAATCATTGTGACAAAAAGAGAATTTGCTCATCAAAAGCAATTTCTTCATTTGTCATGAATATTTCAAACAGGTGCTGCATTATCATTTCATTATGATAAGTAAATCAATATCATGCCTTCCAAATGATTATTATTAATTTCACGAAAAAGGTGTCTGATCTTTCTAAATGTTGAAAGGTACGCATTGATGGAGTTCCTGCTTTGGTTGTTGTTTTGTATTGAACCTTGGGCCCTGTCTCCCATGAAATACGTGCGAACCACCACTTGGCAAAATCTGTATCAATCATCAGATGCTTGTGGGTACTGGACATTCATCTCTTAATACATTTCACACAATAACATCAACACACACATCATACATTACACTTATCATAAGCACCACAGGTCCTACAGTTGCGCAGTGATAAGAGTTTGGAATTTGAGATCATGAATTCTAGGTTTCATTCAAATCCATAATCAATATTTTTATACTGGGATGTATTTGGGCAAGACGCTGTTTCATAGTCAAGCACTTGTAGATTTCCAAGTTAGCAGGAATCAGTTTGCTGTTTCATAGTCAAGCACTGGTAGATTTCCCAGTTAGCAGGAATCAGTTAGCTGTTTCATAGTCAAGCACTGGTAGATTTCCCAGTTAGCAGGAATCAGTTAGCTGTTTCAGAGTCAAGCACTGGTAGATTTCCCAGTTAGCTGGGATCAGTTAGCTGTTTCATAGTCAAGCACTTGTAGATTTCCCAGTTAGCAGGAATCAGTGAATTGTCACTTGGATAATACTGAAGTTTTAGAAAATGGTATAAATCCCAACTCAATCGCTATGCTTCACACACAGGGTTTGATCAAACCTCTGGAAGGATTATGAATAAGGAGGTGCTCTTTTTGTTCAATGTAGATTAAGGGTAAATGTAATTTCATTTAGAAAAGAGGTCAGGTTCTTAACATCAATTATTTGAATGGGCTGAACTAAAAATCCCATTTATAAGATTTCTCTGATTTTGTGTTGTAGGATGAATCAACAATAGTAATGCTAATCTTAATTAAATGCCCTTGGTCAAGGCCTGTAGTCAGCACTATTATGAGAGAAATAGTCATTTGGCATAAAAAAATAAGGCATTTGCAGCAAAAATACTAAAATACTGAGACAAATAACTAAACAGGAAATTAGGATTGTCTCTCCTAAGTTTTCTTAGCATGTCGCTATGCAAGGATATAATAGCTTGCATGTTGATCAGTAATTGGATACTTTTTTGTAAACTATAAGTAGAGTAAATCAATATTGTTCAGTTCAAGGCCCATTTTTGCCAAAACCATATCTTATCACTCAACACACAATTTATTTTTTGTCATAACACAAATAACATGTACATGTATCATGCAACACACAACATGTTTTTGTCATTTTACAATTAAGCGTTGCATTTACAGTACCCAAAGTGCTGATGGCTGGTACGGAACTTTGTTGAGTGTCTCTGAAATGTTAACATTGCATAACCTACTCTTGTTTTAGCCCTATCAGACTTGTTCCTTTGCAGGTAGAGTCTCCAGAACCAGACACAACAATGATGTTCATTCCTTTTTCTCTGTGAACACATCTTGATGGTTTTATAAGATAAAATGGTTTCTGTTTCTTTTTGCTTGAAAGAACAACAAGAACAGCTTGTCTATGGCACTTTAACTTAACTCTTTACCAAGAAATATTTGGATTTGACACACCTGCTGCAAATAGACAAGGAATGTTAGGGAAATTGAAAAGTTGCTCATCCGAGCATTTATACCTGCAATATTATCAATGCTATCTGATTTGCAACCATGTTTCGAAAACTGATATCACTATTTCAGTTGCCTTCTGCAATCATTTTGTCTTTAGGTAAAGAGTTCAACAAAAACAGTCTATAGAAGAGAAAATTGCTCCTATAAGCTATATAAAATGTCTTCATCAAAAAGATGGTTTGCAGAAAAAGGGGTTTGATATGTTATTGTAAAAGCTACTTTTGTCTGTTTTACCTCACTAAATGTAAATATGCATTCTGTCAAACTTTGTTGTATGGTCCATAAGTGTAAGAAACCTTGATGCAAGTATATGTTTCATTTGAGAACATCAATTCTGTCCATAATTTCAATCCTGGTTTCTAATGAACTCTTTTTGGTCGGGTTTTCTGCAGAGGACTTCTATATAGTCTGATGAATGAAATTGGACTTAATAGAAATAAACCTTTAAATTGAAAACTGTACGACTAAAGGATAAAAAGTAAGAATCAATGCATTCTTTTTACATTGTCATCATAAACAATGAGAATGTTCTCATGACCTTTTTGGGATCCATTTGTTTAAATCAGTGTTGTACTGGTGAAGTATCAGGAAACATAGATAGGTGCTCTTCAGAATGATTTAGGTATAGAATTTGGTTAACACCTATGATCAAATCTTTAATTTAGTTTTCATTGGAAGTTGATTGTACGAAGTCTTTGTAGTACTGATGATGTAGAAATATCAGGAAACATGGACAGGTGCACTTAAATAATGATTTAGTTATCAAGCTTGGTTGAAATACCATGAATAGATCTATTGACTCGTTATCATTAGAAGTTAATTGTACCAAGTCTGTGTAGTACAGATGATGTATAAGGAAGCATGGAGACATGAATTTAAAGAATGGATCATTTAAGAATGTGGTAGAAAAACTTGGAAACTTGAACAAATGTATTAACTAGTTATTATTAGAAGTTGATTGTACCAAGTCTGTGTAGTACTGATGAAATATAAGGAAACATGGACAGGTTCATTTAAGAAATGATTTGTTTAAACCCATATACTGACTAGTTAAATCAGTTGGTTCTACCAGGAAGTATTTCTGTCTAAGTCCTCTGAACTTGGAAACACTACTCGCAAACCAACCGGAGATCATTTAATCAAGAGATATAAACTAAGGTTTGACAGAATGTTTATTTGCAGGAAGTGTGTAAAACAGTTTAAGTGGCAGTGTCGCATCATATGAGATGGTCTAAGCAAAAAGGAACAACTTGGCATTTGGTGGAGATCAGATAAGACTGTATATTTGTGCTATTAGATTTGTTTCTTTACTTCTATTTCTGATAAGCAAAGAGTGTGGCTGCTGATTAGATTGTACAAATCGTATAGTCAGAATTCATACACTTTGTTCATCATGTAAAGACGCTTAATGAATTGTAACAGTTTAGTTTCAGATCTGACAGGCAAACTGTCTTCTGATCTGAGTCTTTACTGTTTCCAAGTGCCAAGTTGTTCCTTTCTAAAATGACTACTCAGATTATGCAGGTTCTGGAGACTTTCACAACTGTTTAGGAACACTTTGCTGGGCTCTAACTCTTGAGTTGGTTGTGCAATGCTTTCGCTTTGGGGGAGTTTGCATGGTAATGGGACACAGGGTCAACGCGAGAGAGAAACAATGATATAAGATAAAAAACTTAGAGCACTTTTTTGGTCATTTTTAGTGATTTTTTCATGAAAAAAGCAAGAATTTCCCATTTTTTAGCTAAGTTTTTTATTATTTTAGCTATTTTTTTCTAATTTTTAACTAAGTTTTTCTTTTTTAAAACAATATTCCTCTTTTTACTAAGTTTTTATATCATAACAAAGTCGTTCCTTTTGTTTCTAAGTTTTTATTCAAGAAGTGATGATGACAAAGTTTCTAAGTCAGATTAAAGGTTAACTTTCAAAAGCAATGAAGACTGTTTCTTGCTAACAAACAAGAACTTTGATTAACTAACTTTGAATCATCAACTGTCAAATTGTTGTGTCTATCGAAGAATGGCTGAAAGACAATGTGCTTACTGAAAAACAAGTGAAAACAATCACTGAAATGGGTACCAACAACACAGGATCCACTGTGTAGCTTGACAAGTAATGATTAGACAGTTCAAGTATTTGGTTCACAAAGTAATTTTACTCTTCTAAAACTGTGAAGTAAATCAATCATGAATATGAAATCTCAATTGGTAATTCTTATTTGTAAATAAAAAGCTGGTCGGGCTTAATTATAAATTTTGAAATTGTATTCTGTAGCTGTGTATTATATTTTCCATCAGTTTCAAATAAAAATTATTTAAAGTTATTGCTTTGTTACTTGATTTATTTATTACCTTACTAGTTTCAATAATCCTATTTTATTTTCTATGCTAAACTTCTGATCAATTACCCTAATAAAATCTTCATTAATAAATATTGCCCTAAAATTATCAATGTAAATGTTAACTCTCCTATTTAGCAATGGCCATGAACTAAACGTTAACTCTCCTATTTAGCAATGGCCATGAACTAAATGTTCAGATAAGAATGTCCTAGAATATCCCATGTAGTTTACAGAGATAAGAGGTAGTACAATACAATTGAAAAAATGTTGAAATTCTGTTAGCCCTAATTGTTATCCCAGATCAGCATGTACAAGCCTATCTTCATAACACAAATGTACTTTTAAGTCCTTTAAATAACATGATGACATTTAGAAACATTAAGGCAAAAGCACAACTGCTCATCATCAGCTGTGCATCATTGCTTCCTATCTGTTTCGAATTGAATTGTTTTAAGTTATTGCTTTGTTACTTGCTTTATTTACCCTATTTTATTTTCTTCGCTTAACATTTGATTCTATTACCCTAATATAGACAACATTAAAAATCAGTGTGGCGAAAGAGAAATTTTCAAACTTCATTTGTCAATGTTAACCTCCTATTAAGCTAGGGCTATGAATTAAAGTCTATTAAACAGATAACAGCATCTAGATCATCCCATATAAGTAAAAGATAAATCTGAGGTAGCACAAAACAATTGAAAATGTTGAAATGGTGTTAACCCAAAGCAAAATTAAGAAATGAGATTGAAATTGTCATCCCAGATCAGCATGTGCAAGCCAATCTTTATGAACACAAATGTACTTTAAATTCTAACCAACATGATGAATTGTGGCAACATTAAGAGAAAAGCACAACTGCCCATCATCAGCTGAGTATCATTATTTCTATTCTGTTTCAAATGAAATTATTTAGTTATTTCTTTGTTACTTAAGGCTTTGCAACTTGATATATTAATTGCATGTTATTGATAAAGTAACTCTATCTTATTTTCTATGCTAAATCTTCAATACATTTACTATTACCTACAAATTTCTAAATGATTGCAAAAGAGGAATTGGTAAGCTTCGTCTAACTTTCCTTTAAATTATTCGTTGTGTATATGAAATTATTAGATAAATAGCAGTGTTCTAAATAGATCTGAGGTATCGTATCAATAAACTGTTTCCATAAGAAACTGAAAAAAATGTTCAAACTAGTGTTTACCCAGAAAATAATTTTTAAATATAGTTTGATACTTAATTCATTTATTATCTTAATCATTTAAGCGACCCTATTTTATTGTCTGTGCTAAACCTTTAATACCATTAACCCTTATAGTGCTGGAACTAACTTCATGCTTATGCAAACAGGTTAGATCCAGGCCAGCTGCCAAGTAAATTGGCAGCTGACCTGTGATCTAACCTGTTTGCTACTCTGAGTATCTTTCCTTGCCAAAATTAAGCAGATATTCAAAGTTTTGAAAGGCAGACGCCACAAGTCTATTTTTAGAAATTTATGCAGCATTATAAGGGTTAACCTAATGAAGAAAAAATCAAAACCATTTTGGCAAAGAGAAATTCTCAAACTTCATGTGTCTTTATCCCCATTATCAACATAAATCCCATGAGATTGTAGTTATCTCTGAATAACCTTTGCCAGATAAGTTCCATTTACTTAAATGTATTTTTTTATCTCTTAACAAACATGTGGGAAGGAAACATTGTGACAAAAGGAGAGATACTTATTCACCATGAGCAATTTCTCTTGTAGATAGGATATAATAATTCTTGAAATTGTGCAATGTTTTTCTGATTTTATATTTGTAGAAAACTCCTCAGGAAAGAAAAAGTTTTCTCCTTACAACTGTTCATTCTCATGTTTCCCCTTAACCCTTTCCCAAACAACAAGTTTTCGACTGTCCCAAATTGAAAGAGTTTGCAGAAAACATTTCAAAATGTGATAAAATTGAACAATATTCTTCAGAAAGAGCAGAAAACCTTTTGGGAAAAGGAAAAATTGTTCATCAAGAGCAATTTCTCCTTTTCCCACAATGTTTTCTAAATTCGTCTGCAACAAAGACTTCATATGTCATTATTGTTTGGGAAAGGGTCAATATGAAATTCAATTTTGGAAATTCATAATGATTCTAAATAATGAACATTGTTGATATTTAGTATATTTCTGTGTTTCAGTAAATGCCAATTACTTCCCTTTATTGTAAGCTGAATATTTGTCAGCACAAGAAACTAGATGAATAAATCAGTGATATGACTAGATTTGTTTGATTAGTCCAGGGTAATGATAGAATTCAAAAGTTTAACCTCCCTGGATAATCTACCAGTACTTGATAAAGATATGGTGCCTTGCCTTAGGACACTCCATAGTAAAATGGTTAACAGAAAAAAGGGTGAAATTACTTATGAAATTACGCCTTCTGATAAATGATTAAACCAGATATGGCTATTAATTTGTTACTTTTGAATTGAAAGTAACACAAAAATCATTCAACTTCTGTAGAGTGGTATAATCATCACCAAGACTTCAAAACCCTTTCATAGAAATGACTAATTACACTTATTTCATTAGTGTTCATTGTTACGCTTTATTAATGTCATTTTGATAAATTTGAACCCGCATTGCAAAAAAAACTCGAAATACTGTTGAAGCAATGTTAAACCCTATCAAACAAACAGTACCAACAAGATAATCGTAATTTTAACTTCAATCAGGTGTTAGTTGACAGAGCTCTTGTTTGGTAGTTAAGTTATGGCACAAATGACAGGTTACTCATTGAAGTAGCAGTACCATCAAATTGAAAAAAAAAAAAAATCATGATAAGTTTTTTATCGCTTGATATCGCTTTTTTACTTCAGTATCCAACAATGGATTGAGAAAAGATCGTTTCAAGATATTTCAAATCAATCAAGTGCTGCTATGTCATATTATGGATATTTAGCTTTAAGATCTTAGAACACCCATCATTTTACAGCTATTCATCGTCAAAATGTTTTTTACTTTTAATGAACTGCTTAAATACCTAGGGAAAATTAATTCTTGTATATTGTCAATGATCTTTTTAGTAGAATAGCACCTATTTCTTCATTCTTTTGTACATTAATTTCAATAAGAAATCATTTCTGATGTTTTTCAGATAAATCTTTAGATTAGTACACAGCTACAGAATACTTTGTTCAACGATATTTTCACAGTTTGGTTTAATTCTAAGGATAAATAGATCAAGAATATTTACAATTAAAACACACATTAAGCATCCCCTAAATTATAACAAGCCAAAAAGCTCATCATTGTAGGGAACAGTTAACCAATGTTGCAAAATTAACTGTATGAATATTGTGATAAAGAACCTGCTCAGACTAGAGAAACTCAAACAATGTTCCGAGAGCAATTATACAACATTAATATTCACAATTGAGAAAAAGAAACTTATAATGAACCAAATATTTGAACTGTCCAGTCATTTCCTTCACAAGCTACACAATGGATCCTGTGTTGTTGGTACCCATTTCAATGATCAAACATACACCTGGTTTCAAGTAAGCACATTACTTTCCAGCCATTCTTCTATAGAGACAACAACCTTTTACAGAAAAGATTCAGAGTTCGTAAGAATCATATCAGAACATTTTGGGGTTTGCTTTCAACAAGCAGCCTAAACAATTCAAACAGTCTTCTATCTACCATGGAGCAATACCGACACTGAATGAAAATCCAAATCTTGGTAGAACTCACTTCATGCTTTTAGGGGACCACAAATACATGATAAAATACAACAATGATCATAAATCCACAAAAAAACATCAAGAGGCAGGCCCTCTCCTTAGAAAAATGCAATTATATCTTCAAAATAATCTCAGGTTAACAACTTCATTTAATGGACCAAATTCAAGACTGGAGAAAGGCTCTTAGCACTTGTGAATGACAAAATATTCTCATACTGAATAGTTATGTGTGAATCAAATATTCCCAAACTGAATAGTTATGTGTGAATCAAATATTCCCAAACTGAATAGTTAAGTGTGAATCAAATATTCCCAAACTGAATAATCATGCATCCACCACATCCTCTCAAACTTATTGCGAAACAAAAATCTTTCTTCAACTTAAAGTGCATGACCAAATGTTCTCAAACTCAAAGTGCAATGGCTAGATTTTCTTAAACATGTGTGCATGACTTAACTTTCTCAAAACAAATGTGCAAAGCCTTGTTTTCTCAAATTTCATTTGCAACAACCAAATTCCTTTAAAATTATGGTGCAATGACCAAATATTCTCAAACCTATTTTGCAATGAACACATTTTATGATACTTATTATGCAGTGACCAAGTTTTCAAATCAATGTCCAATGACCAAATACTTTCAAACTCAATGTGCTATATGGCAGAGGATTCTCAAACCTTCATATGCCCCCAATCAAAATTTAAGGTACACTGGACCAATGCTTATTATTGCTTCATGTGCTGTGAATGGAAATGCTCTCATAAAAATAATTTTAAGTGAATCAGACGGGCCTGCCTAAATATAACAATGTTTCGCTCATCTTTGTTCCTTATAGTAAGACTTGAGAACACAAAATTCAAAGATTGTTTAGTGCAATACTTTGTGTAAACCCTCCAGGGACCTTACAAATTATATTACACAAAGCAATCAATTGGTTTAGACAAGAATGATCTCATCCAATGCCACAGTTTCAAAGCAACTGGGGATGATACCTTTAACCCTCTACCAAACAATAACCACTTTTGACAAGTTTGTTGTAGACGACTCTGGAAAAAATTGTAGTAAAAGGAGGAATTGCTCTAAACGAGCAATTTCTCCTTTTCCCACAATGTTTTCTGCCCTATCAGATGATTATTTTACAATTTCATCACATTTTGAAATGTCGTCTGCAAACTCTTTCAGTTTGGGACAGTCGAAAATTTGGCGTTTGGTAAAGGGTTAAACAATATGCAATATATATTTTCTAGTTGATTAACTAGTAGTAATATCAGACAACATATTTCACTCTCCTTAGTTATTAGACTACTTCTGCAAAAATTGAAAACCATGCTTTCTATAATGGACCAATCCCAGGACATAAAATTAGTAAAGGCAAAGTTCTGACAATATGCAAACTTTGCTCCATTTCCAGCTATGTTTTACACTTGGTCATTAATTGGTTTTGTCTCCACTTTTTGTTATATAAAGATTTACAAAAATGTCCCTTACATATTTTAAAAAGAGAATATTTGCCTATTTTGCATTAAAAATATGGTTATATCATTGCTGGTAAGGGAGGTAATCAATATTTTCACAAGCACGTTATTGCTTCAGCAATTTCGCGATGAAGCATCCATAAAAATCCATATTTATCATCGCGCTTAATATCACTCTTCTTGTTATTTTTTGTGATGGTGGCACTTTTTTTGATCATCATCATTGTAGAAACCATGCTTGAGATATATCATTCCACCACTTGATGGAAAAAGTCTCAAAACATCTGTTAATTGTCTTTTGCAAGTCTATATATTTCACTACACATCAAAACACAGCCCAAGTATGTTGTTCGTGCTCATCTGGTTCATCATATTGACGTCTACGTGAGTGGATGTACTTCTTCATCGAGTGGTACTGGATAGTTTCCCTCAAACAGACCTCGTAATCCTGGAAAGAGAAAAGAATTCAAATTGAGTTTATTGTCTCACATAAGACCGTTGAGGCCGACATCAACAGCAAAGGTTTTTAATGCATAGCAAGCAATACTACCAATAAAACATAAGTGCTCATTCACTAGTAATAGCTTTTTCTTAAATCTTTTTATTATGAAAGCAACTTCTGTAGTTGAGAACATTGATCAAGCACTTACAAAGAAACTGTTTGTAACAATCAATTTCTCCTTTTGTTGCAATGTTCTCACTTTTAACACCTATAGGTTATCACCAGGAAAGAGAGCTCTCTTATTATAGATTGATTTGTTTAATGATTTATCACACCATGTTCCTTTGTATACTACTTTTGCAGCAGATGATTCTAACATTCATTTTACACAAAGGAATAAGTGTGATCTGGGAAATTGCTGGAAAGTGAGCATGTTTTCTTTTTCTTTAAATCTTTCCTGCTTAAACTTATCAGTCATTTCAGACCCTAAGCAGTAAAACAAAGTAAATGTATTATCAACACTTTTGTTCATGTCTTCTTATTCATATAACCACAACCAAGATTTAACCCATTTCTCCAATACTTCATGGTCAAGATTTAACCCATTTCTCCAATACTTCATGGTCAAGATTTAACCCATTTCTCCAATACTTCATGGTCAAGATTTAACCCATTTCTTCAATACTTCATGGTCAAAAGATTTTATGTCACTCACCAAAACAATGTAATGTTTCATACAAATTCTGTCTTTCTTTTATTTGAGCCAGTTGCAAAAATCTGATCCATTTTAATGGGTTAATTTAACCCTTTCCAAAACAATAACGACATTTGACCACTTTGTTGCAGACGACTTTAGAAAACATTGTTGGAAAAGGAGAAATTGCTTGTGACGAGCAATGTTTCCTTTCCCCACAATTTTTTCTGCCCTATCAGAAGATTTTTTCCCGATTTTATCACATTTTGAAATGTCGTTTGGAAACTCTTTCAATTTGGGACAGTCGAAAATTTGTTGTTGGGGAAAGGGTAAAAGACCCCCTGTGATCACTTTAGAATTTACTTGCAACAAGCAATTTCTCCTTTTGTTACAATAATTTCTTCTCACACTAACATTGTTGAAAATTGCTTTGATGCTTTCACTTGTAGTGGCTTTAGATTTGAACCAATCACAAAATGTCATTAAATGGAAGTTACTGGTGATACAGAAGTACAGTTCACTCAGACTGACTTTTCACACATCTTATCCTGTCAAATGATTTATTCACAAT
Source organism: Cerastoderma edule (assembly GCA_947846245.1). Taxonomy (NCBI): domain Eukaryota; kingdom Metazoa; phylum Mollusca; class Bivalvia; order Cardiida; family Cardiidae; genus Cerastoderma; species Cerastoderma edule. Next base: position 13,386,437 of record OX401408.1, on the reverse strand, counting down.
ATATGAGGCCTCCGGCCCATAATACAAACCTATTTTTTACAATATTTCCCTGATATATATGTTACATGATTATCAAAAAGCATAAACATGCAATTTGGAATTAAGTATTTTCTGTTTCAAGAGGTCTGTAGCAGGCATATCGAACATATGTATACAAATATATAAGACAACCCTATGAAAAACGGTGTGAAAATAATGAGAGAAAAGTAGAATTCGCCTACAGCGAGCTAATACTCCCTTTGTCACAATGCCCTCAATGGTTGATGTATTTGTTAAGTCAGCAGTAGACGAATTGAATACATATAGACAAACAGACAGAATACAGAACAAAGCTGTGTTCATGCTTAAAGAAAGTTGGAAATATTGTGGAAAAGGAAGGATCCACTCATGGAGAGCGAATTCCCCACTTGCCTCAATTCTCCCAAAGATTGTCTGTCAAAATGTCCGCAGCAGACAATATTGAACACATCTAGGTAAAAGATCAAACTACTAACTGAAACATTGCTTTATCCCTTTTTACAATAAAAGTATCTTATCAAAGGTTGTCTGTAACGAAGGATGCAGCAGGTGTTTCTGAACACAGCTGGGTAGATGAACAATATTCATATAAAGCTGAGTGAATTCTTAATACAAGAAAGATAACATTGTGAAGAAAGTATTCGCACACAATGAGCAATTTCAACTTCTATCACAATGCCATCATTGCTTATATTTTGCGGAGTCTGCAGGAGATAATTTTAAACACATCTAGATAACAATGTAAAATGTATAGTAAAATATTTTACAGCCTTATAAAAAGTGAAAACTCTGCGACCAAGGGATACGCTCATGATCAGCAAGTTCTCCCCTTATCGCAATATTCTCAAAGGCTGTCCTTTTAAATCCAGTTTTAGGTCATTCTAACCCATTACTAAACGGCAATTTTTGGACTGTCTCAATTTGAAAAAGCATGCAGACGACAATTCAAAATGTGATAAAATTGAAAAACAAAGTTCCGATAGGGTAGAAAACATTAAGGGAAAAGGATAAATCGCGCATGAAGAGCAATTTCATCCTTTCTTGCAATGTTTTCTTAAGTCGTCTGCTTCAGACAAGTAATCACTAGAGTTCGTTCGGTATAGGGTTAAACACATCTAGGCAGATGTACACATCATTGAATGAAACACTGTGTTATTGTGTAATATATAAAAATAGGAGTTGAAAGCATTGTGACAAAAGAAGAATCCGCTCACGATGTGTGAATTGTCGTTTTGCCACAGTGCTCTCAACGGATGCCTGTTTATGGAGACGTTACGGCTTGTCTCTGACAGATAAATGGTTATAAATATAGAGACAATGTTGTCGCTTCGTACTTGCATTATTTTATGAATAAATTTGCAGGTGTTCAATAGTCGTAATTCATTTGAGCAAGACATGTATGCGTTAAAGGCTTCTTGGGTTTTATTCAGTTGTTTCCCAATATATATTTCCCTATATTTTTCGTACCGTTTACAGTAGAAAAATACATGGATTTCGTCTTCGACTGTTTCGATGTCGGATTCCCCAAGACAGAAAGTACATAAACGGCCTTCTCTTAGGACATTATGGTGTCTTCCAACTTCTACATTGAGCCTATGGTTTGAGCACCGAAATTTCGCAAATGCCTTTCTCAAATAAAAAGGAAGATCAAACAGTAGATAATGTTCAACGTTTAAGAGAGACTTAAATTGTGTGTAAAAACATCCTTTAGACGTATTAGATAGAGCGTTATGCCAATTCTGCTGTAGTATATCTTTGAGTCTTAATTTAAATTCTGTTATAAAAGCTTTAGTATTGCCAATATCCTGCGAGATCCAGACAAATCCAAATCCGTGGGTGAATAATAAATTTCTAACTTCTGTTGCATATGTATGTCTTCCACAATCGTCTAACTTTTTTAAGCATTATATAACATTGTTTTGGATATGGGTACGGGGCCATATGGATCAGTTTACACCAGTACTTTAAGAATTTAACATAATAATCTAAACATAGTGGATAACGACCACATTCACCTAAAGCCATTTGGTGTTTTTACCTACTCCAAGAAATTGTTTGCATGCAGATATTTGGGTATTTTCAACTGTATTTCTGTAGCTATAACCCCATAGCTCTGAACCATAGCATAGGATGGGTTTTACCATTGAATCAAAAACTTTAAAGTAATCACAGTGGGTTAAGGGACCATACATGTATATATACGAATTTATGCTGTTCAATGACTTTTTGGCTTGTGCTGTAAGGGCTGTGAGAGCTTTTGACCATTTGAGTTTGGGTGTAAATAACAAGCCCATATACTTATAGAAGGAAGATACAGTTATTGGAGTGTTGTTCAGAAACCATTTCTCAGTCTTTCTGAGAGGTCCACCATTTCTGAAAACAACAATTTGTGTTTTAGTAAGATTGATCTTCATACCACTTTTGTTTGAGAATTCCTCAATAGCATTAATTTGCCTCTGTAAGCTTATAACTGAGTCTGCTGGACTAGCAATGTCGTCTGCAAACATTAAAGTAATGATTTTTGGAATACTATTTGAAACATAAATTCCTGAATCGCATTTGCTTTTAACATGGTTGCATATATCATTAATAAAGAGATTAAAAATTTGAGGACTACACATATCTCCTTGTCTCGTGCCCTTTAAACAGGGAAAGCAGCTCGTACAAGAGTTATCCGTTCTAACCATCAAGTTGTTTCCCTTATATATACTTAACAAAATTTTTAAAAAATTTCCACAAACCCCCTTTTGTGTGAGACTTTCAAATAATTTACTATGGGAAATATTGTCGAATGCCTTTTCAAAGTCTACAAATAGAACATAGAAGCGACGATTCTTTTTAGATAGATACTTTTGAGCTAAAGCATGGATTGTAAACATATGATCTGCTGCAGAGTAACCTTTCCGAAATCCAGCTTGCGATTCATCAATTAACATATTAACAGTAGACCAAGTCTTGCACAAGCGGGTATTTAGGATTGATGCAAATATTTTATAAACTACATTAATGAGAGAGATACCTCTCTAGTTATTTGGGTCGTTTTTTGATCCTGATTTGTGAACTGGACATATAACGCTTTCCGACCATTGGTCAGGGAGACGTCCTGTATTAAAGATTTGATTAAACAATCTGGTAAGAGTAGGTGTAACGAGACTTTTTGTGTTAACTATGAAGTGGCCCAATAAACCATCAGGACCCGGGGCTTTATTCGGATTGATGTTTCCGATAGCTTCCATGGTTTCAGATTCGGTGACAATGCTGTTAAGAATATCACTGGATAGCGAATTGTTAGGTTTAAGACAGTCAGTATTGTATTTGTAAGAATTATCTCCCTTTAAAAGATATGCAAAGTGATTAAACCATTCAACTTCTGAGATGTTTGACTTCTTTTTATTCGAGTTAGTGTTCCTAATTAATTTCCAAAATTTGCGGGGATCATTTCTAGCATTTATCAGTTCTTATGTGAGTGATTATAAATATTTCTCTTCTTTTTACATGTTGCTTTCAAGATTCTTCTGTTTTCTTTGAATATATTAAGATCTAGATTACTGTTGCTTTTTCGAAATGTTTTTAGCGAGGTGTATTTAGAATGTTTCAGCTGTTCTAGCTCTGTATCCCACCAGAGTGGCTGCTGACTTTTATAAGGTTTTGAATGCGTTGACCTGGTGCTGCTTTTCATTCCAAGTTCAGCAGCACTTGACGTATATAATTCGTTTAGCAGTGATACAGATTTATTTATGTCAGTGTTTAAAAGGCGTATCAAGTTATCGTAACTAAGATTAAACTTAACAGTAAATGTAGAGACAAATAAATCCTCCTTCTCCTTAATCCAAAACTACTTATTCATTATATTTGGGGAGTTCTTAATACATGTACATATTCGATTGGTTTCTGCTTCATGGTGTGTTAAATTACCTGATGGGATTTCAAGTGTACATTTAATAGGGAAATGGTCTGAATAATCCATATCTAGGACTTCAAACTCAGTTACAAATGAAAATAACTCTGTAGAGGCAATGCAATAATCAACTACTGAAGCTCCATTGCCGGAAGTACATGTAATATTGCCCTCTCTGTCTTGAAAAAGGTGACAATTAAGTATATGTATGTTTAAAATGTTATGTTGTATGCAATTTGGTTTTCATTAATTCAAGCTGTTTTATTTGGACATTTAGTAAAAGTTTTAAATTTGTATGAACCACTTTTAGACAACTGAGTTTATTGTCTCACAAAGACCTAACAGCAGATTAACTTTCTTCAATTGTCAGACCAAAAGAAATTACCATGCATTCTTTATATGTGAAGTTTGGAGACATATAACAGAAGCATGTAAAAACTTAACCAATATCACGGTGGTTAATCAAAACGGCTTCTATGCGTATAATCTTGCGTTGCATGCTTCTATACGTACAAGCACCGGTTTCTATATGTTTGTAAACTGTATACAAATAGCATATAAAGCTATAATTTTTGGCACCGGCTAATGTGCGAACAGATGGCACCGGTTTCTATATGAACCCTCATCCTCATTTTATTCGGTTTTACAGGTTGAAACGAAAAAAAAAGGGCCATTCTTTGGTTCATCAGAAAAATAAATAAACATCCTCAACGGGGTTGGCTACGGATAATGTATGCATAGCCTATAATGCATTAATTTTTGCCACCGGCTAATGTACGAACAGATAGCACTGGCTTCTATATGAACCCTCTTTCTTTTGTTTTATACGTTAAAACGAAGATAAGATGGTCTCTTTGGTTATATCAACAAAAGGAGGGACGATTAGATGCTACCCACCCATGTTCATCCCCCACGATAATTACTGTCCAGTCAATTCTTTTAAAGCGGTCCTTCCACTGAAGTGTTTAAAATTGTCTCACCAAAGTTTGTTTCTACTTTCTATTGTTTATATCTTTTCCAACGATGTATTGCCCGAGTTTGTTCTTACTGTCATTGTCTTGTTCAACATCGTTTTGTTCGAATTTGTCATGACCACTTTTGTCTCGTCCAAATTTATGTTGATCATACCAATAAATGATATAAATCTGTTGACACGAAAGGTTACGTTCCCCAATATATTTACAAACCGGCTTTCCCAAAGAAAAAGAAAAAAAAGTGCTCGTTTGGTGAATACTAATGTGGTTACTGTTAAATGTACCCTGGTTACTACAAAGTATACTAATAACTTTTTTATTTCACACCCAGGATAGATTGTAGTATACATAGGAGTATCTGGGGTACCTTAAAGTAGTGTCCACATAAACAATGCAAAAACTTGTCCGACTATGAGGCTTTTGTCCCATGAACTCGTCATTCAGGCATATGGATATATACTCACTTTTTAGTGCCAGTTGCAAAAGCGCGGCCATGACTTTTAAATGTGAAAATTGAATGGAGGAAATGTGGAAATTTCTGCTTATTTCAGATGGATAATCAGATTTCATTACCTTGTAGGAATAAGGATTACTCGCAGACATATTGCATTGTGAATGTTAACTGACACCTTGTCTATACTGGAGGTCATGTTAATCAAGGACAGCAAGGCTGGAATATTCGCGAAAACGGATTACATTCACTTGTTTGGTAAAGAAATGCATTGCTTTTTGTACTGCTGGAATACTTCCATTCAATTATTAAATAAGGAGGAAAGGCGGTAGTATGTTTGATTATTGTTATCTACATTGGTTTGAGGAGCTCTGGAGCGGATTTCACTATGGTGACCTTCTATTTGAAACCTGTGTTGTTGGTGTATGTCTAGACGAATAAATCAATGGAAAGGACCAAAAAGAAGAAAGATTTGTAGGCAATTTGAAATATTCTGTTAGTCTTTGTTGCATTGTGTATTGTACTTTTTGCAACAATGATAAAAGGAAATGTAGCTTTCTGCCTATTTCAACTCAGGACTACAAAGGAAAAATTTGGAATTTCAAAGAAACCACATCTTGGATAAAATCATGAAAGGATGGATGTTTTCAACTAGTAGAATCATTATGGATGGAAATTACATGGATTGAAATGGAAGACATAATTTCATAAGGAGGTTCTTCAAAAAGATTATTTGTGTTTTAATTGCATTGTGTAAAAAGGTTGAGGACAGGTATTATGTTTGGATTAAAGTCATTGAAACTTCCCATGATCAACTCATAAAGGTAAGTCAATATTCAGTTTGTATTCAGTATATATATTTCTTTGCTATTGAATGATAAAGTAATCGTATAAAAAATGTTATCAAAACAATTCAGTCTTAAACCATGGACACAATACTCCAATGATATTTGGCCTTGCTAAGGAAAGAACGGTTAAAAAATTAGTTCCGTCAAAACTGATATTGTCACTAGTGATGATGACTTTTTGATATCATCACTAGTGACGATATTCACTGTAACAAAATTGAAAATTATTACACTGAGAAATCCCAGTATTTCACTGCTAGGAATATACAGTACAAATGTCATGCAGCATGTTCCACCCAGACACCGCGATTTTGCTGTGACAGAACACCTAGATCTTGTCAAAATAAACATGATGGAACAGCGTGATTGTCCCCCACAGGAGGTTCAGATGTGCGACATTCATTTGGACAAGCAGAACGTCGCGATGATTGCAGTGTTCCGCGGTGTCCTTACGATTGACAGGTAAATTATTATTATTTCATGCAATTTATTTTAAGTATATTTTAGCAGTCAATCATCATGTACATGTAAGTTATAAGTACATGCAATCCTTACATATTGTTTACATTTAAGATGCAGTAGCTCAACTCATGACCAAATTACACATCAAAGACAAGAACATAGGAAGCTATCGTAATAAAACTCACTTTTTATACTTCTAAAATTTGTATTGTAAAGTTTTTCAATGTCTTGTCATGAATGTGTTTATTGTAATACTCTACATAAATCGTTTAAGAAGGAAGTACATTATATATGTACAGTCGAGCCTCGATAGTCCGGTCGTTGTTAATCCAGATTATTTGCCATCCGGACAGAATTTGTAAGGAACGGTCCTTACCTTCATTAATTGCACTGTTTAATCCGGAAAATCCGCGTTCCGACTCCGGACAAGAAATGTCGGGAACCAAACCTAGCTTCTAATAGTATAGCTTATCCGGAAACTAGTGTTACGATTGTTATTTTTGCGGTAACCTACATTAATTGACGATACGGTAATCAGACATTCACACCATTGGCAAATTCGCATGTATGCTTGATCATAAAATGATACTTAGTGTAGTGTAATGGAAGGTGTTGATTGTTGATATATCTGTCATTCGGTCAGTTAACTGATATTACCTTATTGTAATCATCGTCGCATGCAGAAAGTTGAGTTTTTAAAAGGTCATAACTCGCTGCATTGACAGCGATCAGGAGACAATGTCTCGCAATCATTTTCAACTATTACATATTTTTTACTTCATAGTAATCATTATGAAAATGGTGTATATGTAAACATTTCACTGGAGACTCGCAGATTCTTTATTCTGGATAATTTGTTAATACAGACATTACTCCTGGGAACGAAAGTGTCTGGATAAACGAGGCTCGACTGTATACCTGAGGTACTAGTCTGTCTTATCAATGAAGTTTCAATGAAACTAGAAATATGTTATGCTATTCATGCACATCTACATTTAATATCAGAAATGGGTACAAGATGCATGATTTTAAAGATGTTTCGTGATTGGTCAAATTCAAAAGCAACATCAGATGACAAATAGGGTTGAAATACAGAAAAACAGATAGGGTTGAAACCATTGTGACAAATGGAGGAGAAAACTGCTTAATATGAGCGATTTCTCCCTTTGACACATTTTTTTCATAAAATATTCTGCTGCATTTATATCAAAACAACCAAACATGAAGAATTGGGTTCACTCGATAATCAGAAAGTTTTCTCTCTACAAACAAACTGTATCACATGATAATGATATCATAATTATGATTAACCCTTACAGTGCTGAAACCGACTTCATGCTTATGCAAACAGGTTAAATCAAGGCCATCCGCCATGTAAATTGCCGACTGACCTGTGATCTTACATGTTGTCTACTCTGAGTATCTTTCCTCATCAAAATTAAGCAGATATTTAAGGTTTTGGAAAGCAGATAACCCAAAGCTCTATTTTTAAAAAATTACCCAGCACTCTTAGGGTAAAAACATTATGGCAAAAGGAGAACCTACATGATATGAGCATTTTCCCCGATTGTTACAATTTGTGTCACAAGTATAGATTATACTTGTGATTAAGTTATAACAGTTTGGTTGTTGTGGTCACATGAACAAAAGCATTTAGGATATAAGTAATTCGTTTTGAAAATAATCCTTTCAATTGCAAGTACAGTCTAACTTGTGTTTAGCAGCCACCCTTTTAAGCAGCCAACCTGCCTTAAACAACCACTGCAGAAAGTCCCATTGTTCGATTTATAGTGTACATCAACTTGTGTTAAGCAGCCAACCTGTCTTAAACAGCCTGTTTACTCTGTCCCATAGGCTGGCCTCTTAACACAAGTTTGACTGTACTGACAAGTAGTCAGCAGAAGACAACATTACCAAAAAGTTATACAAGGCAAGAAAAAAACCCTATGAAAAACTATATATCAGTTGATGAAAATCAAATCATTGTTATGATATGAAGTTATTTTTTTTTTTTTTTTCAAGCTGCTTTAGCAATTTTCGTCTCTTGATTACACAAAAAGGTTAAATACATAATGGCTAATTCAGAATACTTGTTGAAAACGAAACAAAACTTCTTATAACAAGAAAAGTTTTCATTTGAAACAATGTTTTTAATAAGTAAGATGTGTAAATCAAGATGCAGCGAATATCAGATAATAACCCTTTCCCTTTTTAAAATAGGCAGAAAGCTTTTTTTTCTTAAGATATAATTGGTAAATAAACAGTAAAACCATTCTGACATAAAGAAAATCTGCACAACTTAAAACAAATTCTCCTTTTGTCAGATTGTTTTCAAATAGCTTCTTTTGTTAAAAGCCTTTAAAGTTGTTTGTATAAGGGAAAGGGCTCAATAATCATTGTATGAAAGAGAAAACTTGAACTTACGACTGTTAGCAGGCGAAAAAGCCTTTCACAGCATAACAGGCAAGAAAGTCTTTCATGGCAGTCCAATCATGTCCAAAGGTTTCTGCTCTCCTCCTCAACCATGTATGAAGGAAGGCTTCCGTTGCTCTTATATTTCATTACTTTGTCTCAAACATTTTGCAGGGGGAGGATTCCAACATTGAGATGTCTGAAAATATAAAGCAAACCAATTCCTATTAGTTAAAACCATCATTACATTCCCACTAAGAAGTTTTAAAAGTTTTATTTACATGATGCCACTAAGCTAATAAGCCCATTAGGTACATCGGTGATAATCAATTCAATGAACACAATTCAGGTTGTAATACATGTAATCAAATAATGCAAAAATTACTGTTTTCTAGCTTTATCATAGCAGTATAAGTACCTGTCCATACTACTTTTGCCAATGATAGCCACATTGTGTACCCCATTCAGTTTCCTCTTTCCAGTTCTGTAGGGTTTATTATGATAACCCATGCATTATAAGGCCGTTCCCCTACATTGGAATTTATCTATTGTCCAAATTAATTATAGCAACGACAGACAACGTTAACAAATATGACAAATTTTCTTTTGATTGGGTAACCTGTGAACAAGGCACACATTATAACATATTCTCATATTCATGATTATGATTAATTAATGTTTTATAATTGAAGTTACCTTCTTACTAAGATTATAAGTAAATATTTGACTTCACTATCTTTATTACATTTTGAGCATCTAGTCTTACTATATTCCTTTTGGGTCCTTAACTAGATATGTTTAAGATTAATTTACTCAATCAGTGAGCCTATGAAAACATAGAAGATGGAAAGAATTAGGGTGAATTCCCCTTTTTCCGATTTGTTTTACAAAAACAAATTGATAATGAATAACAGATCATTTTAGATAAACATTATCACAGATCAGTATGTTATGTGTGAAGCATTATCAAAGTTAATAGTGTAAGTTTCAATTGTATAGAACCTTCCCTGAATGTTTCTTTATTAATATAAATTTTTTACATAAGAACAGGAACTTGGTGAGATTCATATTTGCGTTTCCTTTGGTCTTACCAAATAAAGTCTAGAGAAAACATGTTGTCTAAGATCAACGTGCAGATGCTGATCTACAATGTGTCATGACTCATTACTTCATACTATTTATGTAGATCTAATAGGTAAAACACATAAACTTAAGGTTTGAAAGAGTTTTTAATGAATAAGTCAGTGTGCGAAATTAGCACTAGTCCGATAGCCCAGTACTAGTAGATCTCGTTTCGGGCCATTGAATTCCCCAAGAGTAATAGCCCGAATATCCCAAAATTGATAAGATATTTCAATTAAAAGACGGCGAATTTAGATCACCAATCCAAAAGTTTGGACTAGTAACTGCGACAATAAACCTTGGATACAGATGGAAATTGCATAAAAATGTCTGATAAGATAGTGATGCTTGCATCAATGGCCCAACTGTGGAAATGTAGATGCTTTAGTGAAGAAAGCAGTTGATCTGTTTGTCAAGGCTAAACCCAGAAGAAAATGGCAAACAAGTTTCCTAAGCCAGAACAGAGAAAGGCTTCATGTTTTGGAGAAATACAAACAGTTATGGCTAACAGAAATATACAGTCGAGCCTCGATAGTCCGAACATTGTTAATCCGTATTATTCGCCATCCGAACATAATTTGTAGGGAACGCTCCTTACCTTCATTAATTACACTGTTTAATCCGGAAAATCTGCGTTCCGGCTCCGGACAATAAAAGCCGGGAACCAAGCCTAACTTCTAATAGTATATGCGCATGTCTAATCCGGAAACCAGCATAATGATTTTTTTTGCGGTTACATATGTTTATTGACAATACAGTAATCCAACATTCACACCTTTGGCAAATTTGCATGTATGCTTTCATAAAATGTTACCAAGTGTAGTGAAATGAAAGGTGTTGATTGTTTGTAAATCGGTCATTTATTCAGTTAACTGGTCTAACCTATTTGTAATTATCGTCTCGTGCAGAAAGTCGAGTTTGTTAAAGGTGTTAACTCGCTGCATTTACAGCGATCAGGAGACAATGTCTGGCAATCATTTTCAACAATTACGTTATTTTTACTTCATAGTAATTATGAAAAACGATGTATAGGTAAACATTTCACTGGAAGCTCGCCAATTGTTTATTCCGGATTATTTGTTAATACAAACATTAATCCTGGGAACGAAAGTGTTCGGATAAACGAGGCTTGACTGTATTATTTATTTACGAACATTATATATATTCATGATATATACATATTTAGTTAAAAGGTTATTGAAGTGATGCTGAGAGGGATATGGATTTTCATGAGAGGCAGTCTCCCGACTGACTTACGGAATGCCGATGGTTCTACCCGCCTTGACCAGCCCTTATGGGCAGTTGAGTATGGGGTCTTCCTCCATCATTAAGAGTTGGGCATCGCTACATAACTGAAATAATGTTGATGTGATGTAAAACCCATATAAAAAAAAAAAAAAATTGAAGTGATGAGAGAATGCTTACATTACATTGAGAGAAGGCATTGAACACAATGAACAACTTTTTTTGTCACAATCTCATTATTATTTGTAAATCAACTGTTCCATTGAAAATTTTTCAATGTTTGTTGTTAGTCACTTTAATGAGTATGTCTAAAATGTTCAAGGTTGTTGCCTGCATATTTCATTAAATTTCTTTTAAAAATAGTTTGGGCTAGTGAACTGTGGTTCAGCTATTGAAATATTCCATCTGGTAGCTTGAACGGGCTAGTGGTTTCAAAATGAATTTCGCACACTGATAAATCAGTTCTTTGCAGCACATGTAATAATCACTTACCCCTTTTGTCAAAATGGTTCTACCCATTAACTGAAGAAAAATCAATTACATGGTTCTGGTGACATTTGAAAATACATTAACAGCTTTCTCAACAGCTAACACAATGTACAAGAACCTAGTCCAATCATGTATTTACAATACATCTTAACCCATTACCAAATTATAACGAAATTTGACCAGTTTGTTGCAGACGACTCTGGAAAACATTGTGGGAAAAGGAGAACAAGCAATTTCTCCTTTTCCCACAAGGTTTTCTACCCTATCAGAAGATTATTTTCACATTTCATTACATTTGGAAAAGTTGTCTGCAAACTCTTTCAATTTGGAACATTCGAAAAATTGGTGTTTGGGAAAGGGTTGAAAACCCTACTCTGATGAGCATCACTCTTAGTATCATATTTGCATAAAGAAAGTGTTTAACAGAACTTAAACACATCTTAAGAAAGAGCTGTTTCTAATAAAGGAATGCTTGTCAGAAATTCCAAAGCGGTTTCAGCTTACCCCACCGATAATTTTTCCCCTGATAAGTTAAATTCGATGTACAGAAAGTGCTCAGACGTTGCATACTGAGAGTATATCATTCAGACAAAATTTGCACTATTCGTAGATTTGAGGATTATATGTAACCTAAGCTTTACCTTTTTTGGAAGTTTGTAGACATCACATCGTGCTCTGGAATCCGCCATCTTTTTCGAACAGCTAGCTACATTTAGTTTCGTATTGATCATTGCATCGTTGTGTACATTTCAAGTCGAGCGTTACATTTAAAATTATTAAAATGTTTAAAAAGAAGGGATTTTGGTCTGGTCGACATTTAAATAATAACGAAATAATGAATAACGAATGACTATTTTGGTAAACCTTAATATGAATTCGAACATTCAGGCGGCATATTTGTTAATCAATCGTAACTATTCGGGTACTTCCGTGGCCTGAGAAATACACGGGTTTTCATTGGACAAATCCGATGTATTCAGATTGCCTGTTTAACCCGATGAGTTGATCTACCGTGTTCAATTGTGACACAAAAATTTGCGATCGTTTGGCTTGGTACAACTTGCAGTGACTAACTTTAAACAAAAGTAATGAAATGTATATTAGGCCTACACAACTCGTTAAAGAATGTTTGTACTATTAGCCCTGGTTCCCTGAATTTAACTAACGCAGCGCGCAAAGCCACTGGTAGACAGGACACCAGCATGTCAAACAATAAACTGTTGGGCGTTCATTGGCGTAACTTCCTTTAAACAGTTTAGGCACGTGCTAACATTCTTTTTTTCAGGAAGCAATAAAAAAAAAGAAAAAAAGCTCTCAAAACCGCAAGAGAAATGCCATCTATTTCTTTCTTAAACATATTTTCTTATATTTGTGTGCTCTCAACTACATGCCAGAATGCACCTGAGCGATTTCAGACTGCATTTTCCCCCAAACGCCCTAGAATGGCGTGACTACACATTCATTTCAGTCAAGCTTCGCCCCTGATGTTGTTTCATTTTGATGATCATGGCGGGAGTACCATGGAGGAAGTCCATTATCAATGATCATCATTTTGTTTTTAATAGGGGTCTGATCATTGATGTGCACAACTATAGTTTAGCACTTGCATCTATTTATAGACTCCCAAGAAATCCCATAGTTCTTCCATTGTGAACTAATGGCTAACTATTCAGTGAACAATCTCTGTTGCGAACGCATTTTGAAAGTGTAATGGGTAAAGTAAAAGTTGGGCATGTGACCAAGTATGCACTCCGAACGATATGTTCTTTTCCCTTCAAGTTGTGACATGTCATCGACCTTTAATGGAGCCAAGTAGAGTGTAGACATCATTGTTTTATCCCTCATCAATGATCAAGATTTCCTGTCCACATGGGAAAACAGCCAGCATGTTGGATCTATTCATCTGAAAAGGTCTCCGATAATTCTTGGAGACCAGAAAACTGTTGTGCAAAACATTAAGCTCTTTCAGATCAATTGATTAAAACAAAGACCTAATGATCAATGATTATTAGGTCTTTGATTGAAACCAAACGCACTGTTAAATACTAACGCTCATTTCACGTATCTTATCCCTTTTCACCATTGCTGAAAGTTTTGATTTATTACAGGAATTCGTACGGTTTATGTATAAAATAAAATAATGGAATTTTGCCATGACCAATGTTGCAACTTATATATCAAAAAGGGAGAGCTGTAACTAAGTTTTAGAACTTGTAGCTCAACCAATTTGCAAATCATAGTTTCTACTGTACTTCCATATTATGACTATGTATATTTTATGCTTTAAAATATGTTTAAAGAAAACGATGAGGTTGGCAAATGAGAATGTGTGAATTATCATATCATAGATCATAGAGGCCATACTGTGAGTATTGTTCATTAATAGAAACAAGAGACGAATAAGGCATGGGCTCGTAGATGCTGTTTCTTTTTCATTAAAATGAACACTGGTCAGTAACAGCCACATCGAGAAACACTTGGGTCAAAAATTAGGAAAGGTTTGTTGCATGCAATTGCTTTTTTTGTCACAATGTTTTAGGTAAACAGGTTAGCGAAAGACGTTTTTATCACAATCATACCGATATAGAAATATCAGATACCCAGACGGATCAGTTTATTACGATTTTGGTGCAAACGAATTGTCTAGACAGAAATTGAAGTCAGCGATTTTAGCGTATTTCTTACGATTAGTGTTAGTCCAATAGTTCATTGTCAAAATCATGACAACACTTCTCGTAAGTAGTTTTTTTAATGTAAACTGACAGACGATTGCAAAAATCGTAAGACTCGCTTTACAGAAACATTCTTTATCTTATGGTAAATCCATCATGTTGTTGTAAAAACATTGTTACGTCAAGAAAACAGCGTTTTACGAATTGTCATGTGATTTCGTGCATTAACAAACCCAAGGACAAATTATTTTTTTCCTTTTTGCTGCGTTAATCTAGCTCTGTGCAGTGATAATGCACACATCCGAAAGAAAACTGCTTTATTTGTGCTCTCTAAAGGCCCAATATGGATCTCAAATAACGTTATAAAATGCAAAAATCGTTATAAAGATTGCAATTGGTCGTTGCCACTTGCATTTAACCCAAAAATCCCATGGTTGCTGCAAATGTCCCGATGTGTTTGCATTAGAGATGTTAGTCCCTGGTTATCTTTCTGAACCCTAATTTTGGACAAGGTCTTATGAATATCGATCATGCTGTTAATTGTTGTTTAATATATAAATTGGATAAAACTTTGAGGTATCCAGATGTCTTTATAGATGCCATATGTGTCTCCAGCTAGCAGCAACTTACTCTAATGGTGGCATATAATGACTTTCATAATGGCTCTATATGAAGATCAATCAAGTTTTGTTTCAGAGTTTAAACAAATATTTAGTACACAACAATGCCTTCAATGAAACTTGACTTGCTATATTTCTTTCTCATTCACATATGTACACCTTTCATTTTTAGCATCATAGTACACTTTCCCTTGTTAATCAATCAGTTTAAGGCTAAGAGATGCCACACTGAAAGATTAAGCTGCTGTCTTATCTTTAGTTAATTGCACCAGCCAATACAGATAATAGGACCGAACTCTTTAACTCTTATGAAGTGTTCAAAAATTTTAAAAATGTTTTAAATGGGAACTACTTTTATATTATTTTCCATAGTGCAGAAATACATGCAAAGACAATGTTAAACAAATAATGAAAGCGACAAAATATATCCTTTAAAGCTGTAGTTTTCTTTTATAGTTAAAATCATTTAAAGGAGAGTTTGATAATTAATAATCAAATATCCATTTTGTATCATGATTTCAAACATCTTGAAATGCATTTCGAGAAAATTTGTGAGAGGAAAACGGTCAAAATGTTTTTATATTCATTCCAGGTCAAGTTTCAAGGTCTGTCACAATGTCAAAGATCAACACTTGTCATCCAACGCTGCATGTCAGGGGTGAATAGGAAGAAGAATGGAAGAGAAACTTGGCATGCAAGAAAGGTTCCTTCCGGATCAACCCAGTATGCAAATTTCCTGGTAAAAATTGGAAACAAAAAGATATGGGTAAGGATTTAACATTAAAGTTGTCATATGTCGTTATTGTTTGGGAAAGGATTTAATTGACATCTAACCCATCAGAGTTCCCTAATCATAAACATATATAAACTTAATATGCATTGTATTTAACCTGTTGCGGTCTTCTTGAATTATTTTCTCCTATTGTCAAAACTATTTCTTCCACAAATCACAAGATTTCGTTTCTTGTAATTGTTGTCTGCTATCAAGGTCTTTTTTTCCCTGAACTGGGAAGACCTAGATCTGTTTTCTTTAATATTTATATCGCTGAATTTGAAAATAAAAAAGCTCGAATGACATTGAAGTTTTGGGAAAACTGAAAACAAATTCCCAGTTGATACAATGCCTTTCTAAGCCCTGAATATATAACAAGCCCTGGTTTATGTGCTGATTTTGATGCATGATCCCATATGAGGTTTTCCTTTCTCTGTTTATTTGAGCAAGATAATTGACATTGCTGTACTGTAATAAATACCTCATTTTTCAAGAGCAAAAGGAAAATGGAGAGAAAAGAAATTGGAAGAATATCTTAACCCTTGCGTCTTACTTGGAGACAATTTTTTATAAAACTATTGACCCATTTCATCCGTTTACTGTTTGAATTAATATTTATCTAAGGGTACAATTGTACAAACTGATGAATAAAACAACTAACTTCTTGCTCCATTATACCTCGCTTTGCAGTATGTGGTGCTGAAGACTTTTGAAACAAACATGGGCAAATTTATCATTTAATCACAATGTTTTCAAACCTCAACCATAACAAATTATTTTGTTCATTCCATTTGTTTAGCCTGTTGTACTTTCAATTTTGATCTGTCACAAACACATTTACGGAGGATTTTGTGTAAACTACTCAAGTTATCAATAATCTTCTTGGCCAAAGTGTCAAAATTTGTCTTACCAGGTCATTATAATACACTTGTATTCTTCATGGACATGCATTCATTGTAAATGAGATAACATAACAATGTCTTATTCACAGAAAGCTCGTCAGGAATATGTTAACAAAGGCTGGCAAGAGACGCTACTTGATGTCTCGAAGAATCGTGCCAGACTGGAGGCTAAAGTTCAGGAGAATCCCCCTAAACTGTTTATGGTCCGTCGTGTTAAACCTCTGAACGGTCGGCCATATTGGGAGAAGGAAGATATAAAGAAACTAAAGCTCCATGAGGTGAATAGTGTTGTAATATAAAAGAGCTATTATATTTATTAGCATTTTGCGCTTACATTATTATAACCGCCATGCTGTTATGTTATTTAGGAGAGGGACTCATTAAGCTTAAAGCCTCTGTCTGTAAAAAAATATTTTGCAATAAAATGTTTTAGATACTGCCTTTCCAATAAACCATAAGAGACCAATTTGGTTTTTGCGTTACATTTTTCTTAAGTCTATCCAATTAGCAGTTTAATGTGGGGTAACTTGTAATGCACATAATGTATTTTATAACCCAATAGCTTAAATAGACCCTGTATTGTGGATACTCATGAGAATCGTCCAATGAGAAAACTCGTATAAATACCAACAATATAGGATAAGTATAAAACAAGGGAAAAAAAGAATAAGCCTTATCTGTATCTTGGGTGAATGTCAAACAAAGAAAGGAGTATATTCCCCTTATTTTATGTATGAGGCTGAATGCAGTCTTAACAAATTTTCAGTTATTTTACTTCTATCTGGGCTTTTAACCTTACTAGGCTAGGGCTCTGAAGTGTCTTGGCAATGGACACTTTAATGAAGTCCGCAGTGGAGGTGGTCAATGGATGGTTTGACAAGGGAAGAAATCAACAATTCTACCCACATGCTACAGTTACTTTTTTAGTGAATATTAACCTTTAAAGTGCTGGAACTGACTTCATGATATGAAAACAGGTTAGATCCAGGCCAAGTAAATTGGCAGCTGGCCTGTGATCTAACCTGTTTGATACTCTGAGTATCTTTCTCCATAAAAATTAAGCAGATATTTAAGGTTTTGAATGGCAGAAGACATAAAAATCTATTTTTGAAAAATTACCCAGCATTCTAAGGATTAATACTATTTTGTTTCCCTTGCATATCTACGGTTATTGTAACTATAACAACGAATTTCCTTCTCTTTCCAGGAAAATACCCTAGCAGTTATCGAGAACACGGAAACCAGGTGTCAGTTACTAAAAAGAGTCAAACATTTAGTGGAAATTTTGCCGATAACATTTCCCCACGGTCTTCCAGAGACGGAAGAAGACCTCCAACACTGTGTTCTTTGTGATAACGGGGAATTTGTGTTTACTAAACGTATACAGCAGTCTTCATTGGAAGGTATCGAAACTACGGACAAAATTCCGGAAAATAAGTGGCAAATAAGCCAGGAGTTGCTGGATCGGACATTAGAACTTAAAAAGCAGAAATTTCAAATCCACCAGGAATATTATCCGACCCAGTATCATTGGAAACGGAATGAGGACGGCAAGGAGATGAGATATAAAGGAAACACAAACATTGGATTCAATAAGATCTGGTACTAAAGAATGAAAGTTAATCGAAATAAGTTTGTTCCAAAACTACTAGTGGTCCAAACTAGAGGAAATTATGAAATGCTAAACTCTTTTTGTTTTCTTTTGGGATTCTACATGGACAAGGTGGCTAACTTGTAAACGACCCTTCAGCACCACCAGGTTTTGTTGGATTGTCCTTTGACGGAGTATTTCTGGGCCCTACCTCAGTACTGGTATATCCCAGGGAAGTGGAAAATTAACAAATTAACTGAAAATGTTCAACAATGTGTCAAACCCAATAGAAAAACATATCAAGGGTCCAGTGCAATACTATATGGGCCACGTCACAGGAAAAGGGGCACTCGGACATAGCAAACAGTGTAGCCACAGACCAGCCGCCACGTCACTTACGTGGCGGCTGGTCTGGGGTTACACTGTTTGCCATCTTAGAGGGCATCAAGTTCTACCTTTAAATAAATACAAATGATAACTGTTGTGACTAGATGCTGGAATAATAGCGCTAAGAAAGAGCCGAGTCAGTGGTTTTTATTTATGTCAGAGTGCCCCTTTTCGCGTGACGCAGCCCATATAAGTTTGTTGAACGCTTGATACGTTCCTTCTGAAATTCCTACTAGGGCATTCCTCCATGTATTACGATTGGTTAATTAGAAGTATTAAATTGAGTTATTGTTGATACCATCCAACGTTAATGAAACAAATTAATGTTTGAAGAAAAGAGTTTTAAGAAAAGTAGCTATATTAGTTATTGTATTAGTCAATTCCTAAGTAAAGTGATTTCTGTTAGAATCTACTTGTTGCACATTTTCATTCTTGCCTTGAAAATTAGAACAAATCTGTTCGTCTTAATTATGGTATATTTCAACAACAAAAACATTACTAACATATTGCTCCATTTATTTGTCCTTGTTTAGTGCACCCATTCCTTCATATGGAGTTGTATGACTGGTGCAGATAAAAAGCATTAGAAAATGAGAAATATTGAGTATGAATGCATCATTTCAAACATTTTCCTTCTGTTGAAACTATTTCGAAATTCAAAACTATGATTCAAAATTCAAATACTTACATTTATGAACAAATGGATTAACCTGCATCTCCTTCAATGCACAGTTGCTAACATCTACAGCAGAAAACTTGCTTGATATGATTACATCCTTTTAACCCTTTACCAAACACCAACTGTTTTACTGTCCCAAATTGAAAGAGTTTGCAGACGACATTTCAATATGTGATGAAATTGAAAAACAATATTTTGATAGGGCAGAAAACATTGAGGGAAAAATAAAAAATTGCTTGATCAAAGCAATTTGTCCTTTTCTCACAATGTTTACCAAAGTCGCCTACAATAAAGTGGTCAAATGTCGTGGCCATTTTCGTTAATGGGGCTTGTCTTAGTATTTCCAAATCCCAGTTATTCCGACATGTGTTATCCCAAAACCATGCCTTAAAAGTTTAATATTGTTTATTTAACATTGATTGTGATGCAAGCTTGATGCTTATTAAATTGACTCTTGATGAATGTCCTGGATTTTAAACCAGTACTTGTGCCAATTTTAGGATTAGTCCCGGTAATTTCCACTTCGCCTTGCAGGTGTCAAACCTGGGACCCTTGGTACAAGAGGCCGATGCTCTACATCTACACCACTTTCCCCCATGTCGTATTGGAATCGGGATCATGGTGCTAATCCTCCCTCTTATTTGGTTTTAAACATGGTCTTGTCCACATTCAGGCTATTGAACAAAACCTTGTCCTATGTAAATGACACTGTTATTCGCACTTCCTCTTTGAAAAATCCCAGACCATTTAGCTATAAATACTATCAGTGACAAGCCACCTGGCGATAGACCAACACCACATCCTTCATTCTTTATATCTTACTACAGAAAACATTTGATAGAAAGGTAAAAAAGTGTTGTAATAAGGGGAATTGTGTGCATAGGCAGTGTATTAGGAAACATAGATTTGTAATTTGCCAAAGACATTGTTTGCAGTACATTTTATATGGCTATATCTGGGGCTCTTTGTAGATTGAATGATTCATTTTAATTACCTTAGTTTGACAATTTATGTGTTCAAACAGATGTACAAATCCTTGTCAACAATTTGAGTACAGAATCATTAACTTGAAAATGGTGATGTATTGATTTATAAACCATGCAGCGCAACAACTTTGCTCTAAGGAATAAACTTCAGTTGAAAAAAAAGAAGAATTTGCTGCAAATAAGCATTGCGTGATGGTGAGCATATGCTAAAATTTCTAATAGAAGCTTAATAGAAGCATATGCTCATTAGCTTTTATTTTGTTTCGTTACATTGATTCTACTGTACTTGATTCAGTGTATATTAGCCATTAGAAATAAGTCATCTGTAGCAAAACATGGTTTTAATGTCTGATTTTGGATCATTGTCTTTTGTCATCATTGCTTCACAGGTCAAATGGAACTAGTGACTAATCTTGAATAATACGTATATGTTATATGGTAGATGAATTTGATGAACCCCTATCTGCCATATACTTGTCACAATGGACAACTCAAATGGTATCAAGATCGAGGCCCGAGCTTGCACAACAATTTCTCTGACATCAATTTGTTCCGACTCTCATCACCAATGTGTGTTCATGTGGGAACGCAACTTTTTTCGTGTTGTTTCTTGTTAGACCACAATCAAAATTTAATATTTGAAAAATGACCCAATATGCTTAACTTATATCTTGGGCCAATCAGGATTATTCCTGATTTTCAGGTTTTTGAGACTTTTTGTGCCTTTATAATGCTAAAGAAAACATGCCTTTTCAGGATTAAGAACAGATTTCATGTTTTTGAGACTTTTTGTGCCTTTATAATGCTAAAGAAAACATGCCTTTTCAGGATTAAGAACAACAGATTTCAGGTTTTTGAAATTCTTCAACTTTCACCCACGTTATAAATGATGTTAAATATAACTGTTGCGATTATTTGAGTTAGTAATGGGTTATCATGATAGGAGGTAAATAGATAAATTCCAAGCAGTCATGTTTCAATAAATTTATTACTAACGAAATGTCAGTAGAAAGATTAACTCCTCCAATAAATAAACCAACAAAATGAACTAAACAGAGTTAACCCATTACCAAACAATAGCGACATTTTACCACTTTGTTGCAGACGACTCTGGAAAACATAGCTCTTAATGAGAAATTTCTCTTTTTCCCACAATGTTTTATGCCCTATTAGAAGATTATTTTTCAATTTCATCACATTTTGAAATGTTGTCTGCAAACTCTTTCAATTTGGCAGAGTCGAAAAGTTGGCGTTTGGTAAAGGGTTAAACAAACTATTTACACATTGCAGTAACTCACCTTAGGTAGACGGGATATTGAGTGTTTATCTGTTGACCAAGAAGAGAATGACATTAACCCTTATAATGCTGGGTAATTATCTAAAAATAGGTTTTTGTGTGTTTGCTTTCCAAGTGCTGGAACAGACTTCATGCTTTTGCAAACATGTTAGATCCAGGCCAGCCGCCAAGTAAATTGGCGACTGGTCTGTGATCTAACCTGTTTGCTATGCTGAGTATCTTTTCCCAACAAAATTAAGCAGATATTTACAATTTTAGAAAGGAGACGAAACAAAAATATATTTTTAGAAAGTTACCCAGCATTCCAAGAGTAAATCTTAACAACAAAGGACCAAACAAATAGGAAAAAATGACATCGAAATTTGTATATCCTAAATAGTCATGAAACAAACAGGAAATATTGACATTAAAACTTATATATCCTATATAATCATGAAAGACTATGTTCCAAAATGGAATGGCTATTTACAGAATGACAGACATCCAACAAATGTTCCTAAAAATACTCCTCATCACTTCTTTTTCCTATTGTTTAATAACTAAACTAGTAAAATAGCATTGACAATAATAGTTCAACCTTCACTTAATACTTGATTTTACAGATTCGCTGCAGAAATCTTTGTGACTAAAGGATAAATTGCTCAAAATGAAAACCTATTATAATTTCTTGCTTTTTGGTTCTTGTCTGATTTTTCTTTGAGTTTGGACCAATAACAAGTTGCCATTCGGGAGGCATGAGCAAATTCCATTGAACATCTTTGAAGTAAACTTTTAACCTGGATTTAACAGCTTAAATACATTATCTTCTTTGAAAATAATTGCAGCTATAGGTGATTTAAACTTTGTCTTATAACAACTTTATTCATACTAAAGTAATAGCATAGAATCCATTACAATTTATTTGTAGTCTGTGTCTTATCTCAATCAGTGCGTATCAGACATTGGATTAATATTTGATCTCATCACCAACTTTTCCACTAGGGCAATCAAACTGGGTTCTGAACGGTTAATGATCAACTAAGCATTGCTTTTAATTACACTTGTAATAAACAATCTTCTATAATGATCCAAATTTGAGTCAACACACATTAAATGAAAAAAAATACATAAATGACCATCAACCCAAAAATTCATCAACCTTACATCTTCAAACTCACCTATAATGTTGTATAATTTGGCTAAATTCTCTGCAGATAAACAGAACATCTTGCACGCTTAATTCATTTTCAAGAGATAATTACATCTTTTAAAAGTGAATCACAAGTCATTAAATACTCATTTCAGCATAATTTGCTCTTCAAGTAATGTCTATGCTTTATATCAATGAAGCAGTGCAATGCACTATAGTATTGCACCGATTCCTCAATATGTGCTTGTCATGAAGTAACTGTAGTCTATGGATAATGCTATAAACTGTAATTAATTTTGCTATAAAAGATCATGTAATATAATGAGGAAAGTTCACGGCTAAACACATTACCACCCGACGCCACACTTTCGCGTCTTGCAGCAGACAACTTTCAAAAAGCATTGTGACAAAAGGAGAAATTGCTTGTCACAAGCAATTTCTCCTTTTACCACATGCTTTTGCAATCTATTCACATATCACAACAGCAGAACTGAAAGGTGTTTCACATGTTTACAAAGCTTTGCTAAAGTCGTCTGCCTCAATGTCTGCAGGTGGTAAAGTGTTAAAATTGAGATCATCATAGAAGATAGTTTTTAGCACCTGTCCTTTGATTCCCTTAAGATGATTTGATAAATGTTCAAAATGTATAATGAGCAGATAAAAATTCAACCTTTTTCTCTTGTAAACTGGTATATAGGTTTTGACACACCTCCAGAGAATGACTAAAAAAACCCTTAGAATGTTTAGTAATTTTCTAAAAATAGATTTTTGTGTTGTCTTCTTTCCCAAAACCTTAAATATCTGCTAAATTTTGATTAGGAAAGATACTCAGAGTAGCAAACAGGTAAGATCACAGGCAAGCCGCCAATTCACTTGGCGGCTGGCCTGGATCTAACCTGTTTGCATAAGCATGGAGTCGGTTCCAGCACTATAAGGGCTAAGTCACAAGGAGAATTCATTGTTATAAACATTTCTTCTTTTGTCACAATGGTTTCTACATCTGTCTCAAGCTAGAGGAATTTGAGTCGGAAGCAAATGGAGTTGAAAATAATAGACTTAAAAGAAAAGAGATTATTGCTAAAAAGATGGTGAATTGCTTATTGCTAATATAACAATAATTGAAAAGGTTTATTGTAGAGTCCATACAATTCAAAGGTTTTTTGCAGTGTCCATACAATCTAAGGATTGCTTGGTTCACGTTTTAACCCTTTCCCAATCAGCGAATTTTCAACTGTCCCAAATTGAAAGAGTTTGCATGCGACATTTCAAAAGGTGATAAAATTGGAAAATGATCTTCTGATACGGCAGAAAACATTGTGGGAAATGGAAAAATTGCTTTTTACAAGCAATTTCTCCTTTTCCCACATTACTTTATAAGGTCGTCTGCAACAAAGTGGTCAAATGTTGTTATTGTTTGGGAAAGGGTTAAGGCGATGTTGTGCTGTAGTCGATTAAACAAAATTCTAGAACAATTTAATACACAAATCACTGGACAGACTACTTAAATACATGGAAACAAAACAAAATGTCATATCAGGGACTATGTACCCATAATTCATAACAATCATATTGATGCAAGTTATTAAAAATACCCTGTTTCTCAGATGTAAATATGCTATCATTAAATGTTTTACCCTTTCTGCAAAAATAGAAATTTGAGCATTAACTGAATCTAAAGCACCTACAAAAGACTGTTGCAGAGGAGGAAACAAAAACTGAAGGTAAAATGTATTTGTAACAAAAGAAGACATTGCTTATAAATACCAATTTCTTTTTCCGACAAAATCGTTTCTTGTAACTCTTGCTTCAGGAAAGGATTTATAAGGCGAATATATTAGTAAAAAAAGTTAAAACCTACCAAAACCCATTGGAAAGTCAGGGTTCTCTCTGGCTAAAATTTTCTTTGCGCCAACACTTGCGCCAAATTGAAAAAGTTGGAGCCAAATTAAAAAAATTGGAGCCAAATTCAATAAGTTGGAGCCAAAATAGTCTTCTGTAGAAGGGGAAATCCTTCTTTAGGGTCACCTACGGTTCTAAAGAGGTTTGTTTGTTCTATCTATTTCTACGTGCTGTTTTCATTAGGTTCTATGGATTAAATCCTCTCTCACACTCAACATTTGAAACAGGACATATCAGAAACATGACTTTCACCTTGGCGTCATATTATAACCAACTTTTTCCTGTCCTCCAGGCCTCCTTGTCAGATGTTTTTTTTTATTTTTAGTGGGAGGCATATTCAACGACTGAGAAGATCGATTTATAGTCACTCTTGTGTTGGATCAGAATTAAGTGTCACTTAAAATCGCGGATTTTATATACCAAAACTTCGGTGCATAAAAGAGTTTCATTTATTTGTCATTCAACACAACTGACTTCGTCGATGTTTGATGTCATCTTCTTTAAAAGGAGCGTGAGGGCAAACATTTTGATTGAAAAGCAATTAAAGTAATCAAAGTCATAATTTCCATATAATTGAAGTTGTAAAGGCTGGCAAATGACTAAATGGTGTACACAAGAAAGTACACAAACTTGACAATCAACAGATAATGAACTGAACAAGTGTGAAAACAGGATTATCCCGTATCGGAAATCGCATTTGATAAACAAGCTGGTTCCCGAGTTCTAATTCAAAGTACTGCGATTACGGGAACCATCGATACATGGTTCTCGGCTCTACAGTAAAAACAAATCGATATTGACTCGAGATCGGCAACCATGCGGTAAACAAACATCAAATTCTCGCGGAAAATAGTCGGCGCCAGGCACTTTCGCCAAATTTGTTTTTCTTGCGTCAATTTCTTGATTTTGTCGCCAATGGCGCCATTTGCGAAGGCCAGCGTGAACCCTGAAAGTGAAATCACGCACACATTTATGCAACCTGCTTCAAAATGTCTAATCAAGTACAATCAAGCCTCTAGAAAGAGTAAGGTAAATGAAAACTCGCGCCAAATTCTATTTTCAGTATACTAAATACCGCATACAATGGGTTCAATGTAAATGCTTCACTAACTTAACCCATTACCAAACTGTAACGACATTTGACCAGTTTTTTGCAGACAGCTCTGGAAAACATTATAGGAAAAGGAGAAATTGTTCGTTAAGAGCGTTTCCCACAATGTTTTCTGCCCTATAAGAATATTTTCCGATTTTAATCACATCTTGAAATGTCATCTGCAAACTCTTAAAATTTGGGACAGTCAAAAATTTTGGCGTTTGGTAAAGGGTTAAAAGTCTTGCTTTGAACCTTGGGTATGTCTTATACTGCTTGTGTTTGATATTTCTTCATGTCATTCAATTTCCAGTGATGTGTCTTGTAATTTCTAGTAAACCCCCCCCCCTTTACCTCTAACATTGTGTTGTCATAGATTCTATTGTATCTCATTTGTTCAATATATTTGAACAAAGTTAATTACCTTAGGTTAAAAAACAAATTTTCAGAAAACTCAGTTTTAGTGATTTCGCCTCTAAGCACAATGATATTTTACATGCTTCAACTTGTCCAACAGTTTGAATCAGTTTGAATATCTAAGAAAAAAAAAACACAAAAAAATGTTACCAAACTTGTTTTGAGATTAATATCTTTCTATGTTCAAAGGTCAAAATCACGGTTCATAGATGGTTTCTTTAGACAATTCAGATAAAGATGTGTTTCAAATAACGAAAAAACAAAACAGGTTCTACATCAATTGAATTTCACACGTTTTACCACTTTAGGATTTCTCCTTGCCTTTGATTCCAGCAAGAAACCAACAGCCTTTTCAAAACTCTGGCCCTGCATTGGTTTCACTTTACTGTTGTTGCTATTGGCAACCGAGTTTGTATTCATTAAGTTCTGAAAGGCAGGGTCATTCTCGTCTCCAAGGAGATTTATCTCTGAATCATTATTCACCTTATTCATACCACCATGGATTTCCTTTCTCTCAGGCGTACTTCCTGTCAATGATGCCACATGCTCATGGCGGTACCTACGTTGGTAATCTGTACTAAACGACACAGTTTTCCTCGACTCACCATCACTAACAGATATATTGGACGTGTTTGATTCTGAAGAACTTTGAACAACATCCGCGATTATCCTCCGGGAGTTACTCAATCTCCTAGCTCCACCCTCCAGCCCAGTCTCTGCCTCTTCTACAATGGTTTCTGGGATATCATTGGTGCAGCTCTCGGTGACTGATGGCGGTCGGTATCCGCCCAGAATGTCACATGATGTATCTGTCTGCTGCTGCTCACCACCGAGAGCAGACGTGGTACCAGCAGCACCTGGAATGGAACCACTACTACCCGATGTATTGTCTCCAACTGTTCCAATTGTGAAGGATTTTTTCAACCTTTCCAACGACATTCTCTGATTTTTTCTCCTGGACAATCTTCTATCTGAAATATCAAAGGAAATACATGGTTAAAACAAGCAGACGTTTCTCACAATTTTCAGTAGACAAGATAACATATATGATTATTTTGAAAACTAATCAATCATTGCAATATGATTTACAGTATAAGAGCTTGAAAAAGTATCTTTCCTAGACATAGAATAAAAAAACTTAAGTAAACTCCCCTATATAGTCATGTGGATTTCGAAAAAGTCTTTATTGTCAGATGCTTGAATAAGAAGTTTACTTGCCGTTAATCTTCCATCGCTCAATTTTTTATTTTTTTAATATTATCTAGACAACCAAACCCTACATAACTTTGGCACAGAGAATTTTGTTTTCAATAAGGATAAGCATTACTATAGAAAATGTTAGACAGAACCAAGTAGGATTTATCATCAACCTAAAATTACATTCTTAATATTTCTCCTAATTCTATACCATTTGGCATCTTTCTTTTTCACAATTCATTTGTATAAAAATACACAGTAATTGCTATTTTGATAAAATTTGATTTTTCAGTTAGGAAACAAGTAGATCTAGTACTTTGAAGAATACGTCATTTTACTTGTTTAATGCAGACAATTTCAGAATCCATTGTGTCGAATGAAGAAATTGCTCAAAAAGAGAAACTCCTTTTTTTTCACAATGGTTTCTACCCATTTTTATAAAGCAATTGTTATTTTTCTTTATCTAATAAATGTCTCCTGCTTTGTCTTCAAATTTGTTCACAGCACAAAATCCCTCATACAAACATGGGTTTAGACTAAACACCACAAATCTTGGTTTTCAACTTATCAAACATATGTCTTAACAATTAGGCTTCATGCAAATCTTCAAACAAATACCATGCCACATGCAAAGATAAAATTCATGCAAGAATATACAAAATTGTAATTGAAATGCCTAATTTTCATGCAAAGAAGTATATTACCTCATTTACATGAAGTCTGTAGCAGATGTCATTTAATGTTTTTCTGTATTTGGGATTTTTTATCAAATGAAATTATAAACATGTTGTCAATTTGACCAATTCAAACTTATTTGATGTGAATCGGTTAAAATTGTAATCTTTTTTGGGGAAGAAATGTCAATATATCTCATTAAGATTACCCATAAAATATTATAACAACACAAATCTGTTTGAGAAAGAAATTAGCTACAGGATGTGCATATTTTTATCAACAGCCCTAAAGATTGTGTATAATTATATCATAGTCAAATATTCACGCATTATAAATATTTTTTGGTCATATGATCTTCCAATGACATCTGATTTAAGTAACAAAATTGACAGCACTTCTGCATGATAGTCTATATTTGGAGAACAGGAAAGTTTCCAATATGACATGTCCAAATTTAGATAAGGTCTACCGTTGCACAAGAGTATAAGGTAATATCTTTTATGTCATAAATATCTATTTTCAAATAATACACCATGCTCACTAAAAGCTGCTTGTTCACAGATGTGAAGGACTTTGGAAGTTAGAAATTTACTTGTTCACAGAGGTGAAGGAATTTGGAAGTTGGAAATTTACTTTTCCACAGAACTGAAGAAATTTGAAAGTTAGAAATTTACATCTTTAAAGCTGCACAACAACTGTACTGTTGATTGATACACACTGGAGAATAGCCATTGGAAGCAAAACAGGTTTGTTTTTCATTTTTTAGGGTCTGTATGAATGAATGGAGTAAGGCGCATTGACAGCTAAAGTCATCTAGCACTTTAACGTCTGTAGACCGTAGATTAACATGTACAGTCTGAATTTGAATACAGTCAAACTTGTGTCAAGCAGCCAACCTGCCTTAAACAGCCACTGAAGAAAGTCCCATTGTTAGATTTAAAGTGTACATCAATTTGTGTTGAGCAGCCAACCTGTCTTAAACAGCCAATTTACTCTGTCCCATAGGCTGGCATCTTAACAAAAGTTTGACTGTATTCAAATGCGTTGCATCGATTTTGAGATCTACCACATATAGACTCTACATACTTAAATAAACTGACACTTCCTGAATCAATTATGCTTTCAACAGCTACTTTCATATGCATATCAATTAACAATACAAGAAGTGTATTGTTTTAACAACATTTTGTTTTGACTTTCAAATTTTCTCATCTGTGAACAAGCATCTTTGAACAAGAGTTTTAAGCCCTATGAAATGTAGGCGAATGATAAAGGAAATTAAAACCATGCAGAGTATTGTATTATGGATCACATGCGTAATCATTCCGCATTATTCCGTAAATTTTATTCAAACAGTGAAAACCAGACGCACACATTTGCATATAATTGTAATAGTGAGAGATGGAATGTAACGGTGCCATGTAATAAATCTAGTTTAACATGTCCCTGTTTTCAGTAATTCGCTGCAGACTACATAACAAACTTACAACATTATACCTCAATTTGACATATCTCCTGCAAGAGACTTTCGAAACCACTGTGACAAAAGGGTAAATTGCTCCTAATGAGCAATTTATCCTTTTGTCACACTGGTTTCTACAAATACCATAGAGAAAATGATTCATTTTAGTGATTTCTTTTGTCGTTTGCTGTTACTTTCAATTTGGACATTTCCATTTTTGGCAATGGGCTGACAAACTTCCTGTTTCTATTTATTTGTTGCAGAAAACAATAAAACAAACTACATGTATCTTAATGACAAAATGTTTGTATGAAAGAACTAAATGAAGGATTATCTATATTGGCACCTTTGAGTCAAAAGAAAATGTTCACATGAAGAGCAAATTCTCCTTTTTAGACATCTCTTTCATCAAGAATTGGCAGCTGGCCTGGATCTAACCTGCTTGCATATGCAATTAGTCGGTTCCAGCACTATCAGGCTTATTCATTAATATTTCTGTGGTCTGCTTTCAATATCAGTTTGGATGAGCCACAAAGTTTTTGTAAGGGTGAAATGGATTATCCATTGAGATACGCATTTTCCACTTTGACGAGCCTTGTATTGACTTGGCCTGGCAGATCTAAGATGCTATTTTAATGGTTTTATCACCATTTTACCATCATCTCCAGTATTCAAAATAAACAATGACATGGAACAATAAGAGAAAATATGTTTCACCTCTCCCTGTTAAAAAGGAACTATCAAATCAACATTTCCAGCAAACCACCTTTGAAAACATTGCAAGAGTAGGATATATTGCATTTTGATAAAACCGTAAAACTGTTTTGAAGTTACTGTGTCCTTTTATCAAAAAAGATTATTCAGATATATTCATAATTCTATCCTTATAATGTTTTCAAGATTGGTTGCAGAAAATTTCTTGCAACAGGGAAAGGTGTTAAATAAACTTGTCTAGAAGTCAAAGTAGAGAGACTGTAGTCTAAATAAATATACTTATCAGCAGAGGTAAGCCAAGAGAAATATAAGATTTAGTATTGTCTTCAGAACCCTCATATTATGCCTTCATAACAGGCCTAAATTGTTTGCAGTAGCAGACGACAATAAAAAATCCCAAACCATTGTGATAAAAGAAGAAATTGCTCATCATGAGCAATTTCTTCTTTTGTCCCAGTGGTTTTTTTAATTGTGCGCTTAATGAGTATCAAATCAGTATATATGAGGAAATGAGTGGGGACATTTCTGTAGTCGTCAGAACTATCCTGATTTAGTGCATATTGCAGCAGAATAAACTAAAATGAATTATCAAAATGTCAAAAGTATCCTTTAAGGCTGCTTGTTCACAAAATGTAATAAAACTTTGGATATCAAAGTTTCATTTTTTTTAAAAACAGTATATCAGCTGTAATGTTGTATGAGACATACTGAAGAATGGCCAATGGAAGTTAAACAAGTTTGTACTTAGGTACTTATAGCCTGTATACAATGAATAAATATGTATTCACATCCAAAAGCATTACAATGGCTTTGAAATCCATCACATATCGTCAGTACATACTTAGACATATTGACAAATTAAAATCAATTTTGATTTGAGTAGCTATTTTTCATTACATATAATACCCCAATACAAAAACTGTATTGTTTATACAACAATTTATTTTGACTTGAAAATTGTCTCATGTGTGAACGTGCACCTTAATTAACTCCTCAATTGATGTATAAACATCAACATAATTGTGAATAAGGACACCACTGCTCATTATCCCTTTCCCAAATGATAACGACATTTGACCACTTTGTTGCAGACGACTTTAGAGAACATTGTGAAAAAAGGTGAAATCGCTGGTGACGAGCAATTTTTCCTTTTCCCTCAATGTTTTCAGCCCTGTCAGAAGATTACTTTCCAATTTCATCACATTTTGAAATGTCGTCTACAAACTCTTTCAATTTGGGACAGTCAAAAATTTGTTGTTTGGGAAAGGGTTATGAAAATTTTTTCAGTTAGAAACAACTTCTTAAAAATGTTGTCTGCTGCAAATCCACACTAAGACACCTTTATGAATGAAGGATTGAGCACACTTTCTATTTTTCTCAGTGAAAAAAATAAAACTTAATTTTTGATGAAACTCAAAATGATTGGTTTTACAAGGAACAGATTGCATATAACTGCTCAAATTTTGTTAGTGGTAAAAGCTAGATATTGTCTAAACAACTATCCTTCTCACAGCAAACAGTAAAACATTTCATACAAGAAATCCAGAGAAAGTTTTGAAAAGAATCAAAAAGAAAAAGTTTTACATTCCAAACAGCTTTAAGTTTTCCTGTCTTATACAGCTTAAAATGCCTTACCAGACATCACATAAACCATAAAAATCTAGTTCTTCTTTTGTCATAATGATTTCAATACTCATTCATTGAAAAACTACTTTGTTAATGAGTGTCTAGAAAGTCTTAAAATTGACTTTTATGCTCGCCTGCTGGAAAAATCTCAGCGACAAGACTAATCATAGAATTTCACTCAGAGACAACAAATGTCAGATCTTATGTGATGCTACTTATAGACATTCCAATTTCAAGACAAACTCAACGATTCAGTGCAACACTCAATTATAACCAGGTGGGCTAATCACGCAATCAATGTTTATGATATAAAAATGATTTGCAAATGGCGGCGCCCATGAATGAGCTGGTACTTATGCGTTTTTTCATCAGATTGCTTTTGTTTTCCAATAATATATATACGCCATGTTCCGACGAGCAATTTTCCGCAACTGCTGGTGAATGTTGCTTCCATTTTGGCCATGCTGTACACTTCACGACTCTGCAGAGAATTTGAGTCGAGGAATGCCAATGACGTTAAAACATCACCCATTGCCTGCCATTTCAATAACGAGTGTTAGACGTAGCTCTGTTATAAATCATGGGTTATCATATACCATCAGATCCGGAAAGTTGATGGTCGGAACATGGCGTATATAAAACAGTGGAAAACAAAAGTAATCTGCAGAAAAAAGCAAATATACCTGTGGCGTGGCCATCTTGTTTGGACATTTTTCGTAAACATTGGTCACATGATCACCCCACCTGATAGGAAGTGCTTCACATTTGTGGAGCACTAACTATGCATAGTTTTGCATTGAGCCCTTGAGTTGTTATGTGAAAGAGTAGAGAAACAGAGTACTAGTTAAAGAGGTATAGCAGATACCTTTACATCCAGTATCTTTAAATTTTTCTTAATAAACTCTATTAGTATTGTAAGGCATTGTTCATTAATATTCCCCGTCTGTTGACCTGCCTGATTAGCAAGAATGACATGCTATGCTGAGTATCTAAAAACATCCTCAGGGCGGTAGGTAATGTTCAACCACATGGTTTATAAGGTGTAACCATGAGAGCATGGATGCTGTCACACAACTGGTTGTGTATAAGTTTTATTTTGGTGTTATAGGGTTGCAATGTATGTTACATTGCCCATACCTCAATTCAATCTTTTGAAATTATGAAAATCAATAAAGTAGTGATTAACGGTCTATCAATTTAACTGTATTTCATTTGGTAATTTTTGCAAATGAAAAAAAAAAATAATAATAATTGTGACGACTTTGTCAAATGGTCTCGACTGTGTTCGGAAAACTGTCGAGTAAAAAATATACAGTGTCATAGGTATTCATGTATAGAGGGCAACAGACAGCAAATGTTGGTGAACAATACATAACATAACATACACTTTATGTCACCCAGTAATGATAACATTACACATTGGGATATTTTACAATTAAGTTGTATTTTGATTTAAACAAAACAGTCCAAATGGTGTATTAGTAAGAAAACCATTTTTCATTATCTAATGGAAGTTAATATTTGCATTATTTACTAATAGAGTTTACTGAAAATTACTAATTGGAATTGTCTCTAAGTGACAGTTCTTGAAAGTGCAAACAAAATGAGGTATTGAGAAGAATGAGAGAAGTTGGTTATAGATATTAATTCCTCTTAACCCTTTACCAAACACCAAATCTTTGACTGTCCCAATTTGAAAGAGTTTGCAGACGACATTTCAAAATGTGATGAAATTGAAAATTAATCTTCTGATAGGGCAGAAAACATTGTGGGAAAAGGAGAAATTGCTCGCTAAGAGCAATTTCTCGTTTTCCCACAATGTTTTCCAGAGTCACCTGCAACAAAGTGGCTAAATGTCATCATTCTTTGGTAATGGACATTCTTTGGTAATGTGTTAAGAAAATTTGAATGATTACACAAATCTGAAAAAGAAAGAGAGAGTTCAGGTCAGATGAGAGAGGTTTTATATAGGTAGATCAGCACATGCCAGGTTATATTTCAAGTCCATTCCTTGCATCATCATCATCAGCATCATCATCATTCTGTATAAAACTAACAAATTACCTTCCTTATTTACCATATAAGCTGCCAAGTAGAGCTGTACTGTGTCATAGAAAAGTTGGCTAGGATATACAAAGTGCTGAAGAAAAAGCTAAGTTGAAATATACAAACAATTGGCAAGTAAAAATGTCAATATTTCTTTAAGACTGAGAATGTTTCCCAAACCTCTGTCCTCATGTCTTTTTAGCCTTCTCCCTCATTTTATTTTTGGAATGGTTCAATCTAAATGCAACAGCAGACGACAATTATAGAATTATAGAATATGAAATTAAATCACCTCTACCTGCGACGGAAGATTTGACCAAGCAGCATTTTCTTATCAAAATAGTTCCTAACCAATGTCACAAATAAAGTGTCATTTTCAATACCTAACACTTGTTCAGCTGCTAACTCGAGTAACATTTCAGTCAAATAACTGCCTGCCCTTGATTAAAAGGAAATCTGACATATATCTGGGCAGTAATTTGTTGAATGGTTGACTTTCCCTTAGAATATGCTACCTTTATAACCAAAAATAAATTAGCAATATTTGCAGTCTACATTCCATTTGTGAAAGCACTGTTACTTTTCATGTTATGTCTTTATACTGGTAAACCAACCATTGTTCGTCCAAAATAATCAAAAAATACTATCTTATGATTTAGTGTAATGGTTCATTGATTATAAGAAGTTGTACAAAAAATAAATATAGTAAAATTGCTCAACTTTAATTATGATCTAAAGGTCTGTAGAAAATGAAAGTTAAAATTTAACCAAAATGGGAAAAACGACAAAAAAGGGCATCTTACTGTTACTTTAGCATACTTGCGTACGCTATACAACAACGTCTTCAAGACCACTTTTTAAAGTACTGATGCAAAATAGACAAACCAACAAACAATTAAATACAGAGATGTTACATCTAACTCAATTTTATCCATCATTCTATAATGACTCAATCTAACACAAATACTGCAAAAACCACTGTGACAAATGAAGAAATTATTCAACTCTTCTGTTTCTTTTCTTGTAAAAATAGATTTTCATTGAAAATGATAGTCATCTGTAGTTGCCTTAAAAAGTTGACCAGTTTAAGGTAATAAAACCTAACGCCACATTTTTGCCTCTTGCAGCAGACGACTTGCAAAAAGCATCGTGGCAAAAGGAAAAATTGCTTGTCACAAGAAATTTTTCCTTTAGCCAAATGCTTTTTCATTATTCACATTTTACAACAGCAGTACTTAAAGGTTATTCACATGTTTACAAAGCTTTTCTAAAGTCATCTGCTTCAAGTAAAATCAATGTCGTCTGCAGGTGGTAAAGATTTAAAAACCCTATATATGAGAATATTTCCAAACAAAGCATTTGTAGGAGACTATCATGAAAGGACACCCTGTGTCTTTATACAACAAAAATCTTTTTCCAGAAACATCAAAGCTAGCAACCTTTAACAAGATTTTATTTCCAAAGTAAACATAAATCCTTGAATCAACTATGTAATGATTATATGGAGCATATACCTGTTAGCAAAATTAATATTAAAATGGTATACAGCAGAACTTATCATCACTAACAGTTTAAACAGCAAAATTAATATTAAAATGGTATACAGCAGAACTTATCATCACTAACAGTTTAAACAGCAATTAGACAAATGTTTATATGACAAAGCTAAAAGTTCAAATTTTACCTTTATAGTGATGGAACCGCCTTCATGCTTATGCAAACAGGTTACATCCAGGCCAGCCGCCCAGTAAACTTGCGGCTAGCCTGTGATCTAACCTGTTTGCTACTCTTAGTATCTTTCCTCAATAGAATTAAGCAGAAATATAAGGTTTTGGAAAGCAGATGGTACAAAAATCTATTTTTAGAGAAATACCCAGCATTCTAAGGGTCGAAATACATTTCTTACAAATAACAGCAACTGGTTATTCTGAGACAGGGGTGGAAAAGTCTGACTTTTGTTAAATTGTCCAAAAATGCTAATACTTTTCCTGCACTTGTTTGTATAACGGTTATATCATAAGTATCAGTACACATTAACTTATCTGTGTAGGCTTTTGTACAAGCTGGGCAATTCAGACAATTAATTTTGCCGCCCCCTGTGAGAAAATATCACAAACTCCAAACAACTAGTGGGTAACTGTTATGGGTTTGTCAAAATGTATGACTGTATAAATGATAGTAGGCCAATTGTAATTAAACTATTTCTGGAATTTCATCTCTGCAGATAATCTGTTAAAAATCATATTTTATTTTTACAGCAAAGTTTCTCAAATCCAATAACTGAAAAACTACAAACTTTGTCTTCAGGTAGTAAGGAATTGATTAATTACTAATTAGGTCTTTAGTTATATATTTATAGAAATCAATGATGTTTACAAGTGAAAATATTCTTGTAATTTCATAAACTGCTTTTCCAAAGCATTTAATCTTTCTTCTTAATTGTCACACTTATGTCAGATTGAAAGGTATGAAGAAACATTACATATCTTTAATAGATTTCTGAACAAAGATAGACTTTTGAAAACATTGTGGGTAAATGAGAAATTGCTTGTGACGAACAATTTCTCCTTTTACCACAATGTTTTATGCCATATCAGAAGGTTATTTTTGAATTTCATCACCTTTTGAAATGTCGTCTGCAAACTCTTTCAATTTGGGACGGTCGACAATTTGGCGTTTGCTAAAGGGTTATAAGTATACACGTGTATAAAGACCGTTTATGTCTTATTGTGTATATTAAGAACATGCTCTGCTTCATTAGTCTGGATGATTCGATAATCCGGACATTTTGTTGGGAACGGACGTGTTCGGATTAACGAGACGTCAGTGTATATTATATTGGTTATAATATTCACAGAGATCTCATCCTTGTTTGTCATCCTGGATAAATACTAAACACTATAACTCTTATAATTATGGTCAAATAGTTCACTAGTAAACATGGAAAAATCTTAAACAACTATCACACAAAAATCACAAAACTACATATATTGGCGGAAAAACAACCACAAAAATTACACCAATTTGTACAATATACACTAAACTGGTGGATTTCTTTTCATGGAAAAAATATGCCTGCATAAAAAAATCCGATAGCATTACGGCTTACTTACCTCATTTAAAAAAGGTTTCATTTTCATGAATTTATACAAAGGCATGCAGCAATTGTGATTTAAGAATGATTTAATAAAAAAAGCAATTAACAATATTTACAGTACCACAAATTCAAAAATTTGACATAATAAATGAAATAAAATCATCTTTAGGAAATGGTCAGCGGATGTTTCACTCTAAATGCTTTTTGACATCTAATCCATTTAACAGATAATGACAACCTTCCATTTCACGCTGAATTTTGTTGTTGTACAAATTGAAAGCAACCTTAGACATCAATGATAGAGCATGAAAAATAACATTAATTTTGTAACATAGAAACCATTTCAACAAAAGTAGACTAGTTCAATCATATGAATTGTTTTCTTTTGCTACATAAGCTTCCTTTTTCTTCTGTTAAAGGTGCACCAAAACAAGAATACATGAAGTTGCCTCGCCCTTCTTGTAAGGAATAGTAGCGGAAAGAGAACTACCGGTATTCTATTTTTAGATTGATAACCAGGAATAAAAATTAACCAAAAGGAAATCTTTGTATTGCTCCTGTAAACGGTTTTGAACCTTATTCAAAACTTATCAAATTAAATATCAAAATTATAAAACTTGTTTTAAGTTTTGCAGTTCATTCCCAAACATTAACAGCCAACTCAATGACACAATGGCATACATTTTTGAGCAGATTTGCCTTTTTTCCGTGCAATGTGTAAGCCCAATGAACAGAAGTCATTTAAGATTTGCTATCAGACAATCTAGCTGATTGCTGCCCACTCCAGTGACTGAGACACCCACAGCAGATGACAAATAAAGTCAGGATTAAGTAAAGTAAATAATGTATCTAAAAAGATGTCTGCTTCAAGACAAAAACGAAACATTTGAGCAACATAGTTTGACAAGCTCCTTCACTAAATGAGAACCAAGAGCTTTTGTCTTTAAAATTGTTGTGACAAAAGAGGCAGTTGCCCTTATTGAATATTTTCTTCAGCTGTCAAAATTTGTTCATATGTCAAAGCATCATGTAAATCACTCGCATACATTTTGGCTGCATGGTCTAACTGTTTACAATCATTAAGTAAAAAAAACGTTTTTACTGTCCTTTGAAAAGGTTTGATGTCAGCATTCAATACCAAAGCTGATTGACTTTTGAAAATGCATGAAGGAAAAAGAAAACTTTTTTTTTGTATTTCCTCCTTTTACCTACAATGGACCATATTCCGTCAAAAAATAGCTTTCATTTTCTTACCTAAGCTTTAATTATCTTTTGCAAACATTTTGCTTAGGGATGAAAACAAACGTTTTCTGTAATTCATGATAAATACTCAACAATCTCTTATATGCCCAACAATATTGAACAGAAAAAGCAAGAAACCATCTTTCCCAAACTGTATGATGTTTTGTGATCAATCTTTATTGAATGGAAAAAACCACATGTTCATTGTGTGAATTTCAACTTAAATAGACAATCATGAAAAATGAATATTACCATTTTGTAACAATGAGTTAACATTTTAGTGTTCTTTAAGTGAACTTAAATATTCATTTCTAATTGGATGATTCCATTATGTCATATAACTCATATTAACACCTATGAAACAGACTATGTAAGATGCAGAAATGTAATAAAAGGAGAAATTTCTAACAAGAGTCACTTTCTGCTTTTGTCAAAGTGGCTTCTTCATGAAACAATAAAGAATTATTGGTCATATTGATATACAGTGATGTCTCGTTAATCCGAACACGTCCGTTCCCAACAAAATGTCCGGATTACCGAATCATCCGGACTAATGAAGCAGAGCATGTTCTTATACACATTATGACATTAACGGTCTGTATACACATGTATACTTATAACCCTTTAGCAAACACCAAATTTTCGACCGTCCCAAATTAAAAGAGTTTGCAGACGACATGTCAAAACGTGATGTAATTCAAAAATAATCTTCAGATATGGCAGAAAACATTGTGGGAAAAGGAGAAATTGCTCATCAAAAGGCGTCTGCAACAAACTGGTCAAATAATTCCGTTCCCTCTCAATTTCGTTCGGATTGCGAGACATCTGGATAATCGGGGTCCGGATAAACGAGGCTTCACTGTATTGATCTTCTGCTGTGGCTTTGAAATTGAATCATACACAAAACATCATAGAAGGGAATGGGTTAAATACAGCATAATCAGCTGCATGCAACTTTCACCAAATACCACCATTACTGTGACAAAATTTTAAAGGTCCTTGTTCACAGATGTGAGGACATTTGGAAATAAAAAAATCAATTTCTTAAAATGGACGACAGTTGTATGGTTATATGAAACATACTGAAGAAAAGACATTGGTGCAAATTTATACTGTCTTTTATTTGTTAAAGTGTTTTAAAAGTGAATTAACATATTTTTTAAACCAAAAGCGTTACATCGCTTTTGAGATCTGCCGCATAAAACCTTTATATACTTTTTAGACGTTTCTTTTATTAATCATGCTTTCAATCACCACTTTTAATTGTATATCAAACAACTATACAAAAGGATATTGTTTCAATATTTTATTTTGACTTTCA
The DNA here is from genome assembly GCA_947846245.1 of Cerastoderma edule. NCBI lineage: Eukaryota > Metazoa > Mollusca > Bivalvia > Cardiida > Cardiidae > Cerastoderma > Cerastoderma edule. The sequence goes on along the minus strand of OX401408.1, from coordinate 13,346,697 downwards.
AATGTTCTCTTCTGTGAACAAGCACCTTTAAAAAGGATTCACCAAATAAAAATGAAAAAAAAAATCTATCTCTTTTCTCAATTCTTTTACAGCATCTAAAGTTGATTTTGAAGTGACGATATTTAGAACAAAGGAGACAGAAACTTGTCATTGGCAATTTTTCAATGTAAAAACAATATTAAGGGTTACAAATAAGGATTCAGTGAAAGGAGAAAGTGAAGTGTATTTATGAGTCTTGCACAGCCCACAAAACTGTAAAATTTGATCTTAACGCTTTACAAAACACCAAATGTTTTACTGTCCCTAATTAAATGAGTTTGCAGATGACATTTCAAAATGTGATGAAATTGGAAAATAATCTTCTGATAGGGCAGAAAATATTGTGGGAAAAGGAGAAATTGCTCGTATAGAGCAATTTCTTCTTTTCCCACAATATTTTCCCGAGTTGTCTGCAACAAAGGGGTTAAATGTCGTTATTGTTTGGTAATGGGTTAAGGGATCAAGGCAAGACTATAGTAAGTCCTTCACAAAAGTGAAGCAGTTACTACAATCTTGTACCAACACCTGATCCATATTACATTCCCAGAAAATGTTTAGTATGTTACTTCTTTGCATTACCAACCACTTACAAAAGACCCCTTCAATTAGCTAATATGGAATTAATGATTCAAACAGGACTATTAAAATGAAATTAAAAAGAAAATTATAATGCCAAGCAAAACTTAAATACTACTTTGGTTCTTAAGGTTACAATTATGTTGCCATTTTTGGAGGCAATTTTGATAATTTTTAGCAAACATTGTGCAGGAAATTCTGGAGCAAATCATCAACCCAATTTTATCATTATTGTCAACTCTTTAAAAAAAAGAAAAAAAAAAACACCCACATTTCTCTAAAAACCAATGTAAAATGGATATGAAACATACCCCACAAGTTTAAAAGTAACAATATATAACAATAAAAAAGGTATTTTTTCAAACCATGTGTCTAATACTGAATACAAACTGACAAAATGGAAACATGTATAGCTACTCAATATACAGGACTACACACACATTGCTATGGAAGGCAGTAAAACCTCAACTGGATCAAAACTTGATTAAATCTCTTAATTAAGGCAGAAACAGAGGTATGTAAATATCTCTGTATTTCAAAAACAGATATGAAATAGGAACCAGTTATTCATTAACAATACTTCATAACATGACTTTCCTGACATAACATAAACCAATCATCTTTGTGACCAATCATAAACTCCAAGGAATTATCTTTATCATGCCACCCTAAACAAATTGGCCAATCAAATCAGCAGACTAATCATTTCTAGACCAATCAGATCAATCGACCAATCACTGACATCAAGAACCAGGGGATTCTGGGAGGCTATTCAAACTGTCGAAACTTTCGCTATCTGCAAACTTTTTCCAGTATCGGAGGAGGTTCTTCTTACTTGACGGTTTTGCTGCGTTGAGGTTCGGTGTCTTCATGCCATTATTACGCAGAATCTCAAGAAGTTCGTATCGGAATGAAGAAATATCTTGTTTCAATTCATTGACGTCGTCTTCTGTGACCCCGTCACCTCGCTGGGGACTGCGCTGTTTCGCCATCACATATCGCTTTATAAGGTCTCTCATCACAGCCTTCATGGAAATAAAAAACGTATATTACATTTTGGTAAGGATTTATCCCATTACCAAACAATAACAACATTTGACCAGTTAGTTGCAGACAACTTTGGAAAACATTGTGGGAAAAGGAGACATTGCTTGTGACGAGCAATTTCTCTTTTTCCCACAATGTTGTCTGCCCCATCAGAAGATTATTTTTCAATTTTATCACCTTTTGAAATGTCATCTGCAAACTCTTCCAATTTGGGACAGTTTAAAATTTGGCATTTGGTAAAGGGTTAAACATTTTTAATTGATATACAAATCTCGTAATTCTCACTAACTGCATTGATTATGATGACAATGCCTGCTTCCCTGCTTTCTCCCTCAAGGATAGTAGAACAGCCATAGCCAGTCATAATAATATGCTATATTTAGAACTACTTTTGTAACCAAAATTCATGGAATTCTCGATCTAATGAAAGGTAATGTATGTAGCCTGTATTCTAATGCAAGCTGCATGAGTAAATTAGTCATGGTATTGTGATTGATTTCCATTGGGGCATTTACGCAAATTACGATTTAATGGTATGTTCTGACATTTTGATAGCCTATGTAATATATATTTAATCAACACAGTTTTGTTTTGTTCATGGGAAATATTTCCTTTCTGAACATTACTTGCATACAACAAACTTGTGCTAATAGAAAAATGTACAAATATACCTTACAATTAAGACAGTTAACATCAATATTGCAAAAGAAGCATAAAGAGGTTAGAACATACCTGGTAACGTATTTCCCTTTCATTAATTTTCTTTACCACTTTCTGAAAAGGTAAAAATGAATAACTTTCAAAATACATGTACTTAAATAACAGGACAAAAATGATTAATAGTTCTTATTTAACCCATCACAAAGCCATTTTAGGATTCGACATGCCTATATGTTGCAGACAACTATTCAATTTGAAAAAGTTTCTATTACTACCATATGTATAAGTATTCAAGTTGTCACTGATCAAATTATCATCTATGTATAAGTATTCAAGTTGTCACTGATCAAACTATCATCTATGTATAAGTATTCAAGTTGTCACTGATCAAACTATCATCTATGTACAAGTATTCAAGTTGTCACTGATCAAACTATCATCTATGTATAAGTATTCAAGTTGTCACTGATCAAACTATCATCTATGTGTAAGTATTCAAGTTGTCACTGATCAAACTATCATCTATGTATAAGTATTCAAGTTGTCACTGATCAAACTATCATCTATGTATAAGTATTCAAGTTGTCACTGATCAAACTATCATCTATGTATAAGTATTCAAGTTGTCACTGATCAAACCGTCATCTCCATATATTTTAACTTACTTGTGGAAAATAATGTGATTTAAGAAGCAATCGTTCCTCAAAAGCTTCTGTTTCCCCAACATTAGGTTTCATATTTTTTAAACTAAGCTGCTTATGCATTTGTATGGAACGATATTTCATAAATGATAACCAATCTAAATAAGAAAGATTACTTTACAAAAACCAAACTCCTATAAAATGATCTATACACTTATAGTCCATTCCGATGAATAAAGGCCATTAAATATCTTTAAACCGACTTATCTAATGGGGTTCATTTCGAATGGTGTTTAACAACAATTTTTCAATTACGTTTCTGCTTACCTAGATCCACCAGTACTAGGCTAGGTTAACCCTTGTAGTGCTGGAACCGACTTCATGCTTATGCAAACAGGTTAGATCCACGCTAGCCGCCAAGAAGATTGGCGGCTGGCCTGTGATCTAACCTGTTTGCAACTCTGGGTATCTTTCCTTATCAAAATTAAGTAAATACTTAAGGTTTTGGAAAGCAGACAACACAAAAATCTAGTATTAGAAAAGTATTCAGCACTATAAGGGTTAAGATGTGTTAGAGTGAATTTACATTGGCACAAACAATTCTGAAATAAATCTTTATGAGATATCTCGTTACATGCTGGTTATATAGTCCAGCAATGTTACAATATAGAATAATGTAATACCAATTTGTTAGTGGCATGCATTGCTACATGATTGCTTAGTCCACCATAATGATTCAACCCTTTCCCAAACAATAACGACATTTGACCACTTTGTTGCAGACGTTTTAGAAAAAATTTTGGAAAAAGGAGAAATTGCTCGTCACGAGCAATTTCTCTTTTTCCCACAATGTTTTCTGCCCTATCAGAAGATTATCATCCAATTTCACCACATTTTGAAATGTCGTCTGCAACCTCTTTCAATTTGGGACAGTTGAAAATTTGGTGTTTGGGAAAGGGTTAACCCAAAATAACCAGAGTACCGTTTTACTAAACATTTTATGCAAACAATTGTGCATAAGTTTAAGAGAACATTCCCTCTCATATCAATATTGGTCGAAGCAATATTGCATGTAACATGTAATTGGATTCGTCTCTCCGAGACGCTTCCAATGACATGTCACATAACAATATTGTGTTTTACATTTAAGATACTATCCATGTTTATCTGTATTGATTTAGGCAAATATTTTCCTTTAATCATTTAGTAAAATGGAACCCTTGTGCTTGCCAGTCTTATCTCTCTAGTTTACATCTCTTCCTACTTGGGCATTTTTGATTGGTCAAAATTAAAAGCAACATCAGACAAAAACAAACAGCGTGAAAAACAATTGTTTTTTTTTTTAATATATTTGAAACCGAAAAACATTTTTAATCCTAATTTTTTATTCCTATCAGTTTCTGACATCCTAATTAAGAGGACTTAAATATAAAATCTTGGACAGACTAATGTGTTAGTGAATAAATAAAGTGTTAGTTAACAACACAAATGTTAGAGTAAAATAAAAAGGTCTGAATACCAAAATCTTAAAAAAAAGAGATGCATAATCAAGGCAAACTTGTTAAGAACGAATAAACACATTAAAGTTCTCAGCTATGCGAAATATAGTCTAATTATTCTGGAAGACACATCTTAATTCTTGCATATGATTCCTTATTTAACCCTTTCCCAAACAATAATGACATTTGACCACTTTGTTGCAGACGACTTTAGAAAACATTGTGGGAAAAGGAGAAATTGCTCATGACGAGCAATTTTTCCTTTTCCCACAATGTTTTCTGCCCTATCAGAAGATTATTTTCCAATTTCATAACATTTTGAAATGTCGTCTGCAAACCCTTTTAATTTGGGACAGTCTAACATTTGTTCTTTGGGAAAGGGTCAAGGAGGAAAATTAGCAAACTTAAACAACAAACTCTTTTAAAATGGGAAATGAAAATTTTGTTGTTTTGTTTTAGTGTAGAAGGTTTAAGATACTTAGTGTAGAGGTAAGGTAAAAAATACTAATAAAAGAAACAATGAGCAATGAGAACATTCTTAAGAATTTGATAACAAATTGAATCCGAACAATTGACATAATTGGTTACTTTATTTTCTCATATTGAGTAGAAAAAAATCGAAAATTAAAAATTGGTAAGACTGCTTTAGGCTTGTGAAATGAAAGCCAGTACTAACATGACTGGGTGTAATGTTCTGACAAAATTAAAGATTTCACCCTTTACCAAACGCAAAATATTTGAAGTTCCCAAATTGAAAGAATTTGCAGATGACATTTCAAAATGAGATGAAATTGGAAAATAATCTTCTGATAGGGCAGAAAACATTGTGGGAAAAGGAAAAATTGCTCATTACGAGCAATTTCTCCTTTTCCAACAATGTTTTCCAGAGTTGTCTGTAACAAAGTGGTTAAATATCGTTATTGTTTGGTAATGGGTTAATTGATTAAAATAAAACGTCGGCAATAACCGTTTAATGGTACAAAAGAGAGAACAGATTCTCATACTCTTCACGTAAATTAGATCTTTCTGCCTATGGAACTTCTTGTTTATAACTTTGATAAGTTTGTGTTTTACTCAAAAGGATTAAAATAAAAGTATGAAACATAATAAAGGGTACTATTTTTGAAAGTGTACAAAGGAATGAAATTAATTGTTATTATACATAACACTTTCAATCATTAACATACAAAGATCAAATTGGATTCTCAAAGCAGATCAACAGCTCAGGTTGTATTGGACCCTGTTAAGATGTATGAAGTTTCATAATGCTACCTTACTTTTAATGTTATATTGAGAAGAAATTTATCAAATTTAAACATCAATCAGACAGGCAAAGAAGAGAATATATGATCAACATTTGGGGAATATTGAAAATTGAATATACTGCATGTCATGAGTAGTACTTTATGCAGGATTCATTGTTGAACACATTCCCCCATATTAGAATTTGAGACTGACCCACACTGAAAGCAACTGCAGACGACAAAAAATTGTAAGATAGTAAAACAACTATAATTTCTAATAAAACCAATGTGACCAAAGTAAAAATTGCTCGTTATGAGTAAAAGGTCACTTTACCAGAGTGGTTTATAAAGCTTTCTGCAGCAGACGCAACAAAATGCACTTTTATGGAGTAATGGTTAAACAATGTTGATTCTGTTAGTTCGAGTTACCAATATCTGTAATAATGATACAATATACATCCATTCTACTAGTTCCAAATAAGGAAAGAAATCCGCTCTTGCCTATTCATGTTGTATCTACATATATATTTATCCTGTTTTGTAGGTACACAGAGAACAATTCGTCCTTAACCCTTATAGTGCTGGAACTGACTTCATCCTTATGCAAACAGGTTGGATCTAGGCCAGATGCCAAGTAAATTGACGGCTGGCCTATGATCTAACCTGTTTGCTACTCTGAGTATCTTTCCTCATCAAAATTAAGCAGATATTTAAGGTTTTGGAAAGCAGATGACACAAAAGTCTGTTTTGAATTAAGAGATTGTTTGGAAAAAATTGTTAGATAATCAAGGTTTCATTTGTAAAAGATTTGTTTACAATCCCACTTATCTGGATTACAATCCCACTTATCTGGATTTGACATGCATTCAGAACAAAACCAAGTGCTTACACTTAATTTCTGTCTTTGCTGCAAAATAAAACACACCACAACATACTTTAAAGCAACAAAATCAGGGTCACAAATCATTAAGTCAGGTTGGAAAGTCGAAAACAGATGAGCTATCAAAAAATAAGATTTCAAACCACACTTGAGATTTGTCCCATTTGACTAAACATTTCCCCCAACAATTCCATTGTAACTTATAAATGTATGCATGGTAAGAATTCATTCCAAAGGTAAAATCAGATTGACGTTTCTGTTAAGCCATTACCAAACAATAGCGACATTTAACCACCATTGTGGGAAGGTGAGAAATTGCTCATAACAAGCAATTTCTTCTTTTTCCACATTGTTTTCTACCCTATCAGAAAATCATTTTCCAATTTCATCACATTTTGAAATGTCGTCTGCAAACTCTTTCAATTCGGGACAGTTGAAAATTTGGCGTTTGGTAAAGGGTTAAACAGAACTCTTTTCAACTTATAGGCCAAAGCCTTTATCAAGAAAAAACACTCAAGCATTGACTCCACTTTTTCTAATATGGTAGTCCCCTTTTTTAAAAAATGTTTAAATGTCACAACATTTTAGTAAGTGGGCTTGAATAGAGAAAAGGTCAAGTCAATGTGAAAGTGTAATTTCTTAATAAAAACTTCTGATGAAATATTAATAAATGTGGGGGGGGGGTTTTATATAAAAATGTAAAGCTATATTTCAGAGCACATAAATCTGAAGTGTGTTCATCTTCAAGCGTAACAGGAAATCAGGAACTGCATGAACGATTAAGTAGCCATTCATGAACACAAAGGTGTTCTTGAACATGTTCAAGAACTTCAAGTATATATTCATTCATTGTCATCAAGAATAGGTTCATGAATAAATTCATGGACATGTTTCATGTCCTTAAATACATCAATGAACATGTTCTTGAAATCTATGAACATATTCAAGAACATTTTTGTGTTCATGAACAGCCATTTTTTTTTTTTCCTGTTAATAAAGTTCATGAACACAGTTCTTGTCGACGGGCGCACATGTCCAAAACAGTCTGTCTTCAGACATAAGATTGTAAACATTGGTCACATGATTGGGCCTCTTATAAGTTCCTAAAAACTTTGCTTATTTGTGATTAAATGGAATAAGGCATTAGAGGAAGAACATTAATCATTTATCTTGAGTCACAGTAGTTCCATACAAAAACATGATAAGCATAAATGAGGGAATGAGAGAAAGAGCCTTATTGAAACAAACATTTGTGGTATTCTGTAATTATCTACTTTATAAAAACATGGGGCCCGTTTTACTAAACAACTTACGCTTAAGATTTGCGTAAGTCTAAAACAACAATTCCTCTGATTTCAATATTTGACGAAGCAATATTGCAAAGTGACACATCATTGGAATCGTCTCTCCGAGACGCTTCCAATGAAGTGCCACATTGCAACATTGTACTTTCATTGAAGATACTATCCATGTTTATCAATTATGACTTACGCAAACATTTTCCGTAAGTTGTTTAGTAAAACGGGCCCCAGAATAATAGAAAAAGATGCCATTCTTGCGCAATAACTCCTACAACAACATGTTTTCCATTTTGTCAGCACAATAACTCCTACAACAACATGTTTTCCATTTTGTCAGCACATTAACCTATGAACCCTTTACCAAAAGGCAAATTTTCCACTGTCACAAATTGAAAGAGTTTGCAGACGACATTTCGAAATGTGTTGAAATTGGAAAGTTATCTTCTGATAGAGTAGAAAACATTGTGGGAAAAGGAGAAATTGCTCCTTGAGAGTAATTTCTCCATTCCCCACAGTATTTTCCAGAGTCGTCTGCAACAAAGTTGTAAAATGTCAGTATTGTTTCGTAATGGGTTAATGAATGCATTAAATCTCTACCCATTCCAAGGAACCAGTATTAACAATTTATAGTTTTGACAAGAAATTAAGTGGCAAGTGAAACACACACATTATCATGATTACCTAGATTTGTTACAGAAATACCCCATGAGCAGGGTTTATCTAATTATGACGAGTACTTAACATCAAAGGTGTTGGTAAACAACACATTACCACCTAACGCCACATTTTTTTCTCTTGCAGCAGACACTTTCATAAAGCATTTTGGCAAAAGGAGAAATTGCTTGTGAAAAGCAATTTCTCCTTTTGCCACAATGCTTTTTCAATCTATTCTCATACCACAACAGCAGATCTGAAATGTTTATTACATGTTTACAAAGTTTTTCTAAAGTCGTCTGCTTCAGGTACAAAAATGTCGTCTGCAGGTGGTAAAAAATAATCATGTTCTTGGAATGTTTCATTAACTCCATCAACCCATTCCTCCCATCTTGGTGTTTTGGAATGGTCCAAAATCATGGTACATGTAAGAGCAGACGACAATTCTAAAATATGAAAGAAAAGCAATGTCTTTGTGAAACTGTGTAAAAACTATTGTCTCAACTGTTTATCATAAAATAAATATTTTGTTTATGGCATTTGGTAGAAACATTATGACAAAAGGAAACTTTACATGTAAGGAGCAATTTTCTTTTTTTAACATACGTAGGTTAATGTGAATAGTTTTGGCCCTAACCAATGTGTACCGAGAACAACCAAAGTAATCCGAAGACAGAATGAGTTTCAAAATGGCGGATTATTGGTGTTCTACCTTAATTTGAAATCACTATGGAGCAAAGAAACAGTCATAAACACACACACTGCATCTAATACAAGCACTTTATATTGGCAGAAATAAATCACAACTGCAATGGTTTCTGTCTCAATTGCTTACAGGAAAACCGAGCACTTTATGGCATAACTAGGGCTTCCCTGAAAACTTTGATTAATTTTCAAACAAACAACAAAACTTGCGATAAAAAACTGTAAAATCTAGAGCTTAAGACGGAAGCATCTTATCTTTTTAAGACGTATCCTGGAGTAAGATTCTATGCAGAGAATTTGTTTCTTTTTTTGTACATGTGTTCTATGGAATACATGAAACAAAAATCTAGTTTAAAAAATAGGGGTCACCATGCTTGTTTTTTCACAATGTAGCTTTTTCAAGGGCCATTACTCTGTATTTCTGAGAAAAATGATGTTCAGACTATGATAATCAATAATTGTAATAAAAGTCCATAAAAATACATAAAAGGTATAAATTTCCTTTAGATAACATTCATTATGCATTTTAGAATACAACAGATCAGTTCCTTCGCGGGAAAAATTATCAAATTTATGGCTAAAAACTTAAACCAAAGGGTCGATAAACAGACAAAATGTTGACATTTTCGCCAGTTGAAAAAAATCTAACGCAGAGAATTTGTCCAAATTTCTAATTCAATTAGCTAATTATGTATGATAACAGAAAATATAAAAATATATATGCCTATCCATACTCATCTATGAGTAAAATGACACTGAAATGATTTGTCCGAATTGTCATTGAATTAAATTACGCAGTCATTTTCACACTCCGGTACACATGACTTGGCATACTTAAAGCCATACATGCGCTCATTTACACTAAACTTGTGAAAGTTCTAGAATAATCTAAAATAAACTTAAAACTACTTTAAATTCCCTTTTACAGAGGAATTGAGTCTGTAAAATGTTCACATGTTGCTTTTAAAAGAGTGAATACTTAAGGTTTGTTTACAAAAAAGCGAGAAAACTAGGTCAGTAGAGAAACATTGGGAACCACTAAAACCCAAGAAATTCTCCATTTTGAATGTTCATGTTGTTAATATTGGATAAATTAAGGTATTTTTATATGTTTCATGTGGTTTTTCTAACCAGATGATCGCCACTTGTTAATCCAAGCGCTCATTGCTATTTTAGATGTTACTCAAATGTAAACAATGAAGTTAAATTGGTGGGCACCAAAATTTGTGAAAATAGCACTTTGAAAAATATATAATGAATAGTGCAGGCGTGATATTGTCATGATCCTGTGGTCTATTGCTATTCTATCATAATTTATAACTCATATTACCAAGTTTTGCAGTTTTTCTGAGCGTTAGTATGCTTTTAATATTTTCTATAGTTTTTGCCCGTTTCTTTGACATAAAGCAACCTGAGTTACTTTTCTTTCACAACAACATCTTAAACGGCGATTTATGACTGATTTTGACACATTAGTGGTAATTTTGTTTTTTTATCCGAAGACTACCCAATGTAAAATAATAAAAGTAACGGATAGCAACATGCGCGGTTTATGTGCGCAGTGACTACTCCGGGATACGTCTGTAAACACGTCTTAGTAATAGCAAAACATCAATATCCACTGCAGTAATTTGAAGGTCAGTGATCCAGGTGAAGTGTCGGTCTCAGGACCCAAGGGTGATAAGTTTGAGTCCTGAGAGAAGCGTCATCTAGCATGGCCCACTTTGCAGTATTTCATTAACCCTTACAGTGCTGGAACCAACTTCATGCCCATGCAAACAGGTTAGATCCAGGCCAGCCCCCCAAAGTAAATTGGTGGCTGGCCTGTGATCTAACCTACTTGTTATTCTGAGTATTTTTCCTCATCAAAATAAAGCAGATATTTAAGACGACAGTTAAAATTATTTTTAGAAAATAAATCAGTGTTCTAAGTGTTAACAATTGGTTCAAGTACTTGTTATGTATCAAGGAAGCAGAGTTGATAGTGACTAATCTACGTTGTGACAACTTATTTCACACTCTATGTAAAAAAATAAATAAGGTTAAATTAAACTAATCATACATGATGGGAGAGGTTAAATAAAACAACTTTCCCCACAATCCCTTCCCAAGCTCGACCAGCCCGCAGCATCAACACACTCACCCGTATACTCTGCCATCGACTGTTCTTCCTCTCCTTTGAGCATAGACATATCTTGTCCTTGAACCACTTCATGATGTAATAAAACGTTTTCGGGCTTGGGATGATGTTAAAGGGCGCGGGCAAAGTACCGCTCTCCTCAAAATAACTGATCCACAACTTAGATCGGGCAAACTTCCATTCCTCATCCGCCTGACTCTGAAAAATTACAAGGAAAGAACATTAATTTAGTAATTTCTTTTAGCAGTGTCTAAGAATACTTCATATCAAAAACAGCTCTGACAACAGTGACATTGCTCGTAAAGACAGTAATGCAGTGGTAGAGCGTTGACCTAGGTCCCTGGTTCAATCCCTATAACAATGAGATAAGAATTCCTGGACTAACCCGTTCATCGGTGTGAGTACTGGTTATGAATCCAGGAAGCAGTGATTGAGACTGAGTTCAATAAGCTTCAAGCTTGAGTCACCATTGATATTTTAAACAAGAAGTTTAAGCTAAGATCAACTTGATATGTTAATCATGAATAATCTCCTCTTTTCAAAATATTTTCAAGGCTTTCCTGCTAGAAAAGGGTGACAAGACATTTTCCACACATCAACTGTAAACCACAATTATTACAATGACTCGTTTAGATCTATGTGCATCAGGGCCAGTTTTCAAAACAACGACTTTGTACTTAACCCTTTCCCAAACAATAACGACATTTGACCACTTTGATGCAGACGACCCTAGAAAACATTGTGGGAAAAGGAGAAATTGCTCGTATCGAGCAATTTTTCCTTTTCCCACAATGTTTTCTGCCCTATCAGAAGATAATTTTCCAATTTTATCACCTTTTGAAATGTCGTCTGCAAACTCTTTCAATTTGGGACAGTCGAAAATTTGTTGTTTGGGAAAAGGTTAAACTAAAATTCTTGGTTATTCTAAAGTATGGTTATCATACTTAGCCGAGCAAGCTAGATGAGCTGTGTTCTTGATGTTGCTTTTTTGAGCATTAAATTTATCACAGCACTTGAGAAAGATTTTAGGTTGCCTCAAAAAATCAGTGTTTTAACTGAAGTTTGGGCACAAAAGTTGAGCAAGAGTTCACTTTTAGATCATCACTTTACTTTGATAATTATACTTAAAGTTAAGCAGCAAATTTTGAGTTTAAGTAATATATCAAACTTAAGTCAATTAATTAAGTCAATTTTGAGAACACTGACCCAAAGGAATAAAGAACCAACTATGGCAAAAGGACGTATTTTTCAAAATGAGCTATTTCTACTGCTCACAATGGTTTCTTTTTAATTACACAAAAAATACAAATGTTTCTACTTAATAATTATCATCTACTGATTTGTTCATATTGGACATAAAATTATTCATAAAATTCCTTACCAGGAAAGAAAACTCGGCTAAATGTCAAGAAACATAATGAACAAAAACAACAAAAAAACTATTAATACAGTGATATTCATCTCCCGTGGACAAAAATCACATCATTAACTCTAAAAACCTAATGGGTTATCGCTGTTTAATGGCATATCATTAAAACAGGGATGGAAGTCCAATCATTATCTCTGAAAATGAATAGGCGACATGAATATGATACACATGGCATGAAATAAATCTGAACTAACGCTTTACTGAAAAACCAGCTTGTTTAAATGTTAACTCTTTACTAAACAGCAAACTTTTTACCGTCCCAAATTGAAAGAGTTTGCAGATGACATTTCAAAATGTGATGAAATTGGAAGGTAATCTTCTGATAGAGTAGAAAACATTGTGGAAAAAGGAGAAATTGCTCGTAACGAGCAATTTCTCCTTTTCCCACAGTGTTTTCCAGAGTCGTCTGCAACAAAATGGTCAAATGTCGTTACTATTTGGTAATGGGTTAACTTGTACATAGATAGGTCTAAATATTAGCATATATTAAACAACACGTCTGCTGACTAGTTCAGTCCTATATTGTGAGTATGAATCTTAATTGTCTCATTGCGATGTTTATAGTGCTTACCAACAGCACAGAGTGGTTCAATGATTTATATAATACTGCATAAATAACCTTGTTACATCCAGACCTGCATATTGATTGAGAATACATTAACCAATGAAATAAATGAATATCCATTAATGTCAGAGATAAAATAATTCATTCTTTTTTGACAAAGCTATTTATACAAATAATGAAAGAATACAAATTTTCTTTCTGTTCACTGAAATAAAATAACAGATTATTCTTAAAATGTCAGACTGAGCAACTTTTCTAAAACCTATTTTTTGTATTTAAATACCATGGAACCAACCTAGTTTTGTTGTTTGTAAACTGTCTAGTTGAGTTCTTCAAATTATAGTAAAAAAAGTCACAAATTTATGAAGATGTTTTACTTAATTTCAAACTTCTGACAATCCGAAATAAAAATAGTTTGAAATTAATCCATGTATTTCCTTAGGTACGATTGGAATTGCTTTCCGGGAAAAAGACCCTCTGAAACCAAGATTGGGTCTCCAGCTCAACAGGACGGCATCTTGTTAAGAAATAATACAGTCAACAGCAAAATCTTTTTTTAATACACTTTTGTCTCTTAATCATTTCATCAAATGTTAATCACATCATCAAAAAATGAAAGTAGTCTTTAGTCGAAATGTAAATTTTCAATTAAAAAAGTGTTTTAATGAAAAACTAACCAATGGAATTATTCTTTTATCAAAATAAGTATTTTACCATCATGATAACAAATTTTTGTTTTTGTCTTTATGATTTAAATAGTCTGCTAAAATAGCCAATCAAGAGTTGTTATTGACAAATCAGTAAAATGCAATTTAACTTCAACGAAAGGAAGGAGACTTGGATAAGGCTTTACTATCTCTTCAAAATAGCTATCAAGTTAGCAACTTAATGTTTCCTCTGTATCTATTATTCATGCAGAAAAGCCCTTTCCTAGAAGTTAACCCTTACAGTGCTATAACCTACTTAATGGTAAATTGGCCTCTGGCCTGTGATCTAACCTGCTTTTAAGGTTTAGGAAAGCAGGCAACACAAAAATATATTTTTAGAAAATTACCCAGCATTCTAAGGGTTAACAAACCAAAAGAATATGGGAACCAACAAGTATGTTATCATGATGGTCATCTATACAATATTACATGAACTTCTATTTATCCTGTCAAAAGTGTCATTTTGAGACCGATAACTAGGTGCCGTATAACATTTGTGATATCCGGCACTAACCATATAATACATGCACGCGACTAATCATGACGTCATAAGAACGATATGACGTCATGTTTACATCATTCTCTACTTATTTTTTCCGTTTTTCTCGTGTTTTATTTACATCTTGTTTGTTTGAAAGAATACATAAAGCTAACAGGATAAATAGAATAGATAGTTGATGTCTTTGAATGGGAAAAGTTATCGGGCTCGGCTTCGGATTATTATCCATTTCGCCTTCGGCTCACCGGATAATATTCCAAAGCCTTGCCCGATAACATTTCCGATTCACGACACCAACCATCTATTCTCTATATCTAGCGTTCAAGAGGGCCTTCTGGGAGATACAAGCAACAATGTTACAGTAAAAGATAAATGAGTTTAACACCTTTTTGAATAAAGTATATTATTATATCATACAAGAACTGTTGCATGTCAGTGTTACATTATTCTAGAAGCGCAATGTGACAGCCGACAATAAAACCCAAGTAGCAGACGGCATTAACCAAGATTACTTCATAATGCCATCCTTTTACCCACTGACAGCAGAAGACTCAAGTATACACTGTGACAAAAGGCAGATTTGTATGTGACAAACAATTTCTCCCTCGCTATGTCAATGCGATTTCTACCAAACACCATTATGTTTCTCCATTTGTTTGGCTTTACATAGCGACAACAGTATTTCAGTTATTTTGCATTTGTCTGGATGGTGTTACATTGAGGAAGACCCTGAGCTTTACTGTATGGATGGCAAAGGTAGATAGAACCATTGACATTTTGTAAGTCAGCCTTGAGACATCTCCAATGGAGATCCAAATATAAAGCTGCTGGTATGTGAACCCGAGCAGAGATGGATCATGTGATTTTGATCCAAGCCAAGAATGATCATGTAATTTCAAAACCAAGCCTAGAAGGATCATGTGATTTCAAGTTTAGTTCACTAGCCACTTGGCCACAAAGGAAGAGTTACTTTTCATACTTATTCATTGTCGTCTGCTGCCACTTTCAATTTAGGCCAGTCGGATCATCATGAATGGAAGAACGAGTTTACATGTGACTACAGAAACAACAATATTTTGGTGTAAAGTCAGTGTTGAGCTATTTTTTATAAAGAATTGAATCTGTGCGGCAAGTTATTTGTTTGAACAATAACTGAAGATCGAAATAAACCAGGTATCCCATATGAGTCTGAAGCTGTTTAAGGTTTTTTGTTTTGTGAAAATCTCCTTACCCCCTAATTCCTCCATAATTATTCAATCTAAAACATTCGAAGAAGAATACTCTTTGAATTGAAACTTTTGAACAAAAGCTGAACCTGTTCCTCAACAAGAATTTTCTCCTTTTAAGACCACATCTATTCAATTGTAAAATAGACCTACAATTTCTTCAACTGATGTTCCCTTCAACATTGATTGGTGACAAACAAAGGATTTACATGGGTTGTCTCCCTTTATCCAATAGCTGCCATTTATAATTCAATTCCATACATGAATTAATCCAAACACAGTTGTGTTGAACAGAATTTTATGACTCATATTGAAATTTTCCATAAAAATTAGGCGCATAGCTGAGACTATTTGAAAATTACACACTTGAACCAGGGAATCTGTCTGGAATTTACGCTTAACATAATGTTGTGCTATTTTAATACTACAATTGTATATCATGAAATGAGGAGCCATGAAATACATTGCCTATTCATGCATATTTCAAGAATCTCATTTTTTTCTTTTTATCAGTTAAGACCAGATTTCATGAAAAACTAAATATGAAACAAGTTATTGCACCAAATATTCCTACATACACGGTAAAATGATTTGCAAAAAGATTTTACGCATGTGCATACATGCATAAGCCTAGCTACACGCTTGTTTATAATATTCTAACAGATCCTTCAATGGTGTGTTGGTTATATCTGTGCATGTTAAGTTACTTGAGTTTTATATATGGTAAACTAAATAGTCTAAAATATCAATTGTTAAGAGTTTCTTCAAGCATTTAAACTCATTCAGTACACAAACACCAAGAGTACCCAGTCACCTAATGCATGAAAGCACTGTTAACATAGAGACTTAGTATGGACCCATTAGAGTTGTTTTTTCTCCAAGTTTACAACCTTAAAGAATCCCAAACCTGGAATATAATTAGTTTGAACAAGTCACGCTATCCATTAGACAGTATAATAGGAATTCTAATTAGCAAGAAAGATGTCTGAACAGTCAGTCGGTGTCTTGGAGTGGAGGATTTTATCCAGTAGGGCAGTGAAATTTTACCTGGAAATTCAAAGGAAAATATGAGAAAACAAAGTGGAGAGGAGCCATTTGATTTAACCTATTACCAAACAATGGCGACATTTGACCAGTTTGTTGCAAACAACACTGGAAAACGTGGGGAAAGGAGAAATTGCTCTTAAAGAGCAATTTCTCCTTTTCCCACAACATTTTCTGCCCTACGAAAAGATTGTTTTTCAATTTCATCACATTTTGAAATGTCGCCTGCAAACTCTTTTAGTTTTGGACAGTCGAAAATTTGGCGTTTGGTAAAGGGTAAGAGGTCTGTACTCTAACCACTAGGCGACAGAAGCCCCCAAAAATATTCTTAAAGGTTCTTGTTCACAAATGAGAAAAAATCAAAAGTCAAAATAAAATGTTCTTGAAGCAATACAGCTTTTGTTTCATGTATGATATGCAATTAAAAGTAGTAAATGAAGGCATCTTTAGTTGAGGAAGCACCAATATATCTAAGTGTGTACGGCTATCTACTGTAGATCTCAAAACTGTTACACAGCTTTTGGATATAAATAGCATATCATTTCACTGTTTGCAGGCTCTAAAAACTTTAATACAAACTAATTTTGATTGCAATGACTATTGTCCAGTGAGTATCATTCAATAGAACAGCTGTTGTACAGTTTTAAATAAATTAATTTCTAACTTCCAAATTTCTTCTCATCTGTGAACAAGCACCTTCGAGAGACAATGATGGCTAAAGGAGAAATTGCTTGTTCAGATCATTTTCTATTTTTTGTCCCAATGGTTTCAATTCAGTAATTTCTACATAAATCCCTTTTGTAGCTTAAAATAAGTTCATTTATGAGGGAATGGTTAGCATAAAGTATTCACTAAGAATCTTTGAAGTGCATGCCTCGACCTAATTTAAGATAAAAAATTCTGTCTCAATTTTACCCACTAAGTACCAATGACGCCTTACCATTAACCAAATTTGTTCCAGTGATTCAGACAAAATGCAGATTGAATATCACAGGAACAGACTATCAGAGACATCTAAGTCTTGTCTGTAATGATTCAAGAGCCTTTGTAATGTGAATTCAGAGTCCATTTGTGTCTTTTAAATAAGAGAAAACTCTTAGCCTTAAATTACATCGTTTGAAAATAAAAAGCTAGCACACCACAATTTGCATTATAAAGAACTTCTGATAAAATAACCCCCTTTTTTGTATTTCTCAACCCTATACTATTGGTAGTCAGCAGAATAGTTTTGATTAGTAGATACAAACAAGAAAACAAGAAGTCATTAATGAAATAAAGCATACAAAAGATCTTTATCATTTACTTATATTGTGACAGTAGATCTCATCATTAATAAATTCCTCTTTTTTCACAGTATGGGTTATTTCTTTTAGACTATCAACACAGCTTTAAAAGGAATATACATTAAAAAAAAGTTCAAATCCTTCCCTTAAGAAATATAATTTTATTATTTCTGAAGCAGGCAACAAAAAATCCCCCAATCTGATCCCATCACCACTGATTACTTGACCGCTGTGCGCACCGGTCAGTATCCATTTTCAGTTTTCCGTCATCTTTTTTCGTGTTTTATTTTCATTTTCTGTTTGTTTATTCAACAGGAAAAATTGACTAGATGTTCGGTTTCTTAGAATAGGAAAGGTTATTGGACTAGGCTTAAAAATATATGATTCGCCTTTGGCTTGCGGGATAATGTTCCTACACCTTACACAATATCATTTCTGATTCAAAACATCAAACATTTGTTATATAGAAGACGATCTTTATAAGCTTAGCTTTCGATTGAATCAAGGTTCACTAGGAAAATATTATTTTTCATACATTATAGCATCTGCTGATGGTTTCAATGTTGTTGATTTTTAATAACACTTACAATGGAAGTGAACGGCCATGAAAAAGTGAAAAGGACACGTCATTTTGATATGAAATGCATACTAATCTGTGTTATTTCATTGAAAAATTTCTTCTTTTCTCACAACTATGCTGTCATCTGGTTGAAGTCTACAAAATCCTACATTTCTTTAGTAAAGGAAACTTTCAGAATGATGAGCATGGGGATTACAATAGCCACAATTGTGATGTTCACTAAACATTACGTTCTGAACATTCCTATAGAAACATGGTGTCTGATTACGCAGATAGGAATAAAAGAAAATCTGTTTCTGCAAGAATTTGCAAATAACACATTTTGTTGAGGCAGATTCCAAGAAAACCCTTTACTAGTTGTGAAATCTGCAATAGACAAATATGAAATTAATTTAACAAAAATAAACCTTTAGTGGAATTATTGAAATGCCACAGAACTTTGCAGGCAAAATGCAAAACTTTAGCTTTCTTATTAACAATCAAAAATTCATATTTTATTTTTTGACATCAGAAAATGCACTAGAATTATTTGCAAAAATACACTGCAAAAAATGGCTTCATTTTTTTCCAAAGTAAAAAATCACACAAGTGGTCTGCTAATGATGCAGCAATTGTTTAGCTTTAGAGGATTTGTGTGTTTTTTTTACTTTAAAAGGTTTTGGCAACAATCAGTGCATCCTTCAGGCATTTCCTTTACAGAATCAAAAATAAATTAAAAATGATGTTCTTTAAATATCACTTTTCAATGTGAACATAAAGATTTAAGAGAAAATTACTCAAATAAACTGCTAGCCAAGACTTAAGTCATATGTAGCCACCAATGTGAAACTCTGACCTTGGGAAAATAAGACACTGGTAATAGGTCTTCACAAGATGGCTTATTGCCTTATAAGTACATTTCAAATCCAACAAAACAACAAATATTCTATATAAACGTTGATCTCGAGGAAAAGCCAAAGTTATGCATCTATCTGGCCTTGTGATGGTTTCCTACTGAGTAAGTAAGACTCGTAGACATTTTTCTTCGAACCGGGTCAATAACTTGGAGAAAATTAATTCCTACTACAATGTCTGTTTGATTAATTGGGTCATCTTGTCTGTACGGAATTGAAATGAGATCATCTAAGTGATAGATGTACTCACTGCCCTCTCCGAGTTGTGTCGTTGATTATTTCGTAGTGTGTTCACTGATTTATCATTGTTTTCCATCCATGTTCCCTTCCTCTTGATTACAATGGTATTGTCAATAGATGCCATGAAAAGGTGCACTGACTGACATTGACACACACACTACCCTCTTTTAAATGTCCGATGATTTAATCCTATTTTTGATGGTACTTGACTTGGATAGGTCAGAAAAGAAAACTGTGTCGTAATTGCACAGGGCTATACACAGTGCTATACAAAAGCCATTTCATTTAGTAAATGTTTTATTGTATAAACAATATGCAGAAGAGCTTTCATTGAAAGCTTTCTAACGGTGTTGAACAGACTCCTTTTGTGTCCTGGTCACAAAGTGGGACTAAACAACTATCTTACCAATCAACGAACAGTTTCTGTTCTACCATTGACCTTGGCAGACAAAGAAGTACATTCATCAAGCTATAAACTTGTTGGTAATTTCATCAATCTACAATGTACTTGCAACTTCCCATTTTCTAATACATATTTCTTTTCATATGCAGAATTTAATTGAGTTTTTGCAAAGTATTTACGAGACTTATCTAACAGTGTTTCCGGGTACCTGGCCTTTTGTTCTGGTTCCAAATCAGGACTAAACAACTATCTTTCCAATCAACTAACTGATTTACCATTGAGCACCACAGACTAAGAAATGTTATCATTTTTGTGGTCATAAAGCTAGCTTTGAGGAAAATGTTTGTGATTGCAGCAATCCAATACATGTATGTAGAGGCAATTTCTCATTTTTCAACAAGTAAGTCATATCAGCCGCAGAATATTCCAGGGATCTATTGCAAAGAATCTAAGGCAACAAACCACTCAAATTTAGATTCTTGGTACGATACTAGAACATATGCTTAATCAATTTTCCAGATGCCTTATAAAGAGGTATTAACCCATGACCAAGCAATAACCACATCTAACCACTTTTCCTTTTCCCACAATGTTTTCTGCCCTATCAGAAGAATATTTTCCAATTTCATAACATCTTAAAGTGAAGTCTGCAAACTCTATCAATTTGGGACAGTCCAAAATTTGGTGTTTGGTAAAGGGTTAAGGAGTCACCATAAACATGATAAATTGCAGCTAAGACTCCTGGGTAACAAACTCTAGCTACACACAGACACTCCGATTAATAAATTGTCACTAATATGAAATCAATCCCGGCTGGTATCCCATTATTGTCCTTTATTACTTGTTAACTCTGGAAGGGGGACCAACCAATGTGAGAACAAACCAAATCGGGACAGTGGAAAAGCTATCAACATCTGCTTCTGCTTCTTCTGATCAATAATCTTGTCAAGAGTAAGATCTATGGTCAATTGGTATAAAGGTTACAAATTGTCCTATTTAGATAGATATTTTAAACAATTAAACTAAAACTTAGTGACTAAAAGCAACTGTATCAAAGGAAAGGAATCAATCTCATTTTTCATAATTCATAAAAAGTATATGATGCTTAAACTAATTGAGGCAATTGAGCGTTTGAGTGATGAAATTATGATCAAACTTCACCTTCCCAAGGTAAGTCTTGTTTAATCATTCATTTTATGCCAAGTAGGGGTATTCAAACCTTAGCTATCACTAAAGGTTCAAGAAAGAACCTTACAACCTTTTGTTGTTGTTCTTATCCATTTTAACTGGATATTTATGTATATTGTGTATATTTCGATGAATAAACTATGTTTAAACTAAAGTTTTTAGCCATTGATTGGGTTGTCATCATTTCTTCGTAGATCTAATGTATGAAATTTTCCAAAGAAACAAATTGTAACTATGTCACCATTCTGTTCTTTACTTCTAATTGACTCATTTTGACTTGTGAGTAGTAGAGGCCTTTAGAGACCCCTGAAGCAAAATATAAACTAATGAGGTTATAACCAATAACTTACGGAAATATTCTGGTAGGAATTGCTCATCATTGCAATGAGGATGTTAAGGAGAATAACAAAAGCAATCCAACTATAACTTCCGAACATCAGTTTGCCGACAAACTCGGTGAATTCGTGCGGTTCCTCCAACTCTACGTGATCAAGGTCCACGAGTCCATAAATCGCCCAGTACAGACTCTGAATGATCTCAAATAGGCTGAAAATAGAAGAACAGGACATACTCCATAACAAGGGAAGAAGGATAGCAGGGGTGGCAATATCAAACATCCATATTCCAGTTTGTCCAAGAGCTTTAACCCTTTCCCAAACAGCAAATTTTCGACTGTCCCAAATTGAAAGAGTTTGCAGACGACATTTCAAAATGTGATGAAATTGGGAAAAAATCTTCTGAAAGGGCAGAAAACATTGTGGGAAAAGGAGAAATTGCTCATCATGAGCGATTTCTCCTTTTCCCACAATGTTTTCTTAAGTCGCCTGCAACAAAGTGGTCAAATGTCGTTATTGTTTGGGAAAGGGTTAATGGTCAAGTGAATTTTTACTGGAATTTACATTATAATCATTATACTGGCAATTTCAGGAAAATATATGGCAATTACTTACAGGAAATCAAAATTCGATTTTGCTACCGCTGGATATGTACACAATTAAGATTATACCATGAAAACAATGCGTTATTGTTACAATTATCATAAATAGAGCTCGGCTCATAAAGAGTGAGTAAGACCCCAAATGAAAGCTCATTTGGGATATGAAAGCTTTTTATCTATGCAACACATCTTCTAGATGCAGTATGCCATGAAAATCAAAATGTTTCTTATCCCTTTCCCAAACAATAACCACATTTGACTACTTTGTTGCAGACGAATTTAGAAAACATTGAGAGGAAAGGAGAAATTGCTTGTGATGAGTAATTTTTCGTATTCCCACAATTTTTCTGGCCTATCAGAAGATTATTTTCTAATTTCATCACATTATGAAATGTCTTTTGCAAACTCTTTCAATTTGGGACAGTCGAAAATTTGTTGTTTGGGAAAGGGTTAAATATTACTCTTGATCTTTTTAAATAATGTTAAAGAAGGCTAGAGGCTTCCTTACTTCAAATACACTAAGCTTATTGTATTGTTTTGTATTAGGAGCAATGGATTAGAAGACCACTTAGTCTGATACCCCCTCAAAAAACTTTCTGAAATATCAATTGTCTAGCTCATCAGTGATGGAAGAAAATACATAAATTGAAAGGTTCATCAGGTCTCTGTTCAGCATCTTGGTTGATCTTTCAAACAACAGCTAGAAAACTGGGCAACCATTAAAAACTCCAAAAGAATTCCAGTTGTAACAATCTCACACAGGTAATGATGACACTGTCGTTTTTGATTACGTAATTTTTTTTGCATGCTATCCTAAGGTGACCTCATGTTTCTTTATATCTTAATATCCTTGTATAACACATGTCACTATAACAATTAAACATAACTACCTTACTCAGTCTAATAGAGTATGTTGAGAGTTCAGCACAAAACTAAAGCAAGTCCTTCACAAAAGTTAAGGACTTATTAAAAAGTCTTGGATTGAACTCTTGTTATCTTATTTTTTATTTATATGGGTTTCACATTGCATCAAAATTATTTCAGTTATGTTGCGATATCTGACTCTTAAAGATGGAAGAAGGCCCCATACTCGATGTAAGGGCTGGTCAAGCAGTGTAGAATCATTGTAACTCTGTAAGTCAGTCGGGAGACTACCTCTCATGGTTATTGAACTCTTGGTGTGTAAAGGTTCTACAATATTTTGTTCATACAAACACTCATGATGTTTGAAAAGGTATTTCAAAAAAACAACCTTTCCTACATACTTAATTCAATAATTCCCCATTTAACTTGATCTAAAGAGTACTTACTTGGCAAAACTTTTGTACTTCCTGTCACATGGGTCAATCTTGGCGTACCAATATCGGTCTTTATCGTACTCGCTGTTCCGTCGCGTTAACTGGCATTCCTCCGAGCGAAGCGTGGCGTAATACCAGTGTAAATGATTTAATCCACAGGCGAAAGAAAACAGCACTAACAAATACAACATTGCGAATTTCATCAAATCGTTGATCATACGTCCCAATGAAATTTGAAGCGGTCCCAAATGTGGATTCACAGTGAATATGTAGATGAGCTTGAGGGAGCTGAATATGTTAGCGGCGGCGAAAAGTGCCTCCGCGATTAAGTTTGGGTCATATGGGTCCCAATCTCGGCGTTGAAGGTTGGCGTGGTCAAACTCTCCTTCCTCAAGCTCTTTCTTCACCTAAAACAGACAAAACATTTTGAGTTCAGTATCTATTCTAGAAATCCAAAAGAAGGGGGGAAAATCGCCCCTTACCTTAAAAATAAGGGGCGATTTTTTAAAATTAGGGGAGGCGATTATCAAATGCAATTATTAAACCCATCACTCAAAAGTACCTTAACTATGAATCCTTGTGGTATTAGTCTATATGTATGCCCAAAACTCAGTTTACAGATAATGACTGTTATATCATATCACTAATCATATGTCCATATCAAAAGATATTTCCTGAGGGTTGAGGTTTCTTATAGAAGTCCGTTATCCGCTTCCTCGACATGCTTGATCAAGGACCTATGCACTACGTAGACAAAGTGCTTTCTCGGAAGATTGACCTCCCTTGCTGATTTAAGACAAAATTTTTGTATAATTTATTTAACCGTAAATGTCCGTCAAAAGTTGGCTCCTTAAAGTTTATTCAACCGTATCGGAAAACTAACACTTTTCATTTCGGGCGTTCTGTCCCAAATACCCTGAGCACGTTTTCACAGCTGAGCAAATTTTTAACAATCAACATGTTTGTTAGTTACATGAATATCGGATGCGCCATTTACTTGCATGCATGTAGAAAATGTGGTCGATCTTTGAAAATATAGGGCGATTGGTGCAATCGCGCAGTCTAGAATAGACACTGATGAGTTATTTGAAGTTATTTAGAGTAACACTTGCGCTCCGTTATAGTAAAATTGTGTAAGTTCTTGAATAGTTGACAATTAACATCAGGCCAGCTATTGTTAAGGAATGCTCAAGCCTGAAAATCATTACTTGAAGCTTGAATTTGAACATTTTCAATATGAACAAATAAGAAATTGGAAATCTCAAAGCCTGAAATAAGGACCTGCAGACCTGTAACATAAAAAAATGTTCATTTTTCTTTAAAGAGTAGCTAATACGGTAATTTGTCCATATTATGTTTTTAAAAGAGCTAAGATGAAAAGGTTTGTATGAAATAAGTGGTAAAACAAGGTAAGCCGAGAATTGTCAAGGTTAATTTTGTAAAACGTCAGGGACCAATGAAATCAGAGAAATTCTCCATTTTGAATATTTGCGTTGCTGTGGTGCAGTACTATTTTGTGTATCACATGACTTTTAATGGTGACTCTCACTTGTTTCCCGAGCGATCATTGCTATTGAAAGACAAAGCTAGGACGTAAACAATGAACAATTATGCAGCAGAAACTTTATAAACCATTATGATCAATTCATCATGAGCAGTTTATAAGTTTGTAACAAAAGTTTCTACCAAATGCCATTAAAAGAAAATAATCAACCTTTTTCTACAAATGTGAGCAGTAAAACTTCAAATCAAAGGAAGGCACCAATCATAAAAAGAAAACGAAGAACTAATATCATCACTGTAGTATCTGAGAGAATCCGTTGTGGAGAGAAAAGGAAAAATACTTGCAATCAGCAATTTTCATATTGGATCGAAGGTTCCTGATCATGAAGTTATTTGCTATAGGTACATTATAAAAGCGAGTTTGATTAAGTATGGGATTAAAGAGCATCAATGCAAGCTTTCAATCTGCACATACAATGCACCCAATCAGGGAACCAAATCAAACCACGCTCCCAGGGGATCCAGATCAATCTGTGTCATTAAAACGTTTCCTTAATCACGTTGCCCCCTACAACGAATCTTTCAGACTCTCCTATCCCCCCCCTCCACATAAGAACTAGTGATTGATAAATTGCTCAGATTTATCTGTCCTTTCCACACTGTTGTTTCTTAAGACTTCTGCAACAGATCCCCCAAAGCAAGGATTTATAAACTAAAAGGCTATTCAAGATGTCTATTGGGTTTACACCATTACCTTGTCTGACAGCATTCACTGTATCACAAAATTAATGCAAACTACAAATACCAAGAGCATACAATCTAGAGAATAGGTAACCAGCCAACCCCCAATCCTATGAAACATTGCTCTAACATATTTGTTTTATAAAAAATGTGCCAAACTGGTTTTTAGCTATCAATGTTAAAGTCAACATCAGTTTGACGTAAGCCTTTCATGTAATATCTTTGAATATTAGCAGGGATGAAGTTTCCTCCAATATAATAAACCATAACAAAATTGTCCCATACTATTTCAATGGATGAAAACATGCTCTACCTATTAGCCTATTATTTCATATAGAATTTCATGTTGATTTTGATGACAATTGAAAATGCATGACAAATGAATGTTATGGCATTTCCTTTTCGTTATATTGCATCACACGCAATTTGATTGTTGTTTTTTAATATCTTTGGTTGCAGATATTCAGTTCATTATAAATAAAGAAATGGATGATAGACCATACTTTGTACAAAAAAAAGTCACACAAGTACATCATAACATTGTTTGTTACACCATTAATTGTTTATGAGGGATTTAACACTGTGTCAGCAGTATTTCACGTATTTCTTGGCTTTACTGGATCTCACCAGTATTAGGCAGGGCTCAGCAGTGTCTTGCCAAAGAACACTCCCTTATTAAGTCTCTGCGTTTCTGTAATTGACAAATACATATTTCTTTATCTTCAGTTACACTCTCGTTTTATAACAGCAACCACTGAAGATTAACAAATAACAACAAATATTTATGGCAAAACAAGAAATGGTTCAACCCATTATCAACAAAAAACACATTTGACCAGTTTGTTGCAGACGACCCTGGAAAACATTGTGGGAAAAGGAGAAATTGCTCCTAACGAGCAATTCTCCTTTACCCACAACAGGTAGTAGAAGATTATTTTCCAATTTCATCATATGAAATGTCGTCTGCAAACTCTTTCAATTTGGTACAGTCTAAAATTTGGCATTTGGTAAAGGGTAAAAAAAGGTGATTGGGATAACTTTAGTTGCAATACTTGTAACCTGACCACAGTAAGAAAACAATTGGGAGCAGGCACACACTCCTATCCGTATTATAAACAAAAATAGAACAAGATGGCCTCCAAAGGGATTGTTTAATCAGAGCCATTTATAGTGCTCTATTGTAAAAAATATGTCCTCACACCTATTCCCAAGCCTTTTTTCTCCATATCTCATATCTGAAGTCTATGATGTGGATGATAATAGTTCCGACAAGCCAAAACTATTTACACAAATAGACTAGACTATGACATAATGCCCCCCCAAGGACCTTTTGCAATCTCAGCCATTTAGAATCTTTAGATCCTTTGACCTTCCTTGTTTGCTGCAGACAAAAACCCAAGTTATTGAGTGGAAAAAGTCATATTTTCTTTGCCACTGCTCATAGATTTAAAGGCCCATTAAAGGAGATGAATGCTATATCAAACTATATTATTTGGTAAATTTTTGGACAGATTCAAAAAGTTATCACCAGAAAACACCATCAGCACAACTTTAATGTGAAAGTAAACCAGAAATAACCAATATTAGCAAGTTTTATAATTCAGATTTCCTGATTCTTCACCTCTGACCTTGGCAGTTGATACACACATTTTTGAACCGACCAATCAGAATTCATTATTTTGAAAATGTAAACAAACAGGTTGTTGATAAACATGATTGAATATATTGGAGACAACTATATTTCAAGCACAAAATAACTTATTTTAAATGAGTCTATTTAATAGGGTCTCAATGCATTCATAAATTAATTCTCATGACTTTTTTTAACATAATAAAATAACTCCATAAATCTTTTCACTATTTTTTTGTTCTCCTCTCCTTTGATGTGCCTTTAATTCTCATCAGATCTGTCAATTCTTTTTACCCATCCTCTGGTGAAGACAAATAGAAGCCCAAACATCATGTTTAAGTGTTGAAAACCCAGACCATTTTAGAAACCATCATCACAAATATATATTTAGTTTAAACTTATCTATTTTACATCAATTTAAAACAATTGTGTAACAGGTTCTTACAACTTGGATAAATTCTGCTTCCTGGATAACCAATACTTGTACCGAATGTGGATAAATGAAAGGTAGCAAGGTAGATCCCGCTACTCATGGGATTCGAGCCCTCAACCCTCGTGACTCGAGGCCAATGCTCTATATAATGGTTTGAACATAGCGTCAACATTATTTTAGTTACAATGCTCGCCTCTTTATGATGGAGGAAAACCCCATACTAAACCGCCCATAAGAACTGATCAAGCCAGGTAGAGTAATGGGCATTCTGTAAGTCATTTGGGATACTACCTCTCATGAAAATACAAATGCCGTCACCGGACACAGAGAAGGACCATGATTTCAAGTTCTGTACTCTAACCACATGGCCTTAAAGGCCCCTGATCATGACATAAAGTAACACCTGTTTGAAATGAATCTGTATTGGGATAAAACCTTCAATTTTATGTAACCCAACCAGGAGCCTTACCTGCAAGAACATTTGAACTTCCCTGAGCAACCTTTTTAACGCATACTGAGAGGGCCTATTTAGTTTTCCTATCATCAACCACCTTAAACACAAGGACATATACCCCCAAACAATGGCTGTTTAGATTTTATGTATAGTGTTATTCACATTAAAAATCCAAACAATGGCTGTTTAGCTTTTATGTATAGTGTTATTCACATTAAAAATCCAAACAATGGCTGTTTAGCTTTTATGTATAGTGTTATTCACATTAAAAATCCAAACAATGGCTGTTAAGCTTTTATGTATAGTGTTATTCACATTAAAAATCCAAACAATGGCTGTTTAGCTTTTATGTATAGTGTTATTCACATTAAAAATCCAAACAATGGCTGTTAAGCTTTTATGTATAGTGTTTTTCACATTAAAAATCCAAACAATGGCTGTTTAGCTTTTATGTATAGTGTTATTCACATTAAAAATCCAAACAATGGCTGTTTAGCTTTAATGTATAGTGTTTTTCACATTAAAAATCCAAACAATGGCTGTTTAGCTGTTATGTATAGTGTTATTCATATTAAAAATCCAAACAATGGCTGTTTAGCTTTTATGTATAGTGTTATTCACATTAAAAATCCAAACAATGGCTGTTAAGCTTTTATGTATAGTGTTTTTCACATTAAAAATCCAAACAATGGCTGTTTAGCTTTTATGAATAGTGTTTTTCACATTAAAAATCCAAACAATGGCTGTTTAGCTTTTATGTATAGTGTTTTTCACATTAAAAACCCAAACAATGGCTGTTTAGCTTTTATGTATAGTGTTTTTCACATCAAAAATCCAAACAATGGCTGTAAAGCTTTATGTACAGTGTTTTTCACATTAAAAATCCAAACAATGGCTGTTTAGTTTTTATGTATAGTGTTTTTCACATTAAAAATCATTTTGATCTTATCTAAATTTACATTGATTGTGACAGAAGTTTGAAGCTTATTGAATTCAACCTCAATGACGGCTTCCAAGATACATGACAAGCACTTGTGCTGATTTGTGGGTAAGTCCCGATATTTTCACCTCACCGCTTCTGGGGATCAAACTCTGGAACCTTGGTATCAAATGATGAGGCTCTACCCTTGCAGCACTGCCGGCCACAATCCTATAGTAGAATCATTAAAGACCCTTTAATGCTGGTACTTCCATAAGAAGTACAAGCATTTACTTAAATAGACACGACTGTAAAGTATTGTTGTCAATGGTCTATGCTAAATCTTTGCCATTAATGGTTTTCCTATACCATTATAATATGACTGGGGAGCCGAGAAGAAAACGATAATGTTTTCTTGCCTTATGTTTGTTGGCAAGCTTTTAGCCTTTAAATATCAAAGGTTCAAGGTAAGACTGTAAAAAAAGTGAAGGAAATGCTTAGTGTTGCATCAAACCTTCTATGTGTTGTAACACCTCTTGCAATTGGTAAAGGGTGAAATCTAACCTGCCCTGGTTAATTTTATCTATTGGTACTTTTTCTGGGGTATAGCACTATTTTTTAGGTTCTTACTACTTTAATGTCCACTGTTGCTTTAATTATGGGCCAGCCACAAACCCCGTGAATAGAAAACTGGTATTGGTTCAACACAGGTAGTGTTAGTGGGCAGCAGTGGTGCAGTGGTAGAGCCTCTTGTATCCAGGGTCCTGGTTTTGAGCCCAGCAAGCGACGAGTCGCAAATTATAGAGACAATCAAAATCAAAGCGCTGATAGACTATGGCGCGTTTAAAGCATGATGATTGATGATACATTTGAAAATTTCTTTGGGCAACATCTCGAGGAAAACAGCTGCTCCTTTTACCACCATTACTATAATCATTATTTCTGTGAACAGAGACTCAACGATAGTCTATTTTTCGAACATCTGGACATTTTACGATTTCCCATGAGGCAACAGATATAATAATATAGACAAAAAAAAGTAGTAAATCCGGACTACATTCCTAGTTCCAAGAAGGTATTAATCCGCACAGTGAAGGTGGATGTTTAATGAGTAATTGGGGTCAGACCGCTGTTTGTGTATCGATAAAGTACCGCCCCTAAAAAGTGGTATGTAAATTCAATGGACTAAGGAACTGACGCACACTTAGTCCAAAAACTGGTTTAGTGTATCCAGGAACCAGTCATCGAGAGTGAATTTAAAGATTTTCAAGCTTCCGTTACAATTGACGTAAAAAAATAAGTTTAAACTAAACAAAGGTAACTGGCATTTGATTGTCCACCTAACCTTACCTTCCAATTTATCATGAAAACATATAGAAACATGTAAACATCATCCATACATATCAATGTAACAAAAATAATCAACATTGTGAGCTCCCAAAATGCACCCCTGCCCCAAGAATGACAGGCTTGCTTCAATTTTTCTAAAGGGACTCTTCCAGGAACTGTCTCAAATGACAGAGAAAGGATTATTTTTAACTTTTACCAAACGCCAAATGTTCAACCATCCCAAATTGAAAGGGACATTTCAAAATGTGATGAAGATGAAAAACTATCTTCTGATAGGGCAGAAAACATTGTGGGTAAAGGAGAAATTGCTCGTTAAGAGGAATTTCTCCTTTTCCCACAATGTTTTCCAGAGTCAACTGCAACAAACTGGTTATATATCACTATAGTTTGGTAAAGGGTTAAAGGAAATGTAAATCCCATACATACATTCAGACACTATCATCCATATTTAACCTTTGCCCGTTGGCATTTAGCAAATTTGTACCATTAAATTGGTTGGTTTATTCAGCGGGAAATTTGAAGAAGTATGGCCTTAAGTCTAACCTGTAAGTAAGCAATAACCCTGAGTGTAAGCGTGGCTATTAAGAGAGAGTTGGTAACAAAGTCTCACCTGTAAGTAAGCGATAACCCTGAGTGTAAGCGTGGCTATTAAGAGAGAGTTGGTAACAAAGTCTCACCTGTAAGTAAGCGATAACCCTGAGTGTTAGCGTGGCTATGTAGAGAGAGTTGGTAACAAAGTCTCACCTGTAAGTAAGAGATAACCCTGAGTGTAAGCGTGGCTATGTAGAGAGAGTTGGTAACAAAGTCTCACCTGTAAGTAAGCCATAACCCTGAGTGTAAGTGTGGCTATGTAGAGAGAGTTGGTAACAAAGTCTCACCTGTAAGTAAGCGATAACCCTGAGTGTAAGTGTGGCTATTAAGAGAGAGTTGGTAACAGTCTCACCTGTAAGTAAGCGATAACCCTGAGTGTAAGCGTGGCTATTAAGAGAGAGTTGGTAACAAAGTCTCACCTGTAAGTAAGTGATAACCCTGAGTGTAAGTGTGGCTATGTAGAGAGAGTTGGTAACAAAGTCTCACCTGTAAGTAAGCAATAACGCTGAGTGTAAGTGTGGCTATTAAGAGAGAGCTTGTAACAAAGTCTCACCTGTAAGTAAGCGATAACCCTGAGTGTAAGCGTGGCTATTAAGAGAGAGTTGGTAACAAAGTCTCACCTGTAAGTAAGCAATAACCCTGAGTGTAAGCGTGGCCTGTAAGTAAGCGATAAAGTGTAAGCGTGGCTATGAGAGAGTAGAGAGAGTTGAGTGTAACATGTAAGTCAAAGTCTCACCTGTAAGTAAGTGATAACCCTGAGTGTAAGCGTGACTATTAAGAGAGAGTTGGTAACAAAGTCTCACCTGTAAGTAAGCCATAACCCTGAGTGTAAGTGTGGCTATTAAGAGAGAGTTGGTAACAAAGTCTCACCTGTAAGTAAGCGATAACCCTGAGTGTAAGCGTGGCTATTAAGAGAGAGTTGGTAACAAAGTCTCACCTGTAAGTAAGCGATAACCCTGAGTGTAAGCATTAAGAGAGAGTCAAAGTCTCACCTGTAAGTAAGCGATAACCCTGAGTGTTAGCGTGGCTATGTAGAGAGAGTTGGTAACAAAGTCTCACCTGTAAGTAAGAGATAACCCTGAGTGTAAGCGTGGCTATGTAGAGAGAGTTGGTAACAAAGTCTCACCTGTAAGTAAGCCATAACCCTGAGTGTAAGTGTGGCTATGTAGAGAGAGTTGGTAACAAAGTCTCACCTGTAAGTAAGCAATAACCCTGAGTGTAAGCGTGGCTATGTAGAGAGAGTTGGTAACAAAGTCGAGGATGTTCCACATGTCATGGACGTACTCCTCTGGTCCCTCGTCCCATAACTGTTTAATCTCCGTCCAGATATACCCTGAAATGGAGGATGTTTGCCAAATGGAAATAGTTTCACAAAAGTTCAAAATAAAAGATGGATTTCATTTGCCATCTACAGTCAAACTTGTGTAAAGAGACCAGCCTATGGGACAAAGTAAATTGGCTGTTTAAGACAGGTTGGCTGCTTAATACAAATTGATGTACACTTTAAATCTAACAATGGAACTTTCTGTAGTGGTTGTTTAAGGCAGGTTGGCTGCTTAAAAGGGTGGTTGCTTAACACAAGTTAGACTGCACTTTATCCTTTCCCATAACTTTGATATGTTGATACTTATCAAAGTTGTCTCATAATGATCAAGACAATTCAAAAGAGTGCCTAATTTATCATTTTATATGAGCCCCTCCATGACAAAAGGGCCCTTATCGCAATTTTTATCGAAATTTACTTTTTTATTTTATCTGAAAGAGTGATCCCTACTTAATACAGTGATATATTACTTGTTTGGGTAAGTCATCTATAAGATGGTGTAATCTGTATACAATGTACATGTAACTAACGTCCATGACCATTTTGACGTCCATTTTGACGTTGACGAACGTTCGCAGTAAGAAACTTGAGAAGGGGTTAATGAAACGTCAACATAAAACGCATAAAGCAAATAGATGCAATTATTATTTATTGCATATACAAGTATATACATATATAAACAATTTGGGCTAATAAACTATATTAAATGTCGTCCATTACTATGGAAACAGGTTCGAAAAAAAAATCAATTGCAGAAAATATCTAAATATTATATACATGTACTTGAATCTAACAAATAACTATTTAATCAAACTAAAGCAGAAACAAAACACTATTCTTCAGCGGACCCTAGAGGACAGGTAATGTCCTTGTTGGCTTCCCTTAGATATGGCCGCACATGGGTGACAAGATAGCGCACACGGTCAGGTGTCAGTCCAGCTGCCGGCACTATACACGGTCGCTCATGTGGAATGTTGATCGCTGTACACTGTGTGACTTTTGTCTCCTCTCCGTCCTCCGACCGTTTGATAAAGACGCAGCCCGGCTCGTTTGTAGTGAACCTGAACTGCTGGTAGCCCCTGATCCCTTTCAATGCTTTGAAATGGCGACTCAAGAAAGGTTTCCATTGTAGCCATTTCCAAGTCGTTCCTTCAACTCCGTTGTCGTAAACCACTGCCCTATTGGTTGTTGAAGACTTGTTTACAACACGCTCTAAAATAGAATGGCAAAACACAATTTGATAATATCGGTAATCAATGCATGTCAATGTTTTATGAATGAATTCAATCAATAGAAAAGACTGAGCACAGGATCCATAACGATTACATGTAAATTGTTTCATGTGCAGAACTGACAGTTTGAAAAAAAAAACTTTTACCTCAGCAAAAATAAATATTTACCGTAACATTACACTGGCATATAAGAGAAAGCAACTTAAGTAAGCTCGGACTTATTGGGTACTACTGTTTTTCCATATTATTCAGTTCAAACTGTCTCATGAAAATTATTCCTTAAATAGCAGCCAATCCATTTAATCATCAAATATTGTCCCAGACACATTCTTGTTTGAGTTCTAAATTGACGAATAGTCATGCCAAAATAAGAAATTAATGTAATAAACGATAAAGCGAAAACAGTTTTGACACCAAAATTTCGAATTACCAGATTTTTCGCGATGATATGCTATCAAATCTAGGAATGCATCATGTTTCACATATATATCAAATGTCGCTGCTTTCACATAAGAATAGTTTCATCAATATGCATACCAATGTCTTCCAGAGTTTCACAATCGGTTCTTCTATATAGTTTTTTAATGTGGGCGAATCCAGCGTCTATCTAACAGCGAGCATGTCCCGGAAGTTGTATTAAGTATTTGATCTCATCATTTAATCCTGTCATTGTTCGCCATGAGAAATAGGCCATCACATACCTGTTCTTATTTTGCCCTGAAAAAAGTTTCCAAATGAGAAAACTAGTGACATAGTTTAAGACCTATCTACTCTTACATTGTTTGACTGTAAATCCACTAGTATATATTGGCCGACTTGCAACTTGGGTGCATAGATGAATGCATATATACAACGACACCAAAGTACTATTCTTGTATGAAAAATCTTCAATCGCTCTTTAAAAAACAGAACTTGTATGTACATATTTTTCACGTTCCAGCTATCTAGTTCAAATTGCTTTCAAAATAACTTCATAAGCGTTTTTGTACAAACCTCCACAATTGTCTGCATGTAAAGTCATAGACTTTTCGCCACGTGTATACAGTGGACCCGTGATAATCCGAACGTCGTTTATCCGGAATATTCACCATCCGAACAGAATTTTGAGGGAACGGATCTTACCTTCATCAATTTAACTGTTTAATGCGGAAAATCCGCGTTCCGGAACCGGACAAAAATATGCGGGAACCAACAGTCACTTTTCATAGTATATGCGTATGGCTAGTCCGGAAACCAGTAAAATCGTTTATTTTGCGGTTACAGTCGCGAATGAAGGGATAGGTCTTCTGTTGTAAACGGCATTCACACGTTTTGCAAACTGTAACGTATGCTTGACCATAACATGTCACCTAGTGTAGTGTACTGGAAGGTGTTGATTGTTTGTTAATCGGTCATTCTGTCAGTTGATTGGTCTTACATTATTGTAATTACGGTCGCATGTCGATAGTTCAGTTTGTAAAAGGTGTTGATTGGCTGATTGGCTGCTCAGACAGCGATCGGGAGACAATGTCTGGCAATCATTTTCAATTATTACTCAATCGATATGCTCCTTTTCCCTATAAATAAACTCTCGACAATCCCTACCTATCTCATTTCTCGAAGAAGATACAACTTGAAGATGTCTACACCCACAGCCAAACGAAGACAGTTCTTTTCAGAGCTATCTTAAGGAAATTTAACTTCTCGAAATACATTGCTTCAAATTGTCATTTTTTTTAAAAATCCGTTTTGACCAAATAAACACTTCCTTAACACACTTTATATTTCCCTTCAAAAAAAAATAATTGTGTATTTCTTACTTCATAGTAATGATCATGATACACCGACACCGTGTAAAGGTAAACATTTCGCTGTAACTTGCATATTCTTTATTCCGGAAAATCCGTTAATACGAACATTTCCCCTGGGAACGAAAGTGTTCGGATAAACGAGGGTCCACTGTAGTTTGATAGGGCATGATCCACCATTGATATGATGGCGTCTGGTCCGTGAATACCTTTACCATCAGGCCCCATTGTTTGGCTTTCGTCGATCAGGTAATTATACTGTCGAGGTGTACCATCGTCTCTGAATCCGAATAGGTGGACCTAACGGGAAATAAACAGACTTTCAGAAATTGAATTATACACCAATTCTACATCCAAATATCAAATAAAATCACTAGTATCAAAAACCATGAGAATGATATTCATAATTTGTATTACCTTTCTAGGTGTAACGAAGTACATAGGGCCCATCTGTCTGACATGGTGTGGCAAAGAGACATTCTGGGAAAAGTCGAACGTGTAATGGATGTGCCTGTAATCCGTGGAACATGGTTCTGCCGGTATATCAGGAGGTTGACTTCCACTCAGTTCCCTTTTGCTATTCGCTACACATGTCCTGTACACCTGAAACATAGTATGCATAACATAGACCTGTGGTTATCCAAATAGTGTTTGATGGTGGCTCAAGAGTGTATGCAAAAATATCTGAAATGAGCTATTAAAAGTCATCCTTAAAGGTATTTTTTAGATAGAGGAGATAAATGATTAATGATCATGTATCACATTTGGAAACGAAAATTATTCAAGAAAATACAAAAAAGGTTGCCAAACTTTACCGTTCTGCAGAATACTGCCAAGTTCCGCAAGTACGATTTACCCTTGTTCCATTATATAAAGGGATATTCACATCACCTAGCTGATTCAAAGAGCTTTATGACAAAATGTTTGACGATGATGGTTTCTGAGGTTGTGACGATAATGAAAGAAACTTAGTGTACCTGATGTTCATTTTTTGCAGCTAATATATGTTGTTGCAGGTCCGTCGACGTTCTCAATTTGTCATCATCCGTCTGCGCGTCTCTGACTTTCTTTCGGACTATTTCACATTTTGCACATACGTCATTCTCTGGTGCGGAAATCTTTAAAACACAACAATAAAATGGGACATATTTTGGAAGGAATAAAGAGTGGACTACAACAATGCTCTTTATTCCAACCCATCAAGTTTTCACCATGACCTTGTACAGTACTTTCATGTACGAAAATGCCCAAGTGTGGGCCGGTACATTAACGAAGGAAAACATCAATATAAGCGGATATCACAATGAAATCGTAAGATTGTTGACACGATGGGAAACCCTAAAATGAAGCAAATGAATAAACTTTATTTCAACGCACATTCATGTAATAAAATCAATGTAGTTTAATATATACTGATAAAAGTCAATCTGTATATTGAAATGCTTTAAGCGTAAGTTCTGGACGGATGCCTTATCCGCAACTTATGGCCCCCTTTTTGTGCAATACAGTCAGTATTTCCATACCTTTATATATGAACAGCACTGTAATCATATTCCACAAAATCCTGAGATTTTGACGGCCCTGGTGTTCGTCTCTTGGCATGACTGTTGGTAAATTCCGTGGACAGCCACCTTTGTGGTAGAGGCCGGAAGGAAAACTGGGGGGGATATCGTCACGTCCCCTGGGAGCAGCTGGCTGAGGAAGACCATTTTCTTCGGCATACATAATGATAAACTTCACCACCTTTTCAATATCGCCAAACGCCAGTGCATGTCGGGGTTTCTTGCCTGTATTCCCATGGACTCGTGGTACATTGCCGTTGTCATTTATATGGCGAATAAGGTTCTTGAGTGTTTTTTCACCTATGTCATATATTATCAAAAAGGATTTCCTATATATGATGGTTCTTTCAAATCGATATTCGTATCGTGTCCTCTTTCTTTCACCATACCTGCTGCGTTTGGGATCACTTCCAATTTTTATTAAAGCTCCCATCAGATACGCTTCTTTTGTGTCTTTCTCCATTTCTCTTAGGTTGAAGATATGCTCTATAATTGAATCGTCATCCATTGATGAAAGACAGTTCTGTGGACACCCACATCCCGCTCTCGCATGTTGTAAGTCATTCTCTTCTTCCCCTAAAGACAGTAGAGGACTAACACTGTCTTGGGACGGTCCAACACGAGGTTCGTCTCTAGATTGCTCCAACTGAGTTTCCTCCTCATCATCATCATCATCAAGCATGTCACAGACTGCAATACCTTCTTCATCTTCACCTCTAGGCATAGATCTTGATTGAGAATTGAAAAAATCTCGGTAAAATTCATCAAGTTCCTGAAATTAAAAAAATTGTGATAACTATAAGCAAGATATTTGACACGTTTTCTAGTATGTTTGTGATAAATAATGTTTTATCAAAAAACAAAAATAACTACAGGTCTGGTTGGTATTCGAACCCTAGGCCCTTTCGACAAAAATACGTTGTGCTAACCCATTAACCGACTACGCTAGGGCGTTACTTAATACAAATGTGAAATAATAAATTAATACAAAAATCAATACTCACGGACTTTACCGAAGAGCCGTTTCTATTATTAGGTATTGCACTTAAATATCGTTTTCTCCAACTAAATACGCTAATTTTACAAATTTAACTTTTTTCTAACAAACATATCTTATTTTGAGAAATATAAGCACTAAATCAATATCCTTTAAACGTTCTGCACACAATTTTGACATGTTAGGTGACAGCTAGCCGAAAAATGCAGACGACGTATCTGTCATCCGGTAGAGGCTCGTATTTTCTTAGTTATAAATAAGTAATACCATTTAATTTACAACAACAAAGTTAAATAAGGATTACCTGTAATTCTTCCATCCTTTTCTTGTTGGTTCTCGACGAAAAAGTACGGATTCCTTCGAAAATAAAGGAAACAGCGGAGATATCTTTTACCGTGATTTTACTTCCGCATTTACTCGTTCATACTCGGGTATTCTCGGTAACTTTGATCGGCGTTTTCCGTAATTATCGATTTTTGCGATAAGGGCCCTTTTGTCATGGAGAGGCTCATATGCGATAGATCTCAAAAGCAATGCAAAGTTGGATTTATATACATGTATATATATCAATTCATTTCATTTTGAAATGATGGCAATGCCATGGTAAATGAGAGTGTTTTTCACTGATTGGATATGATTGTGTTTAAAAGTAGTCTTGTTGCTAGGTTTATCCCACTTTTTCAAGACAAAAAAAAAAAATTCCAACCATAATGGTGCCTCAAATGGGCCCCTGATATATAAAGGGAAAAATCCCTGTCATTAAGATGCTTATTTTGTACATAGGGAACATGTCATTAATAACAAATTCTGAAGTGATAAAATCCTTTATCAACAAATATTAAGAATATAAGTTGTTTGGTTCAAACATGGTTTCTGCTTGTGAGTAGGCATTTTCCCAACTTTCAATAAAACATATTTATAAGACTGTTCCAAGAATAGATTTATGTTATCATTATAATAAATAATATCAAAGTGAGACAGGTACATTTCGTTTGAGGCATTAATTATACTTACATAATGGCCATTTGAGTAATTCGTTGAGCACCCTCTTTCAACAGGTTTTCAGCAAGATTACAGTGGTCAGTGACAATATGTCACCAGTGTTGCACTCTTCTAAAGCCAATGACTAGTTTCTTACAAAATAAAAGTTTGTCAGTGGTGAAATATGAAAAGAAAAAAATATTGCAAAATTATTTTCATTAACCATTGTAAAGAATAATGCAAGAGACAGGGCCTAGAAATCAACCCATCTTATTTATTCATCCCATGTATTTCTTTTAATAGATTAAAGTTATTTGGCTCCAATCCCCTATCTCTAGAGAATATTTCCCCCTTCCCCAAATATTTAAAAAATCCACTCTCGGAACCAGAAAAATTGAGCTCAAGCATATAGCAATTTAAACTTTTTCCACTCATGGCTGGGCTATTCATAAAGCTTCGCCATTCGCCATAGGCGAAAGTCAACTTGGTTTGGCGAAAAAAGAAATGTACCCTTTCGTCAATTTGGCGAAAGTAAAATTGACCCCATTTTGTATAGAGTCTGTAATGGCGAAAGTGGGAAGAATGGCTAAAGTCTTTTCGCCACTACGAGTGGTAATCATTAATTAAAATTGAATAGTTTGACGTTGAACAGCTTAAATATAAATAGAAGTGTTTGGTTCCTTAGCCGATTTTCTAGTGAAAGCGCTCTTTTAGAAAATCCGGAGACCAGACATTATGTATATTTCCAATAGCAACGTCTAATGAAAACGTTTAAACAGGCCGGTTCCTGGTTTCAGTTTATGTGTCACACTAAAGTCGGTACCAGAATAATAAAACGCACCAAAACGTTTTCGATACTTATTTCTGTAGCTCACTGCGTTAAAAAAAGATACTCATAAAGGTGATATGGGACTTATTGCAATAAAAAGCACGCGAATAAAAAACATTATTTGTGTGTAAACACATTCAATATATCAAGCGTTTTAAATGATTACATCGATGCAATATTAGAACGAAATTCCATGGTACGGAATTTACGGACAACGAAACAACAACAACAACAACATGAGGGAAAGGGACTCCATGTGAAAAATGGTAATTAAAACAAACATTCAAGGAAATATAACCTTTTATGAGCATATCTTAATGCATTGGAACTCCCACATTTAGTAAAAAGAACGTCATTATTGTACAAGTACTGTCAACTTGCCAGTTCAATGACTCCCAGATCACGTAAACGCTGCAGCATACCCTGCAAACTTTAAGGTTAGATATTCTTTTTTAAAATGTTTTATTTATTTTGTTTTATTTACAATCAAAAGTTATTTTATATTCTTTTTTTAAATGTTTATTTTGTTTTATTTAAAAAATGAATCATGCCAGGTGCATGCATGCAAGTTTAATTATTTTCTGTCTTCTTTCTAACCCTGTCCCAAAGTTCTGTAAACATTTATTGAGGTATAGGATGTAGTACTCTACTAAGAACAACCATACAATGAAGTGGCTGATACAAGAACTGTTATTTATTTGTTCAATTTACACATCATCATGTGATAAATACCGTTCTAGCATATTTCAATAATTGGTCTGTAAATTGAACAAATGAACTGTAATTTATATTTAATATTTCTGCTAAAATGGCTAAAAAGACTTAGCCAAATTTGGCTTTGCAAAAATCCAAGTGGCTAAAGAAAATTTGGGTAGCTTAGCCGAAAATGGCTCATAATATTTTGGTCCAATGAAGAGCCCAGCCTGGGACCCGACACCGTTTTCTGTTAGATAGAATGACTACCAGCTTCTTATTGTCTACATATATGACAATGGGGATTATCCACTAACCTTGCATAATTTTTTTAGCGCTGTCATCACTTCCTTAGTTTGATTTTCCAAGTTTTATAGCGATCAACACGATGCATGGTTGTCAACATGTTTTGTCTCGTGACCTCTAACTCGGATGATCCAAGCTGTAACTACGTGACAGCTTGGAGGCGCCCTGCGATAAAAACGCGTCGGCATTCCCCCTCTGTGTGTGAGGGGTCCAATCGGCGACGAGAACAAATATGGGCACCAATCAGAAAGAAGTTGGGATTGACCAATAAGATTGCGTATTGTTTCCATTTCCGGTAATTTACAGAAAAAAAAACATGAACGATTTTTAACGTTTGATTCACGCGAAATATGACTTCGTTTTAAACCATAGCAGTGTCATTTGATGAAATCCATTATCGAAGGGAAAGACACTTAAGTTTCAATTTTAATAAAATATCTCTTACATAAAATAGGGTGATCTGTACCCTATATATTTAAACTTAACATTCATTCGGACTGTTTGTCAACTCTATATCACGATGCTAAAAATGAAACAACATCAACTTCTCTCTGATAAAACTGATTAACCCTTTCCCAAACAATATCGACATTTGACCACATTGTTGCAGACGACTCTGGAAAACATTTTGGGTAAAGGAGAAATTGCTCATTATTAGAAGATTGTTTTTCAATTTCATCACATTTTAGAATGTCGTCTGCGAACTCTTTCAATTTGGGACAGTCACAATTTGGTGTTTGGGAAAGACAATGTCATCATTTTGGTGTTGAAGTGATTTGCTTAGCAACAGTTATTTCTAAATAAATCCTTTGTGGTTATTTGTGTTGGTAAAAAGATAGTCACCATGTGTTATATGTGCGCTAATTAACCGTGGATATTGATACAATACACCATAAAAACAATAGCCCATTAACCAATCTAGTGATAATCAAAATCGGTTTCCATGCATGAAAGCATTGGGCAATACCTTTTCCCGTACCATTTTAGTTTTCAAAAAATATTGAATCTTTAGGTAATCAGTTTTGTTAAGCTTTCAACATTTAGTTATCCTTCTGTTCCCCAGACAAGGTCGTTACCATTCTAAAATTCAAATTGCAATAAAACACACAAACTAATCGATTAGATAAAATACAAACTATTAACTATATCAAGAAAGTAATCGATATTGTATTGGTAAAAAGGATTTGGTTTTGACGATTACCATTTCGCTGCAAACATAAATGATATTCAGAAGAAACTTGCTCTTATATCTGTAAATTTGATTATATCAATATACTTAAAAAATAAAAATCTATGTCAAATGCGTATACTTTGAGGTCAAAACTATGCTGCTATTAACAAGATAAAGGGTAAGGCACGTGTTGTGTGATGTACGGCGGTGTCTGGATCTGTGTGTGACGCGCGTCGTTCCCGTCTGGTGTAATAAAACTAGGCGTTTGATATTTAGACCAACAACCCGAAAGATGTACTATTCGATACTTCCCCTTTATAACATGCCCCGAAGTTGTTTATATAGCTTTTTTTTGCTTTAGGAATCATTTGTTTAAAAGACATAGCTGTTATCTATATCTCTGTTTTCCATTCGCGCTCGCCTAACCTGCAAATAATATACTTTGAAATAGTTTCTAGATTTATAATTCAGATTAGACCCATAATGCCGATTTCTATAATCAAGAAAATATCAAATTGAGAGCCTATTTCCCCATAGAATCGGCCATCAGAAATAATAGGCTAAAGGCTTCTTTTGTGGCAAAAGTTTC
Source organism: Cerastoderma edule (assembly GCA_947846245.1). NCBI lineage: Eukaryota > Metazoa > Mollusca > Bivalvia > Cardiida > Cardiidae > Cerastoderma > Cerastoderma edule. Next base: position 13,303,927 of record OX401408.1, on the reverse strand, counting down.
CATAAAAAAATTCTCTGATGGTTTGAGTATTGTCTAGATTTTCGCTTAGAGTCACAAATATTTTTACTCAATGAATGAATATCTACGTATTCTATTGAAATCAACTGTTGCAATACTTTGGCAATTGACAAAATTCTTATGAGGGAAAGGGAACCTCGGTTTTAATGAAAATAGATCTATTCTACCAAACGAAAAGGAACCAATATTATATTCCCGCCAGAATTTACCTGTCATTTTTAACTCCGCCCCTTTCTACAGATTTCCCAAAATGCACTACCTCGAAAAATCGATATCCGCTTGACGCGCTTTTACATCGAATGCATCCAGACGGAGAGTGAAATATCTCCGTCTGGATCATTCGGACTACGTGACCTCATGAATCACCGGCAGCACGGAAAACCCCAGTACACCCAAATATACCCCATTACACCCAAATATACACCACTACACCCAATTGCTCCTAAATATACCAAAATATTACTAAATACACCATTTATACGTTACAGTTCGATGAATCAAGTGTGCAATGGGCGATTATAATCTTCAAAATTGCATTAGTTTTTGATTTTTTTAAAACAAAAATTGTGGTTTTGCTAATGTGAAGCTATTAGAGAGGAGAAGTTTTCCCCTAACAATGACAAATATACCCAAATACACCCTAATATGTTGAAATGCATCATTTATATACGGCGATTATTAACCATACATAGGCCAATATCAGGCCATCTTCCATGGTTACAACGAATTCCAAATTGAAGTACCCCCCCCCTCCCTCTCTCCCTCTGATAAACGAGTGGCTATCACCTGGTTAGAAAAATCATGTGAACCATGTAAAAATGATGTTTTTTTTTCAAAATTAACAATGTGAACATTCAAAATGGGGAATTTCTTGGAATTTATTGGTTTCCAAGGCTTCTCGGCTGACCTAATTTTATCGCTAATTGTAGACAAACCGTGTAGTATTCATTATTTTAAATGCATCGTGTGAATGTGTTACAGTCTCAGTCCCCGGTAAAAGGGAATTTAAAGTAGTTTAAAGTTAATTTTTCAATTATTTCAGAACTTTTACAATTTAAGTGTATATGGGCGCAAGTATGGCTTTGAGGTTACAAAAAGAAAATATGTGTTTGGTCAATCCAATACAGAAAGAGCAAACAGACATCGTCTAAAGGTTACTGTCTCTAGTAGACTACAGTGTAATTTGGGGCTTATCTTCGCACACCAGGAGCATAACAGGAGCTCAGTGGCGGTGTCTTAAACATCATGTACCCAGCTCTAGCATGCCACTAGTATTGTGTAACAAACACTGCCTATAGACTAGCTATGCCTGTAGACTAGCTAGTACATGTAGAAGCCAGCCTTGCCGTTTTAAAAAGGATACTTCGATTTACTGTGCAAAAGGTTGCATACCTGTATTCATCAATAAGATGTTTCTAAAAAAGAACGAGCTTACTAAGAATTCTCATTTGCTTATGCAAAGTGATAAATATCGAATTTGTGATGGTAAAAACTCAAAAATATGCTTTTTTTTTACAACAACAAATAATTCAATTTTGACAAAAAATAATATCATTTTCAGAAACAAAGTAATGTGAGGAGGTTAGTCAGTAAGTGACATAGTAAGCAACCGACAAAAAGGGCCATCATGATCGTTAACATTTATAACCTTACTGTTTTTGACCAGGGACTTAACTAAGAATTCAATTAAACATATATATTTTCTATAATGGAAGGGGGTTTATTTCGCATATTTTATACTATCTAGGGTTTATTCCGCGTATGCAAAATATGAATGGGGGTTTATTTTGATAGGGGGGGAGGGTTATTCCGTACACCATGAATTAAATATAATATTATGATGTGGGATTGTCATCGTCTTCATTGTCTTTTCAATTTGGATAAGCTACGTAAATTTAAACAAGATGTTTTCGAGAAAATGTAGAATGAACAATGAACATTATGTAAAACAGGAAAAACCTAGCTTTGTCACCATATCTGTCCAGTTTATCAAAAATACAGTAGATCGTCGTTTTAAACAATATCCCGTCATAACGTCATAGCACAGACCCATTATAGTTTGTTATATATGCGTCAAAGTCACTATTAGATCAATGGTTATTATAAAAGATTTGCTTAATGCTTACGGAAGCATTAGTGGATGCATTGTTCAATTTGTCTCTATTTATGTTTAAAACTATTACTAATTATCACACATTTAGATGAGATACAATTTTGTTCCACATGGAATGTCAATCCTAAATGATGCTTGCTCAAAGATGTGTGGTAAACTGGAAAATAAAAAATGATTTCTCTGTAAACTGCTATACTTGTGTATGTTACGCACTTGGGTACGGTTACTTGAATGGATTCTACGTTGTTTTACCCAGTACCAAACAATAACGACATTTGACCAGTTTGTTGCAGGCGGCTCCGGAAAAGATTGTGGGGAAAAGGAGAAATTGCCCATGAAGAACAATTTGAAAAATGTTTTCTGCTCTATCAGAAGATATTCTTTCAATTTCATCACATTTTGAAATGTCGTCTGCGAACTCTTCCAATTTGGGAAAGTCGAAAAAGTTTGTCGTTTGGTAAAAGGTAAAGAAAGACATTTCGGTTGTTTCGTTAATGATTACTAATGTCTATTTAACACATTGGTTTGGAGCCTAAACCACAATTGATGAAATTTCCCTAATGACTTTCGTATGATGTTCCAAATTGGGAGAATCCAAATAAGTCATGAGGGAACGAGTAACATTCTTGGGAACAAAGGACCGAACTACACTCCAGTTCATGTGTGCGTGTGACAATGTAGTTCGGCGCTGATAACACAGATTGAGAATTAGAAGAAAAGAGACCGGCATAATGAAACCCCTTGTCAAAGTCAATAGAAATCTACGAAATATAGTATTTGCAAATGGTAGTACTGGTGCTCTTGTATTACTTTAAATTGTATTACTACACGTTCCAGGCCTATTACGTGTATAGTGAGCGAAAAAAAGCATGCTTACAGCTATACACTGAGGGGTCGATTCAATACTGAAGTAAGGCATGTACAAATATGAAGCACGTACTGCTTTATTGCAGTGGACATGTAATATGGTAAACATATACGGCGAACGTGAAAATGTGCCTAACAAACTGCATAAACCGGTTCCCCTATTCCCAACTTTCCTTCTCTTATACCTTACCTGCAGCATCATACATCTGCATTTCCACGTGTATTTATGGTCAAAGACAAATCAAGACAGTTGACAAACACCCTGCAGACCAACAGACGAAGAGGATCGACAAGGACAAGAACACACTCGCTGTAGGATGACCTGTGGAGAAGGCTATCCGTTGATCCCAGAAATTTACAATTAATCCTCTGGATTCGTTCTATACAGTCTATGTTGTTTATTTGTGGCACACTCCCAAGTGGAACATTGTGCTAAAAGAAGGCAATGTTCTTTCCTGCGAAGCAATGCTTCTTTTTATCAACGCTTTTTATATTAGATGTTAAATGGATATGCCTCCTAATGACAAATGAGAGTCTGCATCTCCTTACTTTATAATGCCTCACGTTGTCGCATCTGCTGCAGAGCACTTTAGAGACCGCTGTGGTTGAAGGTTAAATCTATTGTTATAAGCCAGTTCCACTTTTCCAACATTGGTTTCTACCCATATTGTTTTGAAAAAGCACTGTAGACCACTTGCAGTAACGTTTTGTCTGCTGCTGCTCTTAAATTTGACCTCTCAAAGAGATACATGCGGGAACGATTATATTATTTTATACTTGAAGACTTTCTTTGATATTCCGAATTCTCAATAACGAACCCTATACTCACTACATGTACCTACAACATTCATCAAGAATCGACACCAGTCTCATCCAATGCCCTTTCTGCGGTCCCGTCATATTCAATCACGGCTTATTTCCCGTTCATTTCCCACCCATGTTTGAACCCCGAACGGAGCTTAGCCAATGTCCGTATGAAAACTGTGTTTATATGTACATGAACGCCAAAGCAATGCCAACAATAACAAGTAAGTTTCATGAGTAGCAGCTGACGATTTTTCGAGAAAATGGCCGCTGAATATCGCTCAAAATCACATTTCCAACGTCTTTTCTTTAACAGTCTTGGGTCCGAAATCTGGCCATTGCTCATCAACTAAGCGTCTGCTGATCAGGTTTTCGGGCTATAATTGTACCTAGGACATGAACCTACAACACATACCAACATCACATGTCTATGTCATTCAATGCAGGCTTAAACGCATCTTTCCCGTCCAGAAATCGCAAATTTTACACTCTCAAAACCGGTTTTCCGACCTAAGCTCGAACCCCTGCTGACACCTAGTCAAGGCTTCTATCGGAACAAACTTTTTCTTACTTTCTTCATAGAGTCCTAAGGTACACAAAGCAATGTTTACAATATACTTGCCTACAAGTGCCTTTGTACCTACAACATATACCAACATCATATGACTGTCTCATCTAATACGGGCTTTAACGTCTCTAAACCACACATTTTACACTTACAAAACCGGTTTTCCGACCAAAGCTCGAACCCCTGCTGACACCTAACCAAAGCTTCTATCGGAACAAATCTTATCTTATCTTCTTTATAGAGTCCTAAGGTAAAATTATATATAAGTTTGACTGAAAGGAAGATTGTATTTCTGGAGAAAGTCGGCACCATAGATAGCCTTATACTCGCATACGGAAAAATTCACACCATGACAGTTAGGCCCCGAGGATAGCCATTGCTCTAACATTGAGGCTCTGCTGCCTCTATTAGCGGGCTTCGTACCTCGCCAAAAGTGGTTTCTCACTACCATAACATGCCCTCTCCATAGGAAGTAATTCGTCCAATTGTTTATTAAATCATTGCTTTGTTTAGCAGTTTAAGTTAAAGAAAAAAAGAGCTAAACAACAAATGTATAGTTTTGAAAAAAACATTGTCATTGACGGGACTCGAAAACGACCGCTTGCGTCACAAGTGGTAGCGGTATCCACTAGGCCATCGAGGTTTGTACATGAATTTAATGAGTACTAAGAACTTATTTTTAAAGCCATACTTGCGCTCGTTTACACTTAAATTGTGAAAGTCATATTGTCATGATCATGTGTTTTTTTGTGTCTTTGTTTCAACATAATCTCTCATCATTTTTAACTCATATTACCAAGTTTTACAGTTTTCTGAGCGCTTCATGCTTATAAGTATTTAACCCTTTACCAAACAAGAACGACATTTGACCAGTTTGTTGCAGACGACTCTGGAAAACATTGCGGAAAAATGAGAATTTGCTCGTAATGAGCAATTTCTCTTCTCACACTGATTCCTGCCCTATCAAAGAATTGAGTTTCATTCTCTTCACTGTCAGAAACATAGTTTGAAAACTCTTTCAATTTGGGACAGTGGAAAAAATTCGGCGTATAGTGAAGGGTTTAAGTATCTAACATTCTTGAGAACAGAGGACCGAACTACACAAAAGTGTATGTGTGCGTGTGACAATATAGTTGGGCGCTGATCGGACAGATTGAGAATCAGCAGAAATGAGATTGGCATAACGAAACCCCTTGTCAATGTCAATAGAACTATACGAAATAGTGTTTGCAAATGGGCAGTGCTGGTGCTCTTGTATTACTTTAAATTATATTCCTACACCGTCCCGGCCTATTGCATGTAGTGTGAGCGAAAAAAGCATGCCCGCAGCTATGTTGTCCACACACTGAGGGATCGATTCAATACTGAAGTAAGGCATGTACAAATATGCAGCACTTACTGCCTTATTGCAGAGGACAGGTAATATGGTAAACATATACGGGGAACGTGAAAATGTGCCTAACAAACTGCATAAACCGGTTCCCCTATTCCCAACTTTCCTTCTCTTATACCTTACCTGCAGCATCATGCATCTGCATTTCCACGTGCATTTATGGTCAAAGAAAAAAATCAAGAAAGTTGACAAACACCCAACAGGCCAAAAGACAAAGAGGATCGGCACTGACAAGAACCCGCTCGCGTGCAGGATGACCTGTGGAGAATGATATCCATTGATCCCAGAAATTAAGATAATACGCCCGGTTCTAATAGACATGTGTTGTTTGGGCCAACTTATTACGCCGGAATATCAACTATGAATTCCAGGATTGGTTCTAATAGACCATTATGAATTGCATCGACTTATTTCTGCGTTAAATTAAGCAAGGACTCCATTATCGGTTCTCATAGACCCTTCTGGTTTGCACTGGACAAATTTCCCAAGATACTACGATTGGTTCTAATAAACCTTTGTGGTTTGTATCAACCCATACCAGCGCAATGTTTAGTATAAATCCCAGGAGTGTTCCATTCGACAAACTACTCATATTAGCTTTATCTTTGTGCAAACTAATTCTGCATAAATGAATGTGGGATTGTATAAAAGGTCCAATCGATGGTGTATTTGATTTTCACATTACGTTAACAATAACTCCGTTATTTTGTGATGACATGCTCATCATAGATAAAGAAGTAAACTAAATTTACCATAAAGACTCGTCAAATCTACTATAAATATTAGTCAGTCACACTCGGACTGGGCGTTGAAACCACGCAGATAGGGGCCACGTGGTTTGAAGATCTAAACTCTAACTAATAGCTATTGATCCAAATTAACAACAACACCAGACTCCAATAATGGACTATAATATAATGTATTTTTCATCCAGGTATCTGATAGTAGCCATTTTGGCATATGTAGAAACTGCTTGATACATATATTTTCTACTTTTATCACAAATATATCATAGGCGTAGGAGCGTTTTCAACATTAGGGGGCAACTTCAGATGAGGACCGGTCTTAGAATAAATGTTACTAAACTTGTTCATGACTATTCATGCATTTAAAAATTCGATAACATTTTAGGAATTAAAAGAAAGCGTATGAAAATGTGTATCTTTAATAAAAAAAAAAATGGATATGCCAGGTCTCGATCTCACGCGGAAATCAAATATATTGATCTAAACAAAATGTAGCAGCGCCCAGGCTGTCACAGCCACGGATTCAACTAATAGCGAAGTTAAATTATTGTTTAAGTTTTAGCTAACCCGATTGGTTCGGATTGCCATTTGCGATGATGACGTCAAAAAGATTTTGGTTATTGTTCGTAACAAAAGGCGAATTTGGTATTAGATAAAGCACAAAAAACTGCTTTATTTTTATTCTGCTGTTAAATTTCGTTTCTTTCATTTTTCTTTTCAAATATCTTCATTTGCCATTGTGAATATTGGGGGGGGGGGGGGCAAAGCATACTCTGCCCCCCCCCTCCCGTCTGGATATTGGGGGGCCAGGCCCCCCATGGCCCCCCTGCTCCTACGCCTATGAATATTTATAGTAATTTACTTAATATGTGGTGAATTCGCGTATTTTAGAGTCACGGTTTAATACGAGACACGACCATCCGCAAAGCTAGGGGTGAAAAGAAACGAATGTATGTTATTTTACCATGTGTTCAGGTTAATAAAGTTGACCAAGGGCATACGTGTTGGATAACGGCGTATCTATAGATATACTTATCAGGGTTCTACATTGTATCAACTTTATTTCAGTTATGTTTCGATGTCCGGCTCATAATAATGGTGAAAGGCACCAAACCTAACTATTAATAAAAGCGGGTAGTCAGGTAGAAGTGTCCGTTAATCAGTCGGTAGACTAGCTCTAATGAACTCTGAATGCCGTACCGGAATTTGAATCAATGTGGATCGGTTCATGTCATTTCAGGTTCTATATTTTTGTTGAACATCCCGCATATTATAATCGTTCCCGTGGATATGACTATTCTTACCGAATTCTTTTACAAACTCATTCGATACCAAAACAACATATCTGAATGATCTTTTCAATTATTAAAAATGATACTCTTATTCGTAATAATGCCAATGTTTTTATTTTATGCATTTAAAAAAAGAGACATTTATATGAAAGAGTAAGAGATGTTAGAATAGCAATACCTCTTGATCTGTTACGTTCTTTCGACCTCTTACACATGTATATTGGTATAAAATATATTTTAATTATATTTCATTTTTGTGTATTGGCCAGTAGCCTTATTATACAATTTTCTTTTGAATTTGACCGAAACGTCCATTGACAAACACGCGCCTGTACAGTTTGTACAGTACTGTTTGAATAAGAATCCATGGCGTTTACTCTCTCTCAAAGAATATCATTCGCGAGAATTTTATGGATTTCGAATCCCCAGAGTTTGACCTCTCTCTGATAGCTATTCTTAAGGGTTCAATCAAGTTCAAAAGAACAGCCAGGCGTCAAAAAGGCCTCTGTAATCTGTCGGGTTTAGGGTCGGGTTTCGAGAACATAATGGGGACGTAGATGGATCATCTTCAACTTTGGGATGTCCGCACAAAACGCTGGTATGTATCCATAGATTTAGGATGGGATGGTATGGCCTATTTGGTTGATGTCATTTTGAGTTATACTTCAAAGTACCCCCAGGTGCGGAAAAGTACTACACGATACTCGACCACCAACATTCAATTATCTGGTCTTTCAAGCAAACCAACTTTAAGAGTGCGTGTCCTCGGTTTTTAGGTGAAAGAAAAACAGCAGACGGACGACACCTTTTGTAAACGCATTTATACAACTATTATAGAAATTTGATGGCAGACCAATGTAGTGTTGCTTGGTATATTTCACTAATTTGCCCGTACCCGGGGTACTTGGCAGTTTACATAAGAGTCCCCGTGTATTTTAAGTAGTACCCACCATTGATAACGACCAATATAGCGCCAGTGTGGGAGAGGCGGTTGGTATGGTTGATTCTTATCGATTAACCTTTTTAACATAAGGTCACTCTAAACCATAACCTACGGGGACAATGGCTAATACGAAGCGAGATGTCTAATAAATGGTCAGGAGAACTTTTGAACCAAGTGTTTAGATATTTCTGATATGTGGCACAAATAAAAACAAAGACATGAAACTGTTATGTAACAGGCGAATTTATTGAAATGCGACGGTAAGTTAGGATGTTTTGTCATTTTATCTTATCTATCTTACATGCATTTCTATTTTCGTTGTTTATTCTTATATAAGTCTTCTTAAAATACATTTTTGAAACATATGGCAAACAAAATAAAATACTATGGGCAGGGTGGTCATGTGTCGCTTACCTGATATATATTGGCGTTTTATCTAGTGACCCATTTTTATACCACATTTATTCAATTTATGATGGTAAAACTTGGCCAAGTAACTGCCAAGATAGACAATCTGGAGTTGTTTTGGTGAAGATCGAGTTAGTAATGTGGCAATTATAGTGATAACATCATTTTAAATAAATTTGACGCAGTGACCAACCTTTTTATTAAACGTGACAAAAATGATACCAAAACAAACATCTTTGACAACTTTAATGAGGAGTGTGTCTATAATGTGGCTGCTAAAATGATTACTACATTAAACGCAAAACAATGACACGCCATTTGTGGCTTCCATGTTAAAGGTAAATACATGGCCAATATATGGCCAATTATCAGGTGATAACAAGACTTCGCCCAGGGCACATTCTGCACACATGAGCTTAAAACCCCTACAACGCATGGTGGTAACAAAAGTACGTGTGTGCCTAGAGTATTCACATAAAGATGAAAAATGCTCAAATTGAAAAGAATTGCATATAGAACAAATCAAGTAAAGACAAATTATATTATTACAATACTTTTTCCTTTTTACATGTTTTTATCTAACCTGTTAATGCAGAAGCTTTTATGTCAGCATATGAAGTAAAATATAGTTGAGCTATTCTTGAACATTTTCTCACAACTGATAACCATATATGGCTCACCTGAGGTAGCAAGATAGTGGTCTAGCTTTTATCTCAATAAGACATAATTTCTATAATGCATATTTTATTATATTCAGATGTTTAACATTATGACATGTTCATGTACAAGTGTGAAGTCTCAATTAATTCGATTCAGTAAAATCACGGGGGGCCTCCGTGGCCTAGTGGTTAGAGTACAAGACTTGAAATCACATGGCCCCTCTCCGCGTGGGTTCAAATCCTGAGAGGGATATGGATTTTCATGAGAGGCAGTCTCCCGACTGACTTACGGAATGCCGATGGTTCTACCCGCCTTGACCAGCCCCTATGGGCAGTTGAGTATAGGGTCTTCCTCCACCATTAGAAGTCGGGCATCGCTACATAACTGAAATAATGTTGATGTGATGTAAAACCCATATATAAAAAAAAAGGTGCAAATACTGTTAGAATACTATTAAAAAGTTTGCCACTTGGGCTTCAAATTACCTTATTATGAAAAATGTATGGATTTTATAGACAAGACGAACACTTTACTTTATCTGAAGCTCATGGTTGACAAGGAATATAACAATAAATCCATCTTCACATACACTTGTAGGAATTGTAAACAAACATACACACACACGAACACATATGCATGTTTACATCTTCACAAATAAATAGTGAAAGTATTAAAGTGAAAAATGTCTTAATGAAAGTTTCAAATGTCTATTCATATACATACATATATATGCATATATACTTATATACATATACATATATTTATACATATATAAACATACATTTTTTCTATGACCTATAAACAAGCAGTTAGGAAATTCTTTGTTGATAGTTAAATGTCATCCTACTTTAGTCGACATAAAGGTACTTCTTCACACATGTGAACAATAGAAAGTAACGAATAATTGTTCTTGAAAGAATGCAGTTTTTGTATGGTTGTATGGAACGCATTTAAAAGTAGCGACTGAAGGCCTTATTATTTCAGGAAACGTCAATATACCCACGTATGAACTGTCTGTATGCTTTAGATCTCAAAACCAATGCTTTTGGATTTGAATACATATCAACTCGCTGTAGACAAGCTATTAAAATTGTATGCTTTCATATTTTACTTCTAGAGTGTATCATACAACAGTATATGTATGTGAAAGTTTTAAACATATTTATTCTTAGCTTAAAAGAATCCTCACATCTGTACAAGCAGCTTGAGGGGCAAATCCTTACATGCAAATCTTTACATTCCGATCTAAGCTCAAAAAGAGCCATAAAATTATCTAAATACAAACAGAGTTACCACTGTAAATAAATAGCAACATTATGAGGGAATGTGTGAAGTTAAAAATCATGTATTTTTGCCAATAAAACAGCATTAACATTTAATGCATACCAAGAGGCTGAGGTTAATTGTGTGATATCAAAAATTATTTTACTCTCAAAAAGAAAAAAATGAGAAAAAAACGTTGAACAAAAAATACAAACAACAATAATGAGAACAACTCAAATCACAACAATATCACGATCAACTTGACTAGCTTGATCTTGAATGCTAAGCATAATAACACAATGCTTTAAGTCAATGAAAGAAAGAAGTACAACTACAAAGCACAATTCTATCCCAATCAAATTGATTGATTCAACCTTGGATGCTTAGCATAATATATGATCACAAAATTCTACAACTTACAGAATGTTTATCAAAAAATGTAATTAATAAGAGTGTAACGGTGGGTCTATATTGCTGGTCTATATTGCTTCACTGGTACGTAGCAGCTCTGGGTGATTCAATCGCTATATGTTAGATAACTGCTCGCTCTCAAACATATTGACATTGGCTCCTTGGTAAGGTAAACATTTTTTAATCTATCAGCATTTTCTTCATATAACAATCAATCATTTTTATGAAATATCATCAAACATGAACAGACATATTTCTAGAGTATTGACAAGTATCTAACCGGAGTGCCATTTATTCACAAACATTTTCTTCACATAAGGACAAGGGTCATTACCAATAATGACAATTTGTTAATTTGACCGGCATATCAAACAGGCAATTATTTATCGCGAGGATTTCATCAAAAATAAAACCATTTGAGTTTTAAGAAGTGTTAAAGGAACTTACCTAATGATTTTTTGGTCTGGGAGAAATAACGTTTAAAATTTAATATTGACAATCATTGTCACTTAACCAAACACAATTGAGCTTTTTTATTTCTAAGTTGCTGAAATCCTGGGCTTTTGTCAAATAAACTGAGCCTTCGCGTTTGACAGCCAGTTTATAAATAGATACTGGAATGCTACCTTCCTAGCTTAATATGACAAGAGCGGTGAAAGGTTCCAAAAAACCAATGCGACACTGGTATCTAAACATACTCCCTATTGATCTTAGTTCAAATTGATGTTTGTGAAAAATAGTTATATCTGCAATAAGAATGGTCTGTATCTTTTCTGTATGGTAATGAACGGTATTGGAAAACTTTTAATACTCTTGTTTAATGCTACTTTACAAATCTATCTTATTGGTAGAAGCTCAGTCGTTTTAAAAAGTTAAAATCTGAATCTGTGAGATCGTCCTTTTGATAAAAAAACCTCGCCCTTGGACATCTTGTAATAATAACACAACACCTGCTAAACGTGTCGCACTACAGGCCCACGCTATACTTTACAAATTTTCAAAATTTGATTTACTTGTGCGTAACGTCAAATCTTGTTCTGCAATCGTCAATCGATTTTGCACAAACTTAAAAGCGGCATACGGACATTTGCAGGTACATACGACAAAATCTCTTTCCAAACAATCAGCAAAAAATAATAGCATTAAGGTATGAAAGGCAAAAACAAGATAATGTGTTGTTATGGTGAATTCATATATGCTTGAAAGTTTTTCAATTATCAGGTCATTTGTATATCATTCACATACAACGATTAAAAGACCCCATTTATCATAGCTTAAAGACACATATTCGTCCATCATTCAACATAACATTTGAAAACTGGCCAACATTTCATGAACAATCCACAGTTGTACTCAGACTATTTTATACATAGGAGAAGTAAAGTAAGTTCAAACTAGTCAACAGTGTTTCCCGTAATCATTTCCTTGATCATTGAAACGTTGGTTCATGAAGTTTCCTTTATTTTTCACAACAGTTTTCATACTTATTTCGTTGAAAAATAATAAAAATAAAGTAAGTAATCGGTTGATAAAACAACTCCCAAAACTCCCAACCAATTCCTTACTACATGTTTTAATGCTTCCAATCCATTATATCAATTTTTGGAAACATGTTTGTTAACCCTTCCCTATTTTGAAGTCATTGTGACTTTATATCAAATCATGACAATCAGACAACAAGAAGTATTGAATAGCAGAGTTTGAGTGAGTTCTTTTTTGAACAGAAAGTCCTATCATCTTCTGATGTAGAATGTAAAATGGGGAAGCAGTTAAAGTTGTTCATTTATTTTCATATTTCTGTCCGTGTTCTTTCCGTTCGTCGCAAGGCATTCTTTAAACATGCAGAATCCTAAGTTACTATAAATGCAAATTGAAATTCCCAACACATTTCCATTCTGTGATGATTGCCGATTCTCTCATCAATGGTTCAGATAAATATCTCGTCCCCGTTTCGCTCCGAATCTATTAAAAGAGACGTGACGACACGAGATTGCACTTTTGCCACTTAGACCGATGTGTGTAATGTAACCGACGAGTTCAGAGTAATAAACGTGGGAGCTTATCTCCTACACTTATCAATTTGAACACGCCGGGTTTGTCCAATGAAAACACAGATCACAAAAAGAGAGAGGGAGGGAGAGAGAGAGAGAGAGAGAGAGAGAGAGAGAGAGAGAGAGAGAGAGAGAGAGAGAGAGAGAGAGAGAGAGAGAGAGAGAGAGAGAGAGGGGGAAGAAAGAGAAGGATAGGACATTATTATTATTATTATGTGAATTCCAATACCATTTATTGTTAGCATGATTAGTATATAACTTTTACGTATACATATGTTCATCGAGTAAGACAACATGGAAGAAGAATGGTAGATTGAATAGAAGAATACATACGAGAATATAACAGGAGGACATGGACTTGGGGAAAGGGACGTCACAGTAAGCATGCCTGTAATGTTTACGGATTGCTTTAGGATTTGTGGTTATTTCAAATGGAATTATATCGCTTTTTATGCCGGAATATCAACTCTGAATCGCAGGATGGGTTCTAATAAACCTTGGCAATTAACAACGACCTTTTCCCGCCGATATATTATTAAGTACGAATCCCAAGATCGGATCTAATAGACCCTTGTACTTTGCAAAGACTTTCTCACAGATTGGGGTTTAATGTTTTTTTAAATAAATTGTCTTCTTCCTATAAAATGAGAGCATAAGTTTCCAAAGAAGCGTAAGAATCATTTACTGACAGCTTCCCGACCCCGTTCATCACCGTACAGAAAAGAAATAGAACATAGTTCTGTTTTCCTTGCTACGAAGCCATAGAAAGCATGAAAAGCGATTCATCTTGGAAGAATTTCCAAAGGGACGTATACACCGCTCTGTGATCAAAGACGTTGTGAAGAGACGTCTGGAAAACGTCTCGTAGATGCGACGTCGACGTAACGTCCACATTGGTTTCCGTCTTTTAATATTTGCTTATTAATCGAATGACGTTTTATTATTGCATATTCTACAAAACTGACGTCAAACGTCAAACGATATTCCTCATCTGCTGCCAACATTACAACACTTTTTATCGCATTGATTCTAACGCTATTCTTCATCTGCTGCCAACATTACAACACTTTTTATTACATTGATTCTAACGCTATTCTCAGTAATCTTTAGATATTTCCAAGTAATATTTGACCTTTTCGTGTCCCATAAGTTTTGTTATTAGCCTACATCGATGCTAACCATATTTTTTAAAATGAAACCTCTTAAGTTACAATACCTTTAACCCGCCATTTTGAAACACTTTCTTTAGTCGGTTTAATCTGATCGTTCTCGGCTTTCACCAGTCGGGTCTGGAGCTATTCGGTTTAATATGAATAGTTAAGGCCACGCCAGATGTAAACTGAAAATAACCGAAGTAATCCAACTAAAGAATGTTTTCCAGATTAAAGGTATTCCACCTTAATGCGATATTAAAACCCGTTAGTCCATACTTAGTTTGCCGCAGAATACTTTAGAACCCACTGCGACACAAGACAGATGAATCCGAATGAAGAATGTAACCTTTTATAACAAGTTCGACCAAGTATGAACGGTTTTTGTTTTTCTCTCTCATTTATGTTGGCTGTTGTTGCTTTTAATTTAGACCAGTCACACATTTCCATTTTTGGAGGGGATAGCTGAAAAGCACGTGTGTGTATTTCTTTCACTACACTGTTTTCACAAGTCACTTTTGATCAACAGAAAACGTTCATTATTATTTGATAAATAGTTAAAGATTCAATGCAAATTATAATATCATGAATTATGAATCATGAGCTAAGGGAAATATTTGCGGAAGTCGAAACTGATAAATATAGAAAGTCTCCTAAATGAAGGTACAATATAGTAATGTGACATGTCTTTGGAAGCGTCTAGGTGAGAAGATTCCAATGATGTGTTACTTAGCAATAATACTCAGCCCAATGTTGACATAAGGGGAATGTTGTTTTGAACTTAACAAATCTTTCGCATTAAATGTTTAGTTAACCGGTACCCAGCTTGACCGTAAGATGACCGTCTTCTTTATCATTTTATGGCTTATCAGGGACAATTAAACACAGTCCCATTAAACGGTGAAAACGACAATAAAGCAAATTACTTATTAATGGCTTCAAATTACTCCTGTTGTCTTATCACATGACTTTTGAAAACAAACAATTGCTTATTGTTCCATTATAACTGCCTTTACAATATGATGGTAATACACAGTATGATGTTTCCTTACCCTTCGTGGCCAAGTGGTTGAGAATTCGGGATACATAAAACAATCACTGGTAATTTGAGTGCGTGTCCTATGACGTTCGTCGTTAACCATAAATGTGGGAGCGTGGCGCAGTATAGGTCTTTGGAAATACATGAATCTTAGTTGTTGATATTGACTGTGTCTGACTGGCTAATGCCACAGGGTTTCCGCTTACCAATAAAAAGACTCATTTTGTTTATATAGGGTTTAACGCAGTGTAATCCATTTTCCATTTTGTGTTACGGCTTTCCTATATTCATTAGTTCTAGGCTAGGGCTCTGAAGTGTTTGAAGAGTCCTCTTTATACGAAAATACACATTAAGATTTTAAGTTGAGTAGGACTGATAAAGAGGACATAATGGTGTGCACCCCCTCAAAACTGACAGTGTATGTTTTTGCATGAATGTTTTAAGTACATGTATATACACGTCGAAATAAATTAATTGGAAACATAATACAATCACGCTAACTCCTATATCATTTTGTTGACCGCCCGCCAGAAGCCGGCGATCATATTTGTAGGAGCTTTTGGTTAGTGCATATAGGATAAGGGACGCTACATTGTTTCCACTATTTCGAAAATAATTCATGACAGCTCTAGGCTTTTAATTTATAAGTCGTTGACATTCACTACTTTTTTAATTGTTTTAAAAAATGTTTAAAGTTTGATTTTGTATTCTTGAAAGGTTTTATTTAGAGAAATAGTTTAAAATAAGATCCATTTCTAGCAAAAACATGTCCATTTTTCAGCCTGTATCACTTTTAGTTAGCCTAAATATCGGTATTCTTTATCAATAATATGTTACCGAGTGCCAATCCAACGTGTAAACGACGAGGTCTTTTAGACTGGCACTTCATCAATGACAATCGAACAGACAGTCATCGTCACAGACAGACAGACAGACAGATATAACGTTAAATAATGACTTATGAGACGAATTAACTGACTGTCAAAAGGACAGAACGATACAGACAAACAGATGCTTAGGACATTCCTATAACGGTTCAAGGCTGTAGCCCTTTTTGAAATTTTAGTTACGCTACATCGCAATTTGTCATGAAAAATTCTAAATTTCAACTTGGCTATAACTCCATATTTTTCCAGAATATCGAGAATATACAGGTGCGCAACGCTCTTTGCTGGTCAGCAATGCTGAAAAGTTCAAAGATCATCGGTGTTACGATTAACTTGTTGCGGTCTTACGATTGACTTGTTGCGGTCTTACAATT
The DNA here is from genome assembly GCA_947846245.1 of Cerastoderma edule. Lineage (NCBI taxonomy): Eukaryota > Metazoa > Mollusca > Bivalvia > Cardiida > Cardiidae > Cerastoderma > Cerastoderma edule. The sequence goes on along the minus strand of OX401408.1, from coordinate 13,286,939 downwards.
AACTTGTTGCGGTCTTACAATTAACTTGTTGCGGTCTTACATTTAACTTGTTGCGGTCTTACAATCAACTTGTTGCGTGTCCCGCTGCGAATTAAAGAAGGACGGACGTTAGGTAAGACAACTCTTGCTAACTTAAAAAAACACATCATTATGGGGCGAACAAATATTTCACTCAAATAAAAAACGTTGAAGGGAGTGTGTTTTCGATGGGGAGTGCATATTCTACGCGAGGGGAGTCATAGTATTGATGCACATTTACTTGGGCAGTGCATATTCGTCGACGAATTCGCACTCTCTTAGCCGTAGAATAATGAATGGGGAGTCGGGTTTCGATGGGAGTGCAAATTCGTCATTTCACCGGCTTAGCTTTAATCATGCAGTCAAGTCTTTCCATTAACATAGGCTGTAACTAGCCTATCTGTTTTACCCCTCCAAACGATTTATAGGCAGTTCAAATTGCTAAAGAATACGTCGGATCTTGAATCCAATCTAATCAACACCAAAGCAAAGAAGAGCGTTCAACAGTAAAATTGCTGTCATGTGTTATTTAGAAACATCCTTCCCATAGTGAAGTTTATCTAGAGTACGCTTTCAAGGACTGCATCTGTCTGGATCAAAATACATTTCTTCTGCTATGAAAATAATAAAAATAACCGAAAGGTTCGACTAGGGTTTGCGCAAGTTATGAGTGAATTAGTCTTTCCATGAGGGCTGGTTGTGTTTTAACACGTAAAGAGAAAATGATTTATTATGATTACACTAAATTGTCTTTGCTGTGAAAATACAACAGTGAACCGCAACTCTGGATGCTGGACTTGTTTAAGCTATAAATGGTTCTTTCCAACAATGCTGGCAGTGTAGAATCGCACAGAAATATTTCTCACGCAGTTAGATAATTTAGTAAAATAACAGAATAGCTGGGTATTGCGTTATTAAACAAGCGTCCATGCGTTTCTAGAGTGTATGCACAGAGTTAGCCAATTTCTGGTTGTTCTAGAACATTATAACGGACGATTGAATCACATGGTACTGTTTTCGGTTGTATGTGTCGAGTAATAGAATAACAATCACTGAAGCGATATCGTTCTGCTTCCCGTTTATATTTTTCTCATGTTAATTGGATGTCTGAAACATTTGATACGACGGCCACAGGTTCGCTGATCCTCAGAATGCTTTACGTATTACTACGATCTGTTGCCGTAGACGGAAACGATGTTCCTTTGACAGCTACAACAAAAGGGCGACACAAGGATTAGAATACATCATCGACCGAGAAAGAAAATACCATTTAGATTAGATATCCCATGTAATCTATACATGGCCCTGAACATTTAAAACATATAAAGAGGTTGGGTAAGGTGGACGAGTTCCCTTCTTAAATAGTTATGATGTGTTATAAAACACAAACACATAGAGAAACACATTAAATCATCTAAACATAGCAGGGAATCGTGGCCTTTGGAGTACAAGAGTGTGTTCTAGCTTGTTGACTGACAACATGCATGGTCCCCGGTCGTGAGAATGCAGCTTTCGTCAGATGACTTCAAATCTATGATTAGCATGAAATGAACTGACGAAGCACCTGTAAATGAGTTAAACTTTGCAATCATTTGCATAAATTCATTCCATGTTCATCATTTTGTGTATGTTTCTTGACTAGTTTATTATGTTTATAGGTTACCACCAAAGATTGACTTATATGAGCCTCCTTACTGCTTCTTGGTGACACAGATAAGAACGAGATGGCGAGGTCTCACATCTAGCTACAGACAGGGCCACATCTGACAGTCATTGATTCTATTACTGTAGGGAAACTATTCTTTTATAAAGGTTTAACCCTTTATCAAATGTCAAATCCCGACTGTTCCAAATTGAAAGAGTTTGCAGACGACATTTCAAAATGTGAAATTTGAAAATAATCTTTTGATACGGTAGAAAACATTGTGTGAAAAGGATAAATTGCTCGTAACGAACAATTTCACCTTTTCCCACAATGTTCCCATAATGTTTTCCAGAGTCGTCTGCAACTAATTGGTTAAATGTTGTTATTGTTTGGTAATGGGTTAAGTTATGACTTTCAAGTGCATGCTCTTTCTGTCAACCCGGACAGTATCACTGTTAAATGAACATGGACTGTTCTTTATAGGTATTTGTGAGTTTGGCCTCATTTTGGGCTATTGTTAATATTTGTCATGATGTTTGTAAGTCATTTGATTAAGTTTCAAGTTCGCCCAATTGGTGCAAGTTTTTGTTCTTTGGTTAGTATGCAACGAATTAACTCCGAACAACTTCGTTCTTAGCTCTATTTGGAGGATTATGCCAAGGTTATGTCCGTTGCTATGGAAAAGTCTTAAGGCGTACGATTCTCCCGATTTCTCCGATATTTATGATATCACTACAGATGTACAGATATCCTTCTGTTTCCGGGTCTTTAATCTCCGATGGTGTTACGTTGCCTCAATAAGTTTGACATAAAAGTTCGAGGTTGAGTGCTATGTTCAAGATCTGTCCGTGAACAATAATATGCAGACGACACAAATGTTTGCTGGTCGAGTCTGACAGATCTGTCCGTGAACAATAATATGCAGACGACACAAATGTTTGCTGGTCGAGTCTGACAGATCTGTCCGTGAACAATAATATGCAGACGACACAAATGTTTGCTGGTCGAGTCTGACAATAGGCTATGACTGGACTCCGAATACGCCAATCTATTGGGTTAGAAACAGCGGAACAAACAAATGTCTGTTGAAATAATGCCGTTGCCTATTAAAGGCCAATCTATTGGGTTAGAAACAGCGGAACAAACAAATGTCTGTTGAATAAATGCCGTTGCCTATTAAAGGCCAATCTATTGGGTTAGAAACAGCGGAACAAACAAATGTCTGTTGAATAAATGCCGTTGCCTATTAAAAGCCAATCTATTGAGCTAGAAACAGCGGAACAAAAAATGTCTGTTGAAATAATGCCGTTGCCTATTAAAGGCCAATCTATTGGGTTAGAAACAGCGGAACAAACAAACGTCTGTTGAATAAATGCCGTTGCCTATTAAAAGCCAATCTATTGAGCTAGAAACAGCGGAACAAACAAATGTCTGTTGAAATAATGCCGTTGCCTATTAAAGGCCAATCTATTGGGTTAGAAACAGCGGAACAAACAAATGTCTGTTGAATAAATGCCGTTGCCTATTAAAAGCCAATCTATTGAGCTAGAAACAGCGGAACAAACAAATGTCTGTTGAAATAATGCCGTTGCCTATTAAAGGCCAATCTATTGGGTTAGAAACAGCGGAACAAACAAATGTCTGTTGAATAAATGCCGTTGCCTATTAAAGGCCATTTTTGAGCAAATTAAAATATTTGAAATTACGTGTTATTATTCTTCTTTTTTTCCTTCCTCCCGAGCAGACATTTTTCCAAAATTGTCCGTGAAACTAAAGATAAAAAGAAGTGGCCTTACTTATGTACACATGTGTATTTGGGTCCTGAGCACGTGTTGCACGCAATTGGCGTGTAGACTAGTGTGTCTAAGAAGGTCATATTAAAAATTAAATCGGTGCTTCTAGGTGTGTTCAAATAATTGGAATTAGATATGTGTTTAGTGATTCGTTATTGATTGAAGAGATCGTTTTAGTGTGTTAATAAAATGTTCAAATGAGGGATGTAATTATTTGTTAATGATTCATAATTAAGTTTATTCAATTATATGGATTTTACATCGCGTCAACATTATTTCAATTATTATTTGATGCCCGACTCATAACAATGGTGGAAGACCACAAACATAACTGCTCATAAGGGCTGGTCAAGCCGGGTAGAACAATCGGCATTCCGTAAGTCATTCTTCTAAAGAAATCCAAATTCCGTCACCGGAATTCGTAAATTAAATTGAAAAAAAAATCATGTTTGTGTGTGTGTGCATAGAGTGTTCAAGTGAATGGAATCGGTGTGTTTAGTGATTCGTGATTAAAGAAATCTTAATATGTGCATAAAATATTCGATTGAATGGAATTAATTATGTGTTAAGTGATTCGTGATTACAGAAAGTATTTGGGATCCAATATACTTTGCATGCTTTACAGACGAATAACAGAAAAGAAAAAAGTAAGTGTACAAATATATGCACATTTTATTAATGATTCAAAGATGCTCCCTTCCTTTCAGTTTTGACAATCAACCTTCATATGGGATAATCGGTATGATTTGGGATATATTGAAATAGTTTCAATGTTCGCTGAATAACTTCGGGCACGAATTTGTCGTTTAAAATATATGCATTTGGACTGTAAAAGAAATGATTTTGAAATAATGTACCAGGAGCACTGTTTGTTTGGAGAATACCTTTGTGTTTGTGTTTTAGTGACTTTGACAAGGGGTTACACAATGACCATCTCTTTTTGTTATTGTTGAGTCTGTGCAATCGGAGTCGAACTATGAAGTCACACGCACACACGTATGTAGACACGCACGCATTTACACAAATCTTGGTGTGGAGTTTGGTCCTAAGTTCACTGAAATGTCAATTGCACCACAGACTTATTTAGGCTCTGTTGTAGAAGAGCTACCATGAAACATGAGTAGATGCACTGAAAGGAAAACACTTGAACATTGTCTAACATATCTTGGAATATACCAGGATTCAGTGCAAGACTTAAACATGCGTTTTGCGTAAATGAAGGACTGGCTTTTGTCTTGCACAGACATCCCAATGTCTTGAAAAGTCTATATTGTACGTCTTAACCTGGTGGATGGATATGATAGACTCTCTCAGAGATCGAGTTTTTAACTTGTTTGAAATAAATCTTCTTCTACCGTAAAAACAACAACACACATTTCTAAAGTAACATAGAACTAGATTATTGACAGCTTCCCAACCCTGCTCATGACTGTACAAAAAAGAAAGATAACATTAAAATCGCAGATATTGCAAACCGTTTAAACGGGTTTATTTTGTAAACAACGATCTTAACTTAGAGTGAGCGGTGGTGTTTTTAGAAACCATCGTTACATGGCTTTCCGGAAACGTTTACCGCACATGTGCATGTAGTACTATAGTGTGCATGGTCGCATACATTATTTCCGTCAGACGAAAATGGGTCGAGCGAGCAGGAAAACAAATAGCAACAAAATTAAAACATTGAATCTTGCTCGATTTCATAAGGAAAATGAAAAAAATACTCTCTCTTTCTACATTGAATGTTAAAGATTCCGCCCAACCTACGCGCAGGATTACGTTCCTTTGTTACTATGTTTTTGTTGTTGCTGTGTAGTTTGGGATTTTTAGATTTTTAGATGTCACGTGATAGCAAGGCGCGCGAAAAAGAATTCCCTAGTTTATTTACAAAACAGCTTTCCCATATGGGAATTTACAGTCGTGTTGAACCTTCGCATTAATTGACGAAAACAAGGGGTAATAGCAGCGTATAAGTAAAGAAATTGAAGACAATCTTACTGGTTGTTCTTATGGATCTAGTATTTCATTTTAAGCTCGACTATTCGAAGAATAAGGAGAGCTATACTTCTTACCCGGGTGTCGGCGTCGCTGTTAGCGTCACACCTTGGTTAAGTTTTAACGTGCAAGTTTGTATCTTATGAACTACTGTATGGAATTGGTTGATACTTCACACATGTGTTCATGGTTATATTTTAAGGCCCCTGACCAAGGTTCAAACCTCTAAATTTTAATGTTATCAAATTATACAACTTTTTCTACTTAGAAAATCTTGGTTAAGTTTTTACATGCAGGTTTGTAGCTCATGAACTACTGTATGGAATGGTTAGAATCTTTACACTTAAGTCTAGGGTAATAATCTAAGGTCCCAAGCCAAGCTTCAAACCTCTAGTTTTAGATTTAAGCAAATTTGGCGGCTCTTTGTACTTAGAAAATCTTGGTTACGTTTTTGCGTACAAGTGTGTATCTCATGCACTACTGTATGGAATGGTTTGATACTTCACACGTGTGTTCAGGGTAATAATTTAATGTCCCTGGCCAAGTTTCTTATCTCTTGTATTGTCTCTTGAAGTGAATAAAAGAAAATTATATGGCCTTTTGTACTTAGAAAATTTTGGTTACGTTTTTGCGTGCAAGTTTGTATCTCATGAACTACTCTATGAAACTGGTTGATATTTCGCCCGTGTATTTAAGATTATAAGCTTAGGTCCCTGACCAAGTTTCTTTTCTCTAGTTTCGCATTTAAGCAAATTGTATGGCTTTTTGTACTTAAAAAATATTGGTTAAGTTTTTACATGCAAGTTTGTATCTCATGAACTACTGTATTGAATGTGTTGACATATCACACATGTTATCAGGGTAATGATTTGAGATCCCTGACCAAGTTCCATGCCTTTTGTTTTGAATTTAGGCAAACCATGAGGTCTTTTGTACTTAGCAAATCTTGGTAAAAGTTTTGTGTGTATATCCGTTTCTCAACAACTATTGTAAGGAATCATTGTGTGCACCCTCATATTTTAGGAACAAATAATATTTCACAGACCTATACCCCTCCCCGACATTATCGAGTAGTCGACCATGCTGTCTTATAAACAGCTCTTGTTTTATCACACATACATACATGTATATGCATTGAAAAACAATTCTACCTATAAAATCAACTTCCGACAGGGATTCCTGGTGATAACATTCTTAACATCATTTTCTTCTTGTCTGGTAAGGAATCGTGTTTTGGAAGATGAAATAAAAATTTTAACCATGGGCACGGGAATCTGCACGCCACCACCATGCACATTTAAGCTACATACGTTCCTCAGCTCAGTAATTGGAAGAAGAAAAAGAAGAAAGCTTGGGTAAAACTATTTCTCTCTTTCCTTCTTTTAGTCAAAAGTTAATCAGAGAAGTAAAACGGTGAAAAGAAAATCCTGTAAACACTGTTTGACAAAAGGCTCTATACAATAAGCACACAAACCATCTACTTGATTTCAGCGTCCATAAGTTATGTAGGACAACTTTCTTATACCACGCTTTTCTCGAGACAGGCTTGTAGCACGAGCGTTCGTATTTGTACCACATAATAAATATATACACACTCCATTTCGCAAATCGTATCATGCGTTCTGTTTAAATAGTCCATAATGAAAAAGTTACGTCATTTAATAGGAACCTCTTGTCAAATCGCCGTTATTGCTTTTTTTTATATTCTCAAAGAGCTACTTGTCCTTTGAATTGGAGGAAAACATGGGAATTCACAGAAAACAAGTATGATTGTAGTTATAGAATAGACTTGCCTTACATATTTGTTTCTGCGTTTGGTAGCCTGACACATTTGTTTCTGATTTGTTACGCAATGAAGATGTCTTAGTAGACATGTATATTCATATATATACGTTCTTATGGGAACATTGTATACTTGTATCTGGACATTATACAGCATTTGTCGAATGATTATCTATATAGTAATTACAAACGCATTGTTGCAGAAGACGCGTTACGAGTGTGTGTTCATAAATGGAAATTACACCTTTGTGAGTAATTTATTTTTCACAAAACATGGAGGCTATATAGTAGAGAAGAAGCATCTGGCTGAATGTGGCTGTTACGTAAGTATTTTTTTCTTTTTTGTGTATGAATGTTTATATCTTTAATAGGAAAATGTGAATTGAGCAACCATTACCTATGTGGTCAGGTCAGTTTGGAGAAATTGAATTATGATAAATCAATAGGTAATCATAATATGGAGGTATTTATGTTAATCATGCCGTCTACGATATACACATGAATAATACATTCTTCACGAAATACAAATGTATTAACGATGACTACATTAGTTTAAATGATTTCCATTTTGTATATTTTTAACAATTTGGAGAAATTTAGAAATTCAGTACTCTTTCAATTAGCACCAGCCCTAGTTCGAATTGGCAAGGGCCTACATTGATAATATACAGCATTGGCAGGCTAGAATATTTTTTTAGTCTATTAAACCTAATTGACTGTCTCAAATGTATCCAAATCCTGCATCTGAACTTAAGAGATAGTGGTTGTCAATACGAAACTACATGCTAGCTCTGTTCAAGTTAATTTAAGCATTAACTTGTCCCCCCTTATATCCACCTTTGACCGGTCCAAATGGGGAGATAAAGCATACATTATTGTTGAAAGGGTTAAAAGGGTTGAGAATTTAGGATGAAAATTATTGCCGTCAAATGGGGTAGGGGGTGGGGTGGAACCGTAGGTTTGACTTGGAATGTTGGAGTCTGAAGTCTGAGACCTGGCCAGAGCAGACTTTTGTCCGTTTAACCCTTTACCAAACGCCAAATGCTCCATTGTCCCAAATTGAAAGAGTCTTCAAACTAAGTTTCAAACAGTGATGAAAATTGAAGCACTATCTTCTGATAGGGCAGGATACATTGTAAGAAAAGGAAGAAATGGTTCGTGACGAGCAATTTCTCCTTTTCCCACAATCTTTTCCAGTGTCGTCTGCAGCAAACTGTTCAATGTCGTTATTGTTTGGTAAAGGGTTGAGAGGTCAGTGCGGTATGTCTGATGGGAGGAAACAACCAAATTGCTGTATGTGAACAATAAAACAAATGAAAAAGTCAATGGAGTCGCATGTTTGCATCAAAATGGTGGTGCCTGTGGTTGGGAGTCCCAGCCGGGGCAATGTTGTTGTTGTTGTTGTTGTTTGTTTGTTTGGGTTTCTTTTCTTTTGAAAGGAAGTCAATGCGACTGGTTAATTCATCCCTCACCACTGACAAATTAAGTCCATGTGGGCAAAAAGGTGCACGGGAAGACCACACTATGATTAAAATGACGTTGACAGCAGCTTTAAGCGCCAAACAATCCGAGCGACAGAAAGAAATATTTGGAAACTCATCGGTACTATGTAACCGTGAGCTATTGTAATCAGGGATTCAGTCTTTCCATGCAGTCTATTCTCAGTCTATATGCAGACGATGTTTCTGCTTTCACTAAGTTCACCGGAACGTCGTTCCTTCGAGACCCCGTCCGTTGACTATTTCTTGACATATATTCAAATGGCTAAGATGGTTGTCTTCTCTCACCAATGATAGTTTGTGTTCATATGGGAAAGCAGTCACAGTCATTGATTATGTAAGGTTATTGTTAGGTATGGGTAAAAAGTCAGGACAGGTGCACCGACGACAACACTATGCGTAGGAAAGAAGTGTAACGACTATGTGACCATAATCAAATAAGCCGCCCTCTCTTTTCCTACAGTATTTCATTGAGTAATTCTGTATTCACATTATCTTTCTGATTGATAACCCTTTACCCATAACCTTGGCAAGACTGTGATTATATATCCACACAGAGACCAACCCCCTCCCTCGCTCCCTCCCTTCCTCCCTAAAGACACCCCCCCCTCCCAGGACACCCTCCCTCCCAAGATACCCCCCTCTAAACCCGAGCCGACCCCCCGTTTTAAGCATAGAAATGCTCCTTATGAGCGTGCAATAGATTAAATAGTATGATATGAAAGTCAGAGTAGGGGGATCAACAGAGAGTTAACTCATGTGGGAAAGATGGGCACAGTTGTCTCCCTTCCTTCATTGTTATTGTTTGAAATCATGCATAAACAGCTCACATTACTCATTAAACAAGTCCTTTCTGACACAATGTTTTCAAAATATTAGATTTTCCCCTTAGAGATTGTCTGATCATAGCGGAACTACTTTGTACGAGGATGTATATGTGATTGACATTGTGTAATTAGGTCGATTGGAATGTTAATAATGAATTAATAGTCTGTCCCCCTTATATCCACCTTTGACCGGTCCAAATGGGGAGATAAAGCATACATTATTGTTGAAAGGGTTAAAAGGGTTGAGAATTTAGGATGAAAATTATTGCCGTCAAATGGGGGTAGGGGGTGGGGTGGAACCGTAGGTTTGACTTGGAATGTTGGAGTCTGAAGTCTGAGACCTGGCCAGAGCAGACTTTTGTCCGTTTAACCCTTTACCAAACGCCAAATGCTCCATTGTCCCAAATTGAAAGAGTCTTCAAACTAAGTTTCAAACAGTGATGAAATTGAAGCACTATCTTCTGATAGGGCAGGAAACATTGTAAGAAAAGGAAGAAATGGTTCGTGACGAGCAATTTCTCCTTTTCCCACAATCTTTTCCAGTGTCGTCTGCAGCAAACTGTTCAATGTCGTTATTGTTTGGTAAAGGGTTAAGAGGTCAGTGCGGCATGTCTGATGGGAGGAAACAACCAAATTGCTGTATGTGAACAATAAAACAAATGAAAAAGTCAATGGAGTCGCATGTTTGCATCAAAATGGTGGTGCCTGTGGTTGGGAATCCCAGCCGGGGCAATGTTGTTGTTGTTGTTGTTGTTTGTTTGTTTGGGTTTCTTTTCTTTTGAAAGGAAGTCAATGCGACTGGTTAATTCATCCCTCACCACTGACAAATTAAGTCCATGTGGGCAAAAAGGTGCACGGGAAGACCACACTATGATTAAAATGACGTTGACAGCAGCGTTAAGCGCCAAACAATCCGAGCGACAGAAAGAAATATTTTGAAACTCATCGGTACTATGTAACCGTGAGCTATTGTAATCAGGGATTCAGTCTTTCCATGCAGTCTTTTCTCAGTCTATATGCAGACGATGTTTCTGATTTCACTAAGTTCACCGGAACGTCGTTCCTTCGAGACCCCGTCCGTTGACTATTTCTTGACATATATTCAAATGGCTAAGATGGTTGTCTTCTCTCACCAATGATAGTTTGCGTTCATATGGGAAAGCCGTCACAGTCATTGATTATGTAAGGTTATTGTTAGGTATGGGTAAAAAGTCAGGACAGGTGCACCGACGACAACACTATGCGTAGGAAAGAAGTGTAACGACTATGTGACCATAATCAAATAAGCCGCCCTCTCTTTTCCTACAGTATTTCATTGAGTAATTCTGTATTCACATTATCTTTCTGATTGATAACCCTTTACCCATAACCTTGGCAAGACTGTGATTATATATCCACACAGAGACCAACCTCCCTCCCTCGCTCCCTCCCTTCCTCCCTAAAGTCCCACCCCCCCCTCCCAGGACACCCTCCCCCCCAAGATACCCCCCTCTAAACCCGAGCCGACCCCCCGTTTTAAGCATAGAAATGCTCCTTATGAGCGTGCAATAGATTAAATAGTATGATATGAAAGTCAGAGTAGGGGGATCAACAGAGAGTAAACTCATGTGGGAAAGATGGGCACAGTTGTCTCCTTTCCTTCATTGTTATTGTTTGAAATCATGCATAAACAGCTCACATTACTCATTAAACAAGTCCTTTCTGACACAATGTTTTCAAAATATTAGATTTTCCCCTTAGAGATTGTCTGATCATAGCGGAACTACTTTGTACGAGGATGTATATGTGATTGACATTGTGTAATTAGGTCGATTGGAATGTTAATAATGAATTAATAGTCTGTCTCCCCTTATATCCACCTTTGACCGGTCCAAATGGGGAGATAAAGCATACATTATTGTTGAAAGGGTTAAAAGGGTTGAGAATTTGGGATGAAAATTATTGCCGTCAAATGGGGTAGGGGGTGGGGTGGAACCGTAGGTTTGACTTGGAATGTTGGAGTCTGAAGTCTGAGACCTGGCCAGAGCCGACTTTTGTCGGTTTAACCCTTTACCAAACGCCAAATGCTCCATTGTCCCAAATTGAAAGAGTCTTCAAACTAAGTTTCAAACGGTGATGAAAATTGAAGCACTATCTTCTGATAGGGCAGGAAACATTGTAAGAAAAGGAAGAAATGGTTCGTGACGGGCAATTTCTCCTTTTCCCACAATCTTTTCCAGTGTCGTCTGCGGCAAACTGTTCAATGTCGTTATTGTTTGGTAAAGGGTTAAGAGGTCAGTGCGGCATGTCTGATGGGAGGAAACAACCAAATTGCTGTATGTGAACAATAAAACAAATGAAAAGGTCAATGGAGTCGCATGTTTGCATCAAAATGGTGGTGCCTGTGGTTGGGAATCCCAGCCGGGGCAATGTTGTTGTTGTTGTTGTTTGTTTGTTTAGGTTTCTTTTCTTTTGAAAGGAAGTCAATGAGACTGGTTAATTCATCCCTCACCACTGACAAATTAAGTCCATGTGGGCAAAAAGGTGCACGGGAAGACCACGCTATGATTAAAATGACGTTGACAGCAGCGTTAAGCGCCAAACAATCCGAGCGACAGAAAGAAATATTTTGAAACTCATCGGTACTATGTAACCGTGAAATATTGTAGTTAGGGATTCAGTCTTTCCATGCAGTCTATTCTCAGTCTATATGCAGACGAAGTTTCTGATTTCACTAAGTTCACCGGAACGTCATTCCTTGAAGAGACCCCGTCCGTTGACTATTTCTTGACATATATTCAAATGGCTAAGATAGTTTGTCTTCTCTCACCAATAAATGGATTTGGTTCATATGGGAAAAGCCGTACAGTCATTGATTATGGGATTATTGTTAGGTATGGGTAAAGTCCGGGACAGGTGCACCGACGACAACATATCGTGGGAAAGGGGTGTAATGACTATGTGACCATAATCAAAATAAGCATCTCTCTTTTCCTACAGTATTTTATTGGTAATTCTACTGACTACATTATCTTTCTGATTGATAACCTAACCCCACTTATAACCCCTTGTAAGACTGTGATTATATATCACAGAGACCAACCTCCACTCCCTCGCTCCCTCCTTCCTCCCTAAGGCACCCCTCCAGGACACCCTCCCCAAGATACCCCCCTCTAAACCCGAGGCAGGCCCCCGTTTTAAGCATAGAAATGCTCCTTATGAGCGAGCACTACATTAAATAGTATGATATGAAAGTCAGAGTAGGGGGATCAACAGAGAGTTAACTCATGTGGGAAAGATGGGCACAGTTGTCTCCCCTTCTTCATTGTTATTGTTTGAAATCATGCATAAACAGCTCACATTACTCATTAAACAAGTCCTTTCTGACACAATGTTTTCAAAATATTAGATTTTCCCCTTAGAGATTGTCTGATCATATCGGAACTACTTTGTACGAGGATGTATATGTGATTGACATTGTGTAATTAGGTCGATTGGAATGTTAATAATGAATAGTCTGTCCCCTTATATCCACCTTTGACCGGTCCAAATGGGGAGATAAAGCATACATTATTGTTGAAAGGGTTAAAAGGGTTGTGAATTTAGGATGAAAATTATTGCCGTCAAATGGGGTGAAGGTGGGGAATTGGGCTCCAACAAGAGTTTGACTTGGAAATGTTAGATTTGAAGTCTGAGACCTAATGGAAGCATTTTGTCCGTTTAACCCTTTACCAAGCCAAATGCTCCATTGTCCCAAATTGAAAGAGTCTTCAAACTAAGTTTCAAACAGTGATGAAAATTGAAACACTATCTTCTGATAGGGCAGGATACATTGTAAGAAAAGGAAGAAATGGTTCGTGACGAGCAATTTCTCCTTTTCCCACAATCTTTTCCAGTGTAGTCTGCAGCAAACTGTTCAATGTCGTTATTGTTTGGTAAAGGGTTAAGAGGTCAGTGCGGCATGTCTGATGGGACGAAACAACCAAATTGCTGTATGTGTACAATAAAACAAATGAAAAAGTCAGTAAGGTGCATGTTTGCATCAAAATGGTGGTGCCTGTGGTTGGGAATCCCAGCGAGGAACTTGTGTTGTTGTTGTTGTTGTTGTTTGTTTGTTTTTGGGTTTCTTTTCTTTTGAAAGGAAGTCAATGCGACTGGTTAATTCATCCCTCACCACTGACAAATTAGGTCCATGTGGGCAAAAAGGTGCACGGGAAGACCACACTATGATTAAAATGACGTTGACAGCAGCGTTAAGCGCCAAACAATCCGAGCGACCGAAAGAAATATTTTGAAACTCATCGGTCCTATGTAACCGTGAGCTATTGTAATCAGGGATTCAGTCTTTCCATACAGTCTATTCTCAGTCTATATGCAGACGATGTTTCTGATTTCACTAAGTTCACCGGAACGTCGTTCCTTCGAGACCCCGTCCGTTGACTATTTCTTGACATATATTCAAATGGCTAAGATGGATGTCTTCTCTCACCAATGATAGTTTGTGTTCATATGGGAAAGCAGTCACAGTCATTGATTATGTAAGGTTATTGTTAGGTATGGGTAAAAAGTCAGGACAGGTGCACCGACGACAACACTATGCGTAGGAAAGAAGTGTAACGACTATGTGACCATAATCAAATAAGCAGCCCTCTCTTTTCCTACAGTATTTCATTGAGTAATTCTGTATTCACATTATCTTTCTGATTGATAACCCTTTACCCATAACCTTAGCAAGACTGTGATTATATATCCACACAGAGACCAACCTCCCTCCCTCGCTCCCTCCCTTCCTCCCTAAAGACACCCCCCCCTCCCAGGACACCCTCCCTCCCAAGATACCCCCCTCTAAACCCGAGCCGACCCCCCCGTTTTAAGCATAGAAATGCTCCTTATGAGCGTGCAATAGATTAAATAGTATGATATGAAAGTCAGAGTAGGGGGATCAACAGAGAGTAAACTCATGTGGGAAAGATGGGCACAGTTGTCTCCCTTCCTTCATTGTTATTGTTTGAAATCATGCATAAACAGCTCACATTACTCATTAAACAAGTCCTTTCTGACACAATGTTTTCAAAATATTAGATTTTCCCCTTAGAGATTGTCTGATCATAGCGGAACTACTTTGTACGAGGATGTATATGTGATTGACATTGTGTAATTAGGTCGATTGGAATGTTAATAATGAATAGTCTGTCCCCCCTTATATCCACCTTTGACCGGTCCAAATGGGGAGATAAAGCATACATTATTGTTGAAAGGGTTAAAAGGGTTGAGAATTTAGGATGAAAATTATTGCCGTCAAATGGGGTAGGGGGTGGGGTGGAACCGTAGGTTTGACTTGGAATGTTGGAGTCTGAAGTCTGAGACCTGGCCAGAGCCGACTTTTGTCCGTTTAACCCTTTACCAAACGCCAAATGCTCCATTGTCCCAAATTGTAAGAGTCTTCAAACTAAGTTTCAAACAGTGATGAAAATTGAAGCACTATCTTCTGATAGGGCAGGAAACATTGTAAGAAAAGGAAGAAATGGTTCGTGACGAGCAATTTCTCCTTTTCCCACAATCTTTTCCAGTGTCGTCTGCAGCAAACTGTTCAATGTTGTTATTGTTTGGTAAAGGGTTAAGAGGCCAGTGCAACATGTCTGATGGGAGGAAACGACCAAGTTGCTGTACATGAACAATTAAACAAATGAAAAAGTCGATGGAGTCGCATGTTTGCATCAAAATGGCGTTGCCTGTGGTTGGGAATCCCAGCCCGGGCAATGTTGTTGTTGTTGTTTTGTTTGTTTGGGTTTCTTTTCTTTTTAAAGGAA